>WEIT01021193.1:183610-220983 GCA_013389985.1 Dryoscopus gambensis
TTACCACATTGACACACTGCAGTTTGCTATCCCATAGTAACTGGCTGGCATGTCCATGTTCACACAACCCTACATTCGACTAAGACTATATGAAGATAACGAGATTGCTTAAAAAAAAAAAAAATTAAAATATAAACCAGGGTGCATTGAGATCTAGAATATAAAAATGTGATAGATGTGAGAGGTTTAGTGATGAAGACTATGTAAAAGTTCATGGTCATAGTTCTTAAACACAATGTGCCTAAAAAGTTTAGAAGCTACCAGCAGTATTGAGGGTGTAGATTAAGATCAGTTCAGAGCCCACTAAGAATTTTGCTAATCTACATGTTCCTCTTGGTAGATAAACTAAAAAAAAAAAAAAACACATCTTGGAACACTTTATTCCCACATCTCGCTCAGAATTTGAGATCTTTCCCTAGCCCCCTCCCCAGAAAGCACAGGAGGCTGGGATATAGTCCAGCTGCTGTCAATCATACTGAAGAGCTGGCTCTAATTGTGATAGATTTGAGCATGTGCCTCTGCCTTTCTTGTCTGAGCTAGAACATGTCTGCAGAGAGCCAGCTCTCCTACTACCGGCACAGTTCAGAGCAGCAAACGCCACACTTGCTTCTGAACAAAAATAAACAGTTTGATGGTATAACTGCATCTACACTAGGTTCTGCCAGGACAGCAGTTAGATGCCATTTTATTTTTAGTATTCCTAGCCTACATAAGTATGTGAGCAAGCCTTTTAAATATAGACCTAGCTTTCATATTTTTCCTCATTAGAGCTCTAGCAGAATGCCTAAAATGCAAACCACATCACAGAATATACGGAATATGGACTGCAGGAACAGCATATACTTACTACTTTGATCAGGTATACATTCACGTTCCTATTATTATTGTAATACACTCTACATAAAAGAGAGAAAAAGCAGAATTATCTAAATCACGTATGCTCAGAGCTTCATAAAAGACTAAAATTGTATCACATACAGTAAAATGAATGTCAAAGGTACTGCGCATTTTAGAAGATCAAATTCTATAATTTAGCCAATTGCCTATGACAAACACGAAATGGAAATTAGGAAGTTGTATTTAGGGGATATATATTTTGTGCAGGTAACCAGACTAGTAGAATGTTGTAATTTTTACAAACTTTAGATTTTAATTTTGATGGATTGTTGACGGTTAGTGATTTTTAAATTTTGCCATTATTTTATTTTTAACATTTATTTTGTAACACTGCCACAAGGTCATTTTATCTCCATCCAGTGGCATCTACATCTTAATATTAAAACAATAACTACCCAGAAAAAGGCATTTCCCAGGGAGTAATGACTGGCTGGGAGGAGTTGATGGCCTGAGGCGCTGCTGAGGGCCATTAACCCTGGCCAGTCATTAATCGCCCGGAAATGCCCTGCACCAAGGTTGTTATTGCTATTTTAAGCACAGATTGAAGGGGGTGAAATGGACATCTGAGCATACAGGGGGTCTAACACATGATGCCATTTCCTTTGTTGCAGTTTATGGAGGACATTTCTACAATCTACAGTCCTGATTCCCATCCAGATCACACAGATCATTTTGGAGCACTCCATTATGCACACAGTAACTCACCAAACTGAGAAAACAGTTAGGATTTTTAAGAGATTGTCCTTTCCCGGTAAATAATAGTCTGCATATTCACACTTTAATAAGATGAACAGAAATATGCAACTCTTCATGTCACTGTCAGCAGAATTACAGTCTAGAAATATCTTTTTAATCACACGGTCTTTATGTTTAGGGCATTTCCTTTGTCAATACTTCTACTTAATGACCACTCACAGATCTCTGCAGAAAAGGAATTTTTAGCAGCAACTGCCAAAGCACGTCCTGAAGCAGCTTCAGCTGATGCTAGCCATTAAGGAGTTTGTCTTTCCCAATAATCAAGCAGATTGGGTCATTTTCTAGGAGATGGTTGGTGAAGTATTTCAGAAACTGCTTTAATTTTCTCCTACTTCTTACCCTAAGGCTAAAGTTTTAAAGATGGTTCATTGTCCTCACAGAACTGTGAAAATTGTTCTTTTTTTTCCAGGGATCAATACATCACTTTTTAAATCAAAAGGATATTCTTACCATATGCACAAATAGTCTTCTGCCTTACTGAACTACTTACTATTTTTCAAACCTTAGCCATGAAAGTAAAACAAACAAAATAAGTCATGGCTTTATAACATGCACAGGAAAAAAGTTCTGCACTAAACTAGTTTGACAGGTTTCTCAACAAAGCAGTAGTTTCCAAGTGCAAAACATAAAAGAAATTCTCACATTTTTCCTCAAGGTTCTAATTTGTCACCACAAACACGTACATATGAATCATAAATTGATTGTAAAGTTCTCACTGAACTTACCAGGTTGTCCTATTTTCAGTTACAAATTGCAGTTTCCAGCAACAGATAACGTGCTTTCTTAAAATAAAATCCCCTTAAATTGATGGCCAGAGTATGTGTTTCCACTTCTTTGCCAGATTAATAACTGTATTTTTTAAAAATTTAGAATTAAAAAACCCCAGTGGACATATTGTGCAGTTGGGATCAAACATTATGACATGCATGGTCATTTGAACATGCATGATCAGACATTGTCTCTGGGTAAATTTTTAGCAGATTTTCTTGTATTACTGCACTGTCTGAGGTGATTCTCTGGAAATGCAGCAAACCTTAGTAAATTGAAAGCAGCATTTGAATTACAAACCCCTTAGCACATCATTTCAGAATAATACAAAATATAGATATATCTCAGCTTCAGTTCAAGTAATGTCGTTATATGTTAATCAGGTTGTCAAAATGTAATACAGGAACAGTGGTCCAAAGGTTGAGACAGGACTGGGAAGCAGAGAGGGCTTCTGATCCTGGGTGCAAACCTAACAGCTCCTCTTTGTGCCCGGACAGTGTAAAGCCACAGGAATGGGTCACGCAGCTCAGTCCCCCTTCTCCCGCACGCACCAGCAGCCGCTCCCTAGGGCAAGCTCACAGTAGTATTTCCCTAGAAAACTTGCCCAGCTTTTAAGAAATCTGTGGCACAGGAATTCCCTGAGTCAGAGGTGATGCTTTCAAATAGCTTTTCCAGTAGGTTTTTCTCAGCCTGTATGTACCTCTGGGACTGGCAATGCCCCATAAGAATGAGCTCCACAGCTGCTGAGTCATGTGGTGAAGAATCTCCTATCACTCATTTCCACCTATCACCCTTCTGGTTCCAATCCAGAAAGATGTGAACCACACAGTATGTTCAAAATGTGAAGTGGAAAAAAAAAAAAAAAATCAACATGCTGGCATAGTGATGGGTTTTGCTTTGTTTTCTTCCTTTCCTAGAAATTCCATGTTTGTTAAGTTTTATTTCAATATTATTCAGCATTAAGATGAGATTTTCATAGTGCTCTCTTACTGTAACCCCAGTATAGGTAGCTTACAATCACTCACTGTACATATAAATTTATCGCTGTTTTATCCCATGTGCATACTACTTTCATTTTTCTTTCTGGCAGTTCATTGGCCAATCACTCAGTAACGCAAGATTCTTCACAACCCTTTTATGTCAGCTCTCATCTTTATCTCCCTACATTACACACTATTATCAGCAAAGTTTACATTCTTTCTCTCTCTTTTTCAGATTTTTAATAAACATTTTAAATAGCACAGAACACTGTACCAGATCCCTAAAGAATTTTCCTGCAGCTCTCTATCCACTGTGAAAATTGACTATTTATTCCTTAACATTGTTTCCTATGTTTAACTGGTTATTTATTCATGTAGGTTTCTTCCTCTAGTCTTATGATAACTTAATTTCTTTCAAATTCTTCAGTGAAGGATCCTATCAAATACTTCTGGAATCCCAAGCTCATTTTATCATCTAAGATTCTCTTGATGTCCTCAAAGAACTTTTTTTTTTGAAGGCATAACATACAACAAAGGGGGTTCTTTACTCTTTGTTTGTTTTCTTTTTACTAGTTCTATTTTTTAGAACAGCTTTTACCAATTTGCTTACAAGGAAAAAAGACTTTAAGCCTGTAGTTCCCCAGATTTCTCCCAGAAAAGAGATTTTACATGGACTCCATGTCACTTCTTTGCTACTTTTCAAGCCTGAAGCAGATCTGCTATAGCCAACATGACTATCAAAACATGCTGGTGATAGATGAGACTTTTCCTGTATTTTCTCTTTTTTTTTACTAACACCTAAGCCTCAAGGAGTGAAAATTTACACCACCATATTTTTCAGCTCAGACCCATCTCTATTAATATGCAGGTCATGTGAAACTTAAGCATTTTTTATGTGTTGTGGAAGAGCCCTTCCAGAAAAATTTCCTTCTTTATACACAAATGTGATCTTAAAGACACAATACATCAATATTTCTGTTACCAGACTGCTTTGTTCACTGTGTAAATTGGACTTCTTGCTGAATTCCTCCTTAGACTGAACTTGGGAAAAATGCATCTTGCTGGCTCACAAAGAGCTGAACCAGGATCAGGAGCAATGAGAACACCCTCAGGATGGGGGAAAGAGTGGAAGCTTCCCTGGAACACGCAGAGATATGTTGTCAATGTGTCTGCTGTTCTTTTGGGTCAGCTTTTTTCCTTCTCTTTTCTAGGAAGTGTTTTTCTTTAATGTTTTTCATCCTCCCTTCTTCTGGTGGTGAATGACAAAGAGAAAAAGGGAACGTGGTCATATGCTCTGAGATCTCTTCCTTTCCACCCACCACAGCAGTCATTGGAAATGGAGGAGCTATGGCCATTCTTGTGCTCCACACTCTCTAGGGCCAAGTGATTTAGTTCCTGGACAAGGCAAATCAGTGTGAGTGCCTTATTGCAACTTCACCTTCCCTCTTCAGCTAGGATTTCCTCTGATGTTAAGGGAATGGGACTGCTGCCAGTTTTCTGTAGTGAAAGGGATCTTTTCCATATGGTAAACTTAACAACTGCTGTGTGGGTTTTTTCACCTCCTACCAAGCATCCATGATGGCTGGCTTTGGGAAGTTTAAGCTACAGCAATAACAACTTCTGGAGCTTTTTTGAAGTGATTTGTGGGCCTGAAATTCAGATAAAGCGACGCAGGTAGCTGTTCTGCACTTCAGGGAGTGTGCAGGCTTCTAGGCAGCCCAGATTGTGGTTCTCTCCCCTTGTGCTCTGCCCTTTTCAATTCATGTGGAGAAGCATCTGGGCTTTCAGCAAGGGTCCTCTGATAAGCCTGAGAATTCCCGGCACATACCCTCCCCATTCAGGTGACTCTACACTGGTACCAAGTGAGGTCCACATGGGCATGGCCATACCTCATTGTTTAGAAATGTTTTATTCCAAGTTTGTAGATATTGAGCTTGTCAAGATGCATGCGATTTATCACATGGAGGTACAGCTTAGCAAGTATTTGGAGTACAAAGTATCATTTCTCTGTGAGGGAAAGGTAAAGCTATCTATACTAGCCCTAGGAGGGGCAAAATTACTACTTTTTATAACCTGAAGCAAGTCCATGACTGGTATCTCAAAATGCAAATACTATGTACAACATCCCACAGGCCTCTAAATATCCATTAAAAGCAAAAGCTATAATAATACCTGCAAAAATAAAAAAATTATTCCTAATACCTCTAGTGAGAAATCCAACTTTGACCTTCTCACAGTAAAGCTGTGAAGTCTATGATTCCTCTGTATCTTAAAAAGTTTTCCACCTAATATCTCTTAATTTTAAGTCTCGAACGAGATCTACAGCAATTTTAGATATTCTGGTCAATTCCTCTCAGTAACCAGATTACAGGGTCTACTACTCGTGCAGACTTAGCAAGGAAAAACATTTATATAAATAGATAAATGTTGTTCCCGGTCTATAGACAAAACCTGTTTTTAAAACTTGAGCTGGTCCAACACATAAGATTGAAATGTAGGACACCACTTCAGGGATCACACTGGCAAACCAATTAAATGTAAACTATCCAAATAACTACTGCAAGTCTATTTCTCTTCACCTTGCAACTTCATCTTTTTGAACACTGCGTGTTTCTGCATCAGAATTTATTTATAGGAGCAATACATTCATATATGCCTGTTGAGATTATGTTTTTCTTCCTCTCTAGCCCCTTATCGTTTCCTATCCTCACAGGGTAGAATTAAACCAAATTTGGGTTACTTAAATTTAAAAAAAAAAAAAATCAAACCAAGAACACACCAACACCAAATACAAACAAAACTGGCAGCCTTATTTCATATTTCTGTGGTAGAAAAAATTCATAATATAAAAACTAATTACACCATTCCAAGATATTAAAAAAAACCCCAAACAAATAAAAAAAAATCAAAACCCAATAAAACCCCCACAATGCTACAAAGAAGTCAGTTACCAGCCTGGGATCCAGCGATCTGTTCTCACACACTCTCTAGCATGGCTACTCCCAACAGGTGTTCCTGGGACATTCTGAACAAAATGCTGAACAAAAATACATCTTTAACAGTTTCAGCCTTGAAAAGCTGCTCTCTGCTGAGTAACTGTCAGAGAGACTGTCAGCAACATTCCACAAGCAGCAGAACAAACATTAAGACAAGAGTTTTCAGCTTAGTTTGGGGGTCCACGAGTATTAATGTTTCTAGCAGAAGAGGTTTCTCAACTCAACGCATCATGACACTGCTATCTGAATCACAGATTCAGCGTCACAGCTGACAATCTGGTATCCTATGTACATTCCCTAGAGTCATGCAGAAGATCAAACTAATTTGTGTTGAGCTAGGAGGCCAAAAACTTACTTTTAAGACCTCAGTATACTAACATAAGAATATTAAAAAAATATTTAATTTGGCATCTTCTTCCAAGATCCCAGTTCTTTCTTGTGGTACAAAGTTCTCAGGTATTTGCTTGCTTGTGATGGACTTCTCTTAGTCTGGTAGGGAATGACATTTCCCCTGCAATCTATTTTATGAAGTGTCCTGTCAAACCCTTATTTGTATTGCTGTGACCTCCCGCGCATACTCAGACCCAAACTAATTTGCATATTGAGGTTTTTAATTGATTTACTTACCTTATTACCATCTACAGGGCACCAATTATAGGAAGGTGTAGAAAGACTATTTGTCAGCTGCGTTCATCACCTTCTTAGGGAAACCTCAGTACACATTTTTCTGCAGAGAAGTATTTTACTATTTTCAAACCTTGCTCTTTTCAAACTTGTTCTCCTCAGTGCAAATGCTAAAGAGATTACAACTCCTTGCTTTACCAGCTCACCAAGACATACTGCCACCACCAGTAATTCACAGTTCCCAGCACAGATAATGGCCAGATTGTAGATATTGTCAAGTATGTGAATATAAAATTTTAGCAGTAAGTTCTCCCCCCAGGCTTTTAAACATTTTTTTAAATAACTTTCTCAGCCACTTCCCAATGATTAAATTTTGTAGACATTTGCTAATGTAAAAGTGATTGGTTTTTTCCACACAGTTTTCATTCCTGTTCGTATCATTACGTGAGTTCTACTCGGCTAAATTCATGTTTCCTAGGTAAATTAATTTCTTGAATATACCATAAACTGTCATTTTTCCAGCCACATTTTGGCTGAAAAGTACACCAACACACCACATAATCAGGTATCTCCTTGGTGAATAAAATATGAAAGTGGGACTTGTTCTGACATTAGTGCTAGTTCTTTTACCCACTAACTAAAGCACTTTAACCACTGTGCATCCCAATTACAGCCTAGTCATGAACTGATAACTTTATGTATTGCCCATCTGTGGTAGGTTGACCCCAGTAAGCAGCTTTTGATAATACTTCACCAGCTAACATACAAAATCCAGACACCTTCTGCTTTCTCCTCTGCTTGGACCCTTACAGTATCTTATTCACTGCCAGTGGCACTGAAACAAGTTCCTGGTGGTGGCAGCTTTTCCCTCGTCCACTTGAAGTGGATTTGGGGTCGAAGGGAGAAGCTAATAGAAGAGGAGACCAGGAAAGACTGCCAGTCAGAGAATATTTGCAAGCTACAAGCAACAATCAGGAGACAGAAGAGACAAAGAATGAGGCCACTCACTACAGGGGTGAAGACAGCACAAGGAAGATGCTAGTTCCTGATTTATAGAGGCAACATGCCACAGTTAAGTGACTTTGCCCACTGAGCTGTGACTGGTGGTCCTCTTCTGCATAACCCATTACAAAATTCAGTTTACATCCTAGCCTCTGTTGGGGGAATTTAGCTGCCCTTTATGGTTTGCTTCTTCCCAAGGGCACAAGATAGAATGCTGTTGTGGGATCATCTTCTAGTAAGGTGGCTATTTTGCTCATATCCTTTTCATCTGTAACATAAATCTTACTCTAACTAACCTGTATTTTACAGCAAAAGTAATTATGTGTAACTTTTGATTTGCTTTTCAAATTTGCCTTAGCAAGATAAGTTTTTTCACTGTAATCACTTGTATCCTCATCTGCTTGGCCTTCATTTGAGCAGAAAATGTCATTCTTTGCTTGTTAATTAAGTTTACGAGAACAGTTCTCAGAAACTGGTTTTGGTTTTAATAAAACACACAAAGCTGAAAAAAGCCTTTCTAGAGGAGTGAACAGCAATTGGGTGAAGAAAATTCTGCAAGCTGTAATTATACAGAATATCTCAAAATAAGCACCAAGAGACTTCTCCTCAGTGAACAAAATTCTGTTTTCAGTTAGCAACAAATTTACCATTATAATTATATGACAGTTCTTAGATGAGTTCACAGAAGTGTTTTAAAAATCCCTGTAAGCAATGCCAAGGTCTACTGCTGGGTGCTGCTTCCCCAAAGCCCACGCAGGCGTTACCAGCCTCAAAGATGCCACAGTAGCAGCCATAGCCAATGTACAGAAACTGAATTCACATTCTCAAAGTAATAACTCACATATAATGAGGGATGATCAGAAGATGTTCACCCCAGGAACTATGGAAGAGTGGGACTTCTTCATCCCACACACAACGCTGGGTCTCAGAAAATTCAAATCTTCCTTTTGAAATGCTGCTAGTGCTTTTCGTCACAGAAGAGAATGGTTTGATCTCAAGCATAAAGTGCTGTGAGGGATTTTTGGGGAAGACTGCAGTGGGTAGCATTCCCACAGCAGAAATGGCCAACAGTATGCCTGCATGCAATATCCAGGACTTTGACAAACGATGTTAAAATCAAAATCAAGAATAGGATAATATCTTTTGGTTCATGCTTTCATTATGATGAAGCTCAGTCACAGTAAACAAAGTGACAAGAATTCTCAGCAAAGAAACACACAGTCCATCCATTGTGAAGTAGGAAATTAAACATGCAGCACTTTTACTGTCAATATGAAATGTTTAAACACTTTTATACTTGCTGATGTGCACATTTAAACACCAGGAATAAGAGAAAAGCCCTTGATTACCTTCATGTCATAATATATTCAGGAATGTTCACTTATTTTGCTAATAGCTGAACCATGGAGGTAATAACTTCGAGACAGAAGATATGCAGACTCTGGGATTTCTAGTTCTATCCATTCAAGACAATGATTGAGGAGAATTTTACTTTCTACCTCGTTGTCCTTATTCACAAGAACAGTAGGGAAAAACCATTTATGCCAGCTAGCTGGTGTCATTGCTCCCAACCATGACTATTACTTTTGAGACAGATATTCCCCCAGAGCCAAACAAGCTCTAACAAAACTCTATCCTTGTAGTGAAGTTAACTTTAAGTATTGTGTTTTTTCACCTAGAGCACTCAATTGCTTATAAAAATACCATAGGCATCTTTCACATTTGGATCAAGACTGAAAAGACCTCATACTCATTTTATGATCGAATTCAATTCACAGTAACAACTCTCATTATAAATTACATATGAACTTAAATACAAAATTATTCACAACAGAACTGCCAAGCATCCACACTGGATCAACTCTTTCCCTTGATATTATCTATTTGAAAGTAAACACCAGCCTAACTAAAAAATCATGATTGTCCTCTGCATAACAGCAATTTCACAGAATTTTCTGTTATAAGTATTTGGACGGGCTTTTCTGGTTTTTAACCATGCACCTGTATGTCAATAAAGCAATTTTCACTCTGTTGAATAAATACCGTGTGTTTCCACTGATCTGTACACTAGAGATTCCAAGTAAGTATGCTGCATTTTCATGATTGAGCGGCACTTACGTGGTTTGGAAAGTCAGCCTTCAGTTCAGTAATGCTTTTACACCAATATGCTGCTGTTTTCTCGCTGATCAGTTCGATGTTTAGGAAGGAGCCTTGGCCTGGGCCGTACAGAGGACCTGAAGTAGTTCCACGCACAATCCTTGGAGAAACATTGGTCACAATATCCTGCAAAACAGCAAATTCTTTGAGACAGATTTTTCAAACTGAGGCATATGTCGATGAGGTATATTATATAATAGAAGCTAAAATGTAACAGGTGTGTTAAAAATCTACTGCTATTATGAGTAAAAGCTACAACTGTGGGTCAGTTCTCTAAACTGGCAGATTCTCCAATTAAATTCTTTACATCAGGGGAGAAAAATGTTTGCTCTGTGTGTGAAATGGTACAATAATTATAAAGAAAATGCCCATATGGGATACCTAAGAACAGCCATACAAAATATCATTCAAATAGTGCTTCTGTGTACGGCATACAAGACCTTGCGTAGAAACCTGTGTGGGCCTCAGTCATGTCCCAGCAGATATGGGAACTATTCCCCCCAACGGTGACCAAAGTCCATGTCCTACACTCACAGGTGAAGCTCAGAGAGGTGCAGCTCACCAGCCTCTCTGCTGCAAAGGCATGGGCCAGGCATGAGCAAAAGTACACCAATACATCAAACTTCACAAATAAAACCATATGATTAAAAGATAAAAATCAAAACATAAAACACAAAAATAGTGAAAATAAAGATTAATAATGTAAAGTATGACATTTCTGAAGGTCAATGTGAGGTTAGCAAACAATTTTGAAGCACACAGTAAACACACAAAATGTTGACTTGTTTAGTAGTCTTAATTAAGCTGCTATGTCACCAGATCGCCATTAACAAAGAACTGTAAATTCTGACATTATTTAAAACTAAAGAGAAACATAGATGGCAAAATGTTCCTTTTGCCAATTTCCAATTAAAAATAATTTTGAGTAAAAGTCATTTATTTACAAATGTATCAGAATTATTTGTTTAAGTACCCCTCCTAACCATCTTGTCATTTTTAGTGAGATAACATGAACCTCTATTAGTATATAGCAATTAAGGTAAATTTACATATTTTAATTAAGAAGCATCCCATATAAAACAATTAGGGTAATAGGCATACTAACTGGATTTCATAACATTTGGACGTTTTTCCAGCTAGATAGACAGGAAACCTTAATTAGCATTAATTAGCACTGATCTGCATATGTTTGATAAGGCATACCCTTGCCACAAAAGATTATTTATTCCTGAATCTGCCAAATGCTGCAGTTACAGAGGATAAAGGGACTTTTCTTCACATTGTATGTAAATTTAAGGCAATCTTAATTTGCTTATAAAGTTGAATTAATAAAGTTGAGTTATTATACAGTAAATATGCACTAATATTTTATATTGATAGATAATTATATGTCTATTTTCATATGTAAAAATCATACAAGGTAATCTCACCAGTTTATCCTTTTCAGACCTAATAGGTCTGGAACGTGGATACCACATTAATCCCCATTTTTCTTATTATAATATTTTCCCTTCATCACAAAAGCTTCATCTCCCTCTCAACAGTTAAGTTATATTTTCAGGAAAAAAATAATTCAGAACACTTTCTGAATTTATGCAAACCAAAACCATACAGCAAAATGAACTCCCCTCGCTCCCTAAACAAATTACAAAAATTGCAGTTTATGCAGAAGAACCATTTACATCAGTTTGCTGCACATTATCCTCTTGAGCATTTCGCTCCTTTTAAATTGCCTCAGAGGAGCTTGTGCTTTGACTTCATCCTAGAAAGCCGTTCACGCACACTGGCCACTATCCCCTGTGAGGAAACACGCAGCCAGTGACTGGCAGTGTGACCGGAGTCCTTCAGGCACAGAGCGCGCATGGCCACGTGCCGCTGGGAGTTTCCTGGACCCCCTTGACTGTGCTGCAGGCAACCACGGGCTGCCTTCTCCCCTGCTCCAAGCAGTCAGCAGCCATGTAGCTGCTGTAGCACGGCACTAAGCCTGAGCTAACAGCCTGTCTGCTGCTAGGAATAAACTCCTGGGTTTAGTGCAAATTATGATCATGTGCGTGGTCTGACTTCCATTTTGCGGCTTGCTTGTGTGCCTGTGTTTGCCAGATAATACTTGGAGCCACTGATGGTACCGTTTGTTATCTCACTCTGTGGAAGCCTTGGTGTTCTTCCACTCACTTTCATTTTACTACAGGTAAGACTTCAAAGACTGAGATATTACTTCCTAGATTATACCTCTTGTGGGCGTCTCTCAAAGCCTCTCTCTGCTTCCATGCAAAAACACTCTGAATTTTTCCTATCTGCCTTGGGTCTCCAGGAAATCTCTTCTCCCTTCTATAAAGAGAGACCTCTGCATAGACCCTGTAACTGCTGCTGAGGCCCCATGATTTTGACAAACTCTTTCCCAGAGCTCAGTTATAGTCAACATCTGAGTGACAATTTCTCTCTCCAGGATCCTACAAAGTTGAATCAGGGAATGCACAGACTTAGCAAACTGTCTAAAAAGCAGCCACTCTTCACTTTAATGACCACAAGAGACACACAGACCCATGCGAAATAGTAAACACACATACATCTCTCTGCCTACATTTCCTCACTGTTGAATTTTCCTTGAGATTTTGTGAGATCCCTTTTGGTGCTCAGGGCCCTTCCCCTCCCATTCCCCAGCAGCACAGACATCGGTTTCTTCCAATGAAGAAGAAGAGGCTTAACTGTGTCCCTACTGCCTCTGTGTCACAAGACCTCTTTGGTGTGTCCATGCATCACTTTATCTTTCCTGACCAAGCTGTTTCTGCTTCCAAAAATCCTTCCTGGCTTTGAAATCGGAACATTGCCACCTGGCTGCTTTGTCTTGGTTCTTCCTGGGAGGGATATGCTGTCCTTATTTAAGATCTCGTTCCTCATTTGCCCCTCGTAGTTAAGAGTAAACTAGATGGAAAGAGTCTGTAATGACTGACACTCTGGCACTCCTCCTGTCTCTTGTTAGCACATGACAGCTCCAGACACTGGGAGACTCACAGTTCATGGAAACAAAATGGAATTTATAACTTATGTGATGATTCAAGGAATCTGTCTATGTACATACAAAATAAAATCACACAAGTGACAGAATAGAAAATTGTCTCGTTGAGATGAGTGTGAAATACCTACACAGAACTTGCCTTACCAACCTCTTCATCTTTTGTCTCCTGCCATGGCTATGAGAAAGCTGAACATGGGAAGAGTTGGGGAAAGGCTCTGTTGGCTAGGCTTAGCCAACTTCATGGCTCTTGGTCTTAGGAATGAATTTTACACGGTACTACAGGTTGTTTCACTAAAACAGGAAATTCTGGTAGCTGGCCAATCACTATTGCTGTCTCCAAAACCAGCAGATAAGGGCAGAGCAGCTGAAGTAGCCCTTGTGCTCCAGTCCATGGGGTTTGTGACAAACCACCTTCTGGTGTTTTAATTGAACACTGACTTTTCCTGTTTGTAGGAACTGTGAGGCCAAATGTTGGCACTGATAATCCCTTTCCTTTCCTGAAACAGCAGTTTTTTCCTTTTATCCCAGCTACGCACACAACCTTTTCATTGTTAACAAAAATTATTGTGTGCCTAAAAAACCACAACAGAACTGACATGAGCAGCCTGACAGGACGTACTTCAGGTTTTGAACCTAAAAACTTCATTGGTTCTAAACAAAGAGATGATCTGAGCAATGAGTTGGTCTGCATGCAGGTGAGAGGTGAGGTCTACATACAGGAATAGAAGAACATCTCCAGTGTCCAAAACAAATCAAGTATCTAACTCCCCCATTCAATGGAGACAACGTATGGTCCTTGAGAAAAATAGCACAGCAGTTTCAGGTACTCTGAAGACCAAGGACAGAACACTTTTAACAAAGAGCTAGGGGAGAACAAAGCCTGTATCTTTCCACACTAAAAGCCAAAGCTGTGGAGAAAAAAAAAACAAAACAACAACCCCCCCCCCCAAAAAAAACAACTGAAAAAATAATTGGCAAAGGTAACAGAAAATACCACATAAAATTACTCTGTTTCATGGGGAAATACTGAAATTCAATGTGGATTTGGGGATTAAGGAAACTGTACTCAGTACTAGATTACAGGGGTTAATGTAAATGAAGAGAAACAGTGACAACAAATAGAATCAAGGGCCAACTGTGAATCATGAACATTTCAGTTACTGAATTTCTTCCATTGCCTCAAAAGCTTATTCATTTCTCCAGGAGAGCACAGCAGAAACAATCAAACTAATCCTCTATTTCAGGACATCACCAAAGAAAGTGGTGTTACACGGATAAAAGCCCTAATATCCTGCTGCTTTTGGATTCCCCTCTTCTGTGTATGACCAATTCTGGTATTCTAGTAACTTGAGACTGAGTTAATTTGCATTACACATATATTTCTGTTCCTGTTGATTAATTAATTAACACACTGAAAAGACGACCCAAGGCATTGATCAGGCTCCATTTGCTCTAATAATCTCTGAACTCTGCAATCAGATCATTGAATTCTAAATTACTTAAGTCTAATGGGCTGGGAGATTTGAGACAACATTTTAAAGATAAAGTCCAGACACTCATCAGCTTTTAGTCAGCTAAATTTAAATAAAGGCATGTATCAATATATCAGTCCATACCTTACTAGTCATTCTGAAATTTGTTTTGCTTCACACTGTCCACATCTGCAGTTGGTAATTGCCACAGATTTTTGTATTGTAAAATTGCAACCATGCTGCCTATAATGACCAGTGAAAGCAGGACAGCAGGGGCATTTCAAATTTCAGGGCATCCAAAGGGTTGTTGGGCATAGTGCTAGATCATGCGATAAGTACATCCATTGTGTGTTTCTCCTAAGCCAATCAGCAGAGAAATAATTCACATTGTGAATATTAACACTGTCATCTGAGGGCATGGAAGTTAATGACACGTAGAAATTAATCAAGCCATTCACCTCTCTCTCAGAGTTATTGTTTTAGGGGAACCAAGAAGATAGCACTTCATTAACTGAGTTCACTTCTTATTTCATAATCACATCTCCCAGAAACTAAAAAAAAAGGGGGGGGGGAAGTATTTGGAGAAAAACGTGTTAAGAGGCCAGTTGCAGAAAAGCAGTCTCCCAAGAGGTACACCACCTCATGCCTATTCAGTTGATGTAGTTATACTAGGCAAATACAATAAAAGATATATAATAACATAAAAAGAACCAAAAGAATAAACCTGTATGATTTTTCCTATCAAAGCTCGGATGTGTTTCTATTGATTTGCAGAGCTCAAAACATTCTTTTTCTGCCCAATTTTTTTCAAAATATTTCAGCTAACAGTATGTTAATGAACACTTGAAATAACAGGGTTGCTGTGGGGAAAAGAGGGGTAAAATTAAAGAAAACTGGAAAGTTACAAAAATTGCAGTTAATGTACATGCTAAGGGGGGATGAAACAGAATGTGGAGAAGAGTGGAAAGTTTCAGACACAGTTATAACAGTACGGAAAATTATAGGGAGAAAACGTGGTTGCTACTCCCGGGATGGAACGTGGTCAACATACCCAACTTCCCAAACACAATACACACTCCACCCAAATGTAAAAAATAGTATAAAAGTTAAGTTAAAAATGGGGAGAGGATAGGGAAGATTCCATCACAGCTTCTGGGATCAGCTGAAGGGAGCTGTCTTCTCACCCATAGGGATGCCTACTGTGTAAGAACTGTACTTTTATGTACACTGATCATCTCAAGCTAGCTTTTGTTAGGAATTAGAGCTTATCCATATATTGCTTTGAACACAATCTTGCAGCCAGATACTATCACCCGCAATCTTTGAACTTTAACCTGTCACAATCTTCTCTTACATTAATAAAGAATGCTATTCCGTAAACTGTTAGAGGGAGTTCTTCAAGGGAGCTGGCAGTTGCTGGCAGCGGGTCACATACTCAGTTGTGGAGCCCCAAGAAGGGCTGTCTCTTACGCTGTGGGTGTGTGATCCTGAACACGCCAGTGGAGCTGCCCTGTGATCCAGTGACTGCTCAGTGAACCGGACACTGACAGACCGGTCAGGCACAAGGGTGTCGGCTTCCCTGGGACACTGACAGACTAAACGAACACAAAGGGGTTGAGAAACTCACCCCTTTTACATAGCAGTTGTTTAAGAGAACACCTGGGCATTTTTATTCTGGATATGGAAAGAAAATAAATTAATTGTAGCTTTAACTAATATATTAAGCAATTGTACAACTATTCACTCCTGAAGTACAGCTGTTCTGCAATGTAAATGGCTGAAGCACAATTAAGGTTTCAAATAAGATTTTTGGATTTAAAAAATACATTTAATCATGCTATAACAAGTGTTAACATGAGTTTTCTTCACTCTTAGAGACTTCTAAGAGACAGAGAGAACTTGCCTCGCAGCATTGGCTCCCAAAGTCAATGAAAGTCACTTCATACTTCAAATTAAGCTTTTCTCAGCTTTAACATATGAAAGCAGATAGGAATTAGTGACCATTGTCAGTTTCTTTTCATTAATATGAGAAAAAAGATTAAACACAACGAGCAGATTACTATTTCTAACAAAGTTAATTTATTTGACCTTTCTTTTTTCTAGGAAAGGAGGGCGTTATGCTTGCCAAGTGGAGTATGTATCTGTACTGTACATTCCTGGGGTTGCTGCTCACTAAACGTCAATGTGAGCACCAAAGCAGCCACAATGGCCTCTTTGTGAAGGAGAGATCTAAATAAATACCTTATTAAGGTAATTTTAGTCCAGTATGTCAAAACAGCACACCTAAAGTTAGTACACAGTAAACGGCAATGTAAAAACCCGTTCAAATATAAGTTTCTACCTTACTATGTTAAATACACCACCCTCTTTAACTGAATAACAAAGTACAGTAGCTGAAAAATGTAGTTATTTAACCAAATTATGATGTGCTTTTCTCCCCAACATTCCAAAAATATATTGAAAAGGTTGTAGAGACTTCAAAATCTAGTCTGTGTGAAATCTTTTTAGAGGTTATTTTCTAAATGCTTAAATCAAACCCCCAACATCAAGATTCAGTTGTCCCTAATTCCAGTAGAACTTTATTACAATTTCACCTATGTGAAAATATGGAGGAGACATTGCCTTTTTCTGCCTAATATCACAGTAGTTAAAGCATTCTGGAAATCTGGCTCACTGCTGTTTGCACACCCTCATAGATACAAACGGCATCACAGACTTATGTCCTCGTAATTCCCTGCCAACTCTCACTCAAGGTCTTGTGATGATCTGCCTCTTCTGTGACTCAGCTGTCTAGCCAGACTGTGTCTAGTATCACCCCTTCTGGAGTTTTAACCATCCACAAAAGGCAAGTGAAACCTGAAGCAACAATACCACTGCACACAGCACTGTTCCTATGCAACCTTTCCGACTGGTTCCTCCACTCCTCTCCATCAGAACTGAGACATACTACATCTCTGCAGGGTTTCTTTCATGAGGCCCAAAGCACTGACTTGCTCTCCTGAATTTCCCCAAGTCAGACTTTTTTACAGCTGAACTGGAAGATAAATGCACAGCAAGGACCTCTACAAACACAAAACCATTCCAACAGTTACAACTGTGAAGATCTTATGTAGTAGAGTAGGATTTTTGCAAAGCATGGGAAGATTTACTGGCTCATGGAGAAAGGCAGGCAAATTTGCTTATGATTTCTGCCCAAGGAGGTTTGATGTAGCCACTGTCTGGCACCTTCCTGTGCACAAACCACTGCTATGTTGCATGCAATGCTGCCTATTGAATTTGTAACACCTGCATTTAGCATTTTTTTAGTGACGGAATAGGCCAGACTTTACTCTTCCCATTATGAGCACAAAACCTCATCCATGTCACTTCCTCACTCTCTCCTTCTCTTTCCCTCAGTGCACACAGAGGCATTTTTTAAAAATGAAAACCACCTTGAGAGAAAAACTTATCTCAGAACTTCCTACCGTGCAGAAACTGCTCTAATCTCTCCACCACCAGGTATGAGAAATAAAGTACCATAAAGACACCTCTTTTTTTTCATTGCTTTCATGAATGAGGTCTACACCTAGCCCTCTCCTTCCTCTTCACTGCTCTCCTTTTCTTGAAGACAGATAGTATATCATGATAATATGATGTAAAAAAATTATTTTTTAAGTTACTTCACCAAAACAAGAACTGAATTTAAAAATATATTACTTCCTCAACTTTCCAGCATTTTTCACATTGGTGATTTAAAGCATAAGTATTCTGATCTCTCCACTAATACAGAACACATCTTGGAAAGGAACTCTGCTGTAACTTACAAATTGTTCTTCTGCAGCTTTTATATACAAGATCTATTATTCTACGGAGAAGAAAAGGATCCCTTAAGAATATTCTTATCTGTCTTTTGATGTCTGTTTGTCCTATGTTTGCAAAGATGAAAGTACCCAAATCTGTACTTACATTCCAGAAGTCTGGAACACAAACAGTGCTTGTAAATCTTCCTTAGTATCCTGCTCCATTTCTTGATTGAATAAGCTGAGTTACGCCTATTATTTTTTAAAAAAATAGACTACTACCTCATAAATGCTTTGACAACATTAAACTATCGCATTTGTGTTTATTAAACCAATTTAACACTACAGCTTCAGTGAGTAAGCTGGCTTTCCAAATCACTAAGTTAGCACAGAAAACTGCAGCCCCATAAGGGGAAAAGCAATGCGTCAGGGCTTTGGAGAAAAACTGCTGAACCACTAATATTGTGTGAAAGACAAATGACAAGTAAGAGGTTTAGTTACCACATATTTGATGTTTTTCTATACTGTCTCATTAGTGCTTTAAGATTTAACCATGAGAACGCATGAGAAACTTCAAAATTTACAGACACCAAACTTCATTTCTACCTAAGCTGTTATCATTGCTGCTTGCTCAGCACACCTTCCTTACTAATGCAATTCCCAGACAGAAGGCCATCAGTACTGATAACTTGTGATGAAGACAGCAAAATCCCAAGATATTTAGATAATCTTACTAGACCAGTGTATTAAAAAAAAAAAAAAAATCCTATCTTTACGTGAGAATAATTGTGGAACAATTCCATCCCCACTGTCAGTCAAACAGAAATGATTTGCTGTCCTCGCTTAAAACAACAGCCATCTCCCAAACTTTGCTCATTCAGACATGACAGTTTGTCTAGAAGTCACAATATTATAAACTTAAGTTTCCTAAAATAATAAATTAGGAGGCTCAAATACAATACAAATTACAAGTAAAGGTACAAAAAAGTAGAATAGCAACTATAATGTTTATGTGAAATCTACAAATATTTTCTAGTTGAGTTGTATATTTCATAAGAAAATGAAGTATTTGATCTTTGCTCACAATTACATTTGCTTGAGCGGTTTTAAAAACCCCCACTTTTTACAATACAAGGCCATATTGCTTTAAAATTAAAACATTTAATTTTTTTCTCTTTTTTTACATATTTGCTTGTTTTCTAGGCATTAGAATATAAGGGCACTTTTACTGTAATTACAAAAGATAATTTTTAAAATGTATTATGTCCTACAGCACTTTGTCTTGACAATTACTAGCTATCACATTCAACAGAATACAAAAAGCAATTTCTATCACAAGGTTAAAATTAGTCTTTGAACAAAAGATGCTTTCAAAGCAAATCCAAATTCTCATCAGCTTTATATCAGTTTCTCTGTGAGAGACAGGGAAGTGAGGGATGGAAAGGAGAGAAAGAAAAAAAAAACCTGAAGGACATTTGAAAAATTTCCTGCTAATGTTCAGTGTGAGCACACATTTTATCAGCTTTCTGATAAAGGTCTAATCAGAAGGACATGATGAAATTTCTGCTGTCAAACTGTATTGTGGTCAAAACCTACACTCATCAAAGAAGTGAGAAGTAGAACTTATAGTTTTCCAAAGAAAGTTGTATCTGTATGCAGACATCTATTGGACATTTTGGATCTGTTTTTGCAGTTCAGGGTTATTGGTCAGACTTGATGATCCTAAGGGTCTTTGCCAACCTAAATGATTCTATGATTGTTGGGTCTTGGTGTTTTGATATAGTAAACTACCTAAGCAACAAATGGTTGCTTTAGCTGACTGATGAGAAAAATGTTCAGTAACTGCCTTAAAACATTAGTTAATTTTCAGTAAGAAGTCACAAGAACCGAAAACCACAATGAAAATTATGCGATGCTAATGATTTGGGAGAAGAGAATGGAATAAAATAGCAGTACATGGGTAAACAAAATACCTGCACTGATTGCAACTTTTGATCTGTATCCGAAACTGAAATTTCTGTGCCGTGGCTTCTAAGGACCTCTGTACATTCACAAAGGTGGAAAATTAATCCATAGTAAATGAAATAAAGTACTTCAGTCTATAATGCTTACCCTTGGGACTACAGTGGATTTAGATCATAAAAACTTAGCTTGCCTTAACAGATTAATTATTTTACATACATCTAAAAATATTAGTCCATTTTCAGCTGTTAGGGAATATCATCCTCTAATCAGTGATCAAAACTTGTTGTGATGTAAATGTACTTAATTGACCAAATTAATGAGCAGCAATTCTTAAGACTTCTTTCTAGATGAGTGCTATTGAATGGTCCCATGAAATGGGAATGAAAAGGCACTTTTAAAAGTGTGAGTCTAAGAAAATCAGGGAGGAACCAACATAGGGAAGACCCCTTGAAAAAAAATAATATCCAGGAAAGAGAAGGAAGAATTACGTGACATATTTGCAGCAGCAAGTTTGAAAGAGTCACTAAAGGGAGTCATGCTTACAAGGAGAATACAAATTCTCTTCTTGTACTCGATGGCGAGACCAAATTAATATAGTTTTTTCAAACATCATCATTAGACAAAATCCAGTGTTAGTTTCTATAATACTGTTTTCTAATTGCTAAATAAAATACCATAAGAAGGCAATAGGGCAACATCAGTATCGGGAGGTTCCTAACAGGATGACCTAGAAGCCAAGACACACAAGACCACAGAATGAGCTCCTCAGGAAGAAAAATAGATGAGAATTGCAGTTCATCTCATAATTCTAACACAGCAATACTAATGGCTGCTAATTAGGCATGTAACTTCACACTGGAAAAAAGCAAAGAGGTAACTATTTATTTAAGAGACAATACTACATGGATTAAAAAAGCTCCTGTCAACAACTCTGGACACCTGTACCAAGCTCATTTATTGCCTAATTAAATATTAACATGTCCTGATAGAATCCGTGGTATAATTTTAATTACTGTTTTCTCACAGGGAAGCCATATAATCAATGTATTTCTAGCTGTTCCTAGAGGCTGTTTTGTAAAACTCCATTAGTAAATTGTGAACCATCACTAAAATATTTTCCTCCAGATTTCTATAAGTAAATCAAGNGGAGGGGAGAATAGATGCCTACCTTAAGGGGAAAAATATATGATTTCTTCAATAATCAAGAATAAAAATCTTTTCACTACAATCCTATTTAAATGACTTGTTAAAATTCTTGCACAAAGAATCAACATTAGGGAGTTACAGATCACCGAAGTTATATTTAAATTTATGTATAATCCAAAATATTTTTATTGCTGGATTGAGTAATTAGGATGAGAGTCACATTACTTCCTTCAAGCATGTATTTAAATTTTCTGCTGGGGATGAATTGCAAATATTGAGGTACATCTTGAACCTATTTACGTATTTTCTTTTTCCATTAGGATTAAGAATGCTAAATACTATAAGCATTGATTAACATTTGTGTGTATTTAGGGGCGAGAAATGCAAGGAAACAATACCAATTCTATTTGGGAAGCTATTTAAATAGCTAGGTAAGTAACTTTCAAAGTATCAGTTCTCCAGGTAGAATTAAACAATTTCAAGTTGTAGAAAAAGAGGTACAGGGAAGATGGAAGTATCTATAGGAATATTTTGCTTTGCATTCCAGAGATAATTTAGCCATAGATGACTACTTTGATAACTGAACTCTTAAACATTAACTTTGTTTGGAACATACTCCTTTTATCTTCTTCTATGTAAAAGTCCTCTGGAAGCCAAAAGGTCTTTTGTAAGAGCAGGGATTTCAAAGCTAAGCCACATTCTCAGAGCCTGATTATACAGAGATCTGGATAACATAATCATGGGGATAAACAAACCATGAAAATATCAGCCCCTGTGAATTTTAACTCAGCATTTGAACATCTTGTAAGAGATTCAAACCAATTTGAATTCAGCACTACATTTAGAGAGGATCTTTAAAACAGATTTTGATTTTTGCTGGAGGCCTCATCTACCTTAAAATTAATGAAAAAATCCTAGCATTTTCCTATTTGTATTGGGTACCAGAGTAAGGACCCACATAAGAGTATGGCATGCAAACTGTTAGATTTTATGTTCACAGACATAAAAGTAGTTAAATTACTTTTCAGAATAGGTTTAAGCTAAATAAAGAAAAATCAAGTAATTAACAACATTTTTTCAAAATTACTTTTCTATGAATCAACTCGCAAGGAATCTCAAATCTTGCACTGCAAATTAAACTATCATCCTGAATTAGTTACCATTTTTGTAATGACTAATATGTTTTTTCTGACCCCATGAATCACGGAACAAACTCTGCTGGCTCTACTCTATCAATATTTTGATTGATAAGGATGCTGTACTTCTCTGGCAGGACAGCTCATACAGAACTTGGGATAGGATGTAAACGTCCCAGGGAGAGCATTTGGAAATGCAAACCCTGGGTGGACTGAGCTCAGGAAGGTAGAACCAGCACACTCGGGTCTGTCACTGGGAGAGCTGAGCTCCTCTGAGAGCACCATGTGATCATCCATCAGTCATCATGAGGGCACCACACACGGGCTCAATAATCTAGACAGAGATGGCTTTTTCCACTTGAGAGCTTCAAAGTGGCGATTTCCTGCCTGATGGGTTGATTCTGCTTTTCCAGACTGAGCTCTTAATAAATAAACATTCAGTGTTTGCAGATGTTATACCCTCTCTGACAGGCAGAAATCCATGTAGAGAAGTGCTGAAGTGCACACAGAATTTTTATGCCAAAGGACAAGCGCTGTTTCCCATCCGCTTCTGGCAGACACAGAGGCCTCATCTCAAGTCTGGTTTTCCTCGACATTCACCTGAAGTTTTCATAGCAGTCAATGCCTATTAACTTTTTTAAATGCCCATGAAAAATGACACATTCTATTGGCCTTTAAAAATCCACCCTGTGGGATGTAAACCACAAATTTAATAAAGCAAAAAGATCAAAGCTCATTAAAATATTCTTGTTAGAACTGAAAGCAGCCATGATACATGGAAATTCCTAGCAGGACCATTCTCCTGTTTACCATCGAGGAAGAACATTTTTCTAAGCTAAGCATGTCCTTTTTCATTACATGTATAACAGGTCCCAAACCCCAGCCCTCTCGGAGTCATTGCTCAGGTCTGTCAGCTAAGTAAATATGCTCATCAGAGGATCTAGCAGGCACACACAGATAAGGTAGATATGAAGTCCATTCCCCTTGAAATCAATAGGAAGATGGTTGTTAGACACTATAATTGAGTTAGGGTTTCATTTGGGAATCTGTGGTAAACGTTCCCACTATTACTGCCACAGGGGTGCAAGAAAGTATACGACAGCTGCGGCTGGATCTCTGGCACAATTAATGGCACAGCCAGCTGAGACCTGCTACAAAAGGCTTATGCATGCTCAAAATTGGAATAATAAGAGTAAGTCTGTCCTGAGCCACAGAGGGCAGAAGACAGGGATTGTCTTTGCCTCCTTTTTCCTACCATGGAACCATGGAGTTTAAAGCACAGCTCACTGCAAAATGTCACTAAGAAACAGGATATACCCATTACTTCCACATGCCAGATCACAGGAGCAATCTCACTCCAAAGGCAGTCTGCAAGTCTGCATCAGGGCCAAGGAGAGAGCTCCACAGCACCAACGCCCAGTGCTACCTCATACACGCAGGAATTACCGAGACCCTTCTCAGCCCAAAGCTTATCCCCACATATGGAGACTAATCTATACAGCATAGTCAATCCTCACTTAATGTGCAAAACAATCAAGTATAAGCAGGCACAGACTTCATGTTTCTGGTTTTGGAGGCATTAGGGGTCTGGATTTTTACACCTCTGCTATTTTAGACAACCTTCCCCCAGTGCAGGCAGTACAGGGCAGGGCAGACTTCTTTGCTGCACATCTAGAACAGGACGGATAAAATTATTTTGTGCACAGACCAGTACAGCAGGAACTCATGGAATTTAAATGGGATTTTGTAAAATACAATGCAAAACACTGCAGTGCAGATCCCAAAAGGATCAGTGAAATCTGACAAATTCTTAAACTACACTCACAGAAACTAGTAATTGTAGGATTGTACTGTAGTGTAGCGTTATTTTAAGATGGAAACCAATTGGGCATTATATAAACTCCTTATGCCACACATCTTTTCACAACTTATAGTCATATATTTTAATTTTATTTAAACATATATGCCATATATAGACATATCTGCAAAAAAAAAGGGCATAATTTTTAAATTTGCATAGTCCATAATTTAGTGAAGGTTTTGATGTTTTGGGGGTTTTTGCTTTTTTTGTTTGTTTGTTTGTTTTTGGTTTTTTTTGTTTTGTTTTGTTTGGTTTGGGNAGCCTCCTTAAGGGAAAAAACCTGTTTAAAATCTGGCTCACACCATTATTCTGTGATATTTAGTGTCATTAATGGTAATAACCCTTCTTAACTGGGCCTATTCCTGCAACTAATTTAGTTTTCACAGTTCCCATCAACTCCAATATTCATTTCAATATGGCTTCACTGCCAGATCTGAGCCTTATTAAAGTAATACAATTTTTACTTTTTTTTCCCTGTGACTAGAAGGGTTCTGAGAATGGCTAATTTCCTACACACTGTACGTGTGCAACCACCAGCAATCCAGCCTTTGTGAAAGAGAGTGAGTGCTGCTTCTACTGCAGTTGTTTAAAAGTGACTTTTCTTTCACTACAGCCATTCTTTTCTGCAGTAATGTAACAATCTATTTGTGAAAATACATGCACCTATTTCTTATTTAGACATACTGGATTTTATACCATGAATTCACCTAATTTTAATTATGCATCATTGCCTAGCAATACAGGAAACAGAGCTCCCCCCATCTCAACTGTGAACACTAGCATCTCAAAAGACTTTTTCTTTTTTAAGTGAAGATAAGTTACTGCATTAAAAATAAATGAGGTCTTTTTTGTCAGTTGATTAGACACTGAGTACACATAATAAATCACCAAGAGCATTGTATGCTGGTCTACGCACTAACCTTGAGCTGCAGTTTATCTATTGCCTGCAATTCAGGAGACAATAAGGTATTTTACCCAATCAGCTGATGAGCTGAAGGAACTCAAAAGACTGAAATGGCTTTGAAATACACAGGCTTTTAGATATCAAATTACCTCTGGAACCCTCTACCCTGAAGTAACTCAAACAAAACCCATTTGAAATACTGCTTCAATATTCAAAAAAATCAATAATTTAAACCACAGGTTGAACATTTTTACTGCTTCCACTGCAGACTGTCGTTTTTTGAAATGAAAATGCTAACGGCACCAAAGGGGAAAGCTCCGGCCAGCAGAGATATGTGTGTGCAGGCGTGGATTGGCTGGAAATGTTGGCTTACTTTTCTTCCCCCAGTTACGTTTACATAAGATCTCTCAAAATAAACAATTCTCATTTCCACCACTTAGAAAAAAAATGTTTTTCTTTGTTGTACTTGATGTTTCTGTCCCTGAGAGCTCAGCTATATCGAGACACTTCACTGTAAACACACCTGCTGAATGCAAATACTACATCCTCAATTATGCTATTAAGTCATATTATTTTGTATGTAACAGGCACTAACATCATGGTTTTGAATACCAGGAAGCGCACTGTAAACTCTTGATTAATAGAGAGAAAAGCAGGAATTTGGGTGATGTTGTGTTCCAACATTTACAGTAGGAACAGGTAGTCCAGCGCATATTGCAAAAGCCAAACAAGTGTGGATGGTCCACTGCCCATGGTACCAGCTCAGGTAGAGAAATGGCTGGCTGGAAGAAGGTTCCGTAAAAGATAAGGAAAATACATGAGGAGGAGACCTGGTAGGAATGTGAACCCTTGAACATAACTGAAGCAAGCTAGACATGGAGGATATTGGACACAGAATCAAGTCTCTCCTCTGCATAAATCTGACCATCAGACTTAATTTTAATAGAGTTTGAAATATGTCACTCTCTTTTTGAAGAAACTGTTATTTTTTGGTCATTTAAAACCTCATTAAATCCTTGCACTCTCTGGGACTAATTTTTAAAAATTGTATTAAAGGAGGAACGCAAGAAATACAAAAAACACCACACAAAAGCAAGGAAGTAAACATCACAAGACAGAACTTACGTACCTACAGGCATACAACTCCCAACACACAGTAAGAACAATTTTTGTTACGGTAGCAAAGCATCACTTTCAGTATTGTAGAGAGGGGCATAAGAAAGAAGTCATAAGATTGATGGTCCTTGGTTTATCATTTTAATACTTTACACTCAGATATATTCTTACTCTCTCTCTCATACATTTTTAGAGCCTTCTCTAAGCATAGTGTTAAAATAGAAATGAAAATGTAAATTATATTATGAGAGTAAAGTTGCTCAAGTAAAGAAAACTATGTGTTTGGATATATACAGTATTATTGTAATGTGAAGATTAAATTTGCATTGCTGTTTCTAGAAAAAGAAATTATAATATACTATTATGAATTTTCTAGCTGATAGATTTGTTCAAGTTTAACCAAGATAAATGCAGATTTTTAGCCTAGAATAAGAAATAAAAAAAGTATAACCATTTAAGAAATGTGACACTCAGTACATACTCCAAAATTTTGGACATGGACTCCAATATTCTTTTCTTCTTAAAGGCACACAGTGTTTCCAAATATCAAACAAAAAAATCCAAAAATGTCAACAGAGAAATTCATCTGAGTTTGACTATATCTAGAATGTAGGAAAATAAGATTTTGCTTATTTATGTGTTTGAGACCTGCATTACCTCCATGTGAAATCACCTATTCCAGGTACTCCTGTCAGTCTTTAAAATATACCTCCTACACAAGAGCAGCAATCAACTGACCTTCTGAGAACACTGTTCTTGGCAGCAGTATAAACTTAAACAGAATAATAAAAAACCGGTAGCAACTAGAAACCCAATATTCATCCTTTCCTCAATTCTTGCAAAGTTAGGGAGGAAAAACAAGCTCTTCAAGTTTGTGCTGCAGTTAAGGGATTTGGGCTGTTACAGATCACCCCAGGCAGGAGCTCCAAGCATGTGCAACAACAGTGCTCTGTGAACGGCCAGCACCTCCTTCCGCTCCATCCCAGCGCACCCCAAACAGGCAGTACGGGCTGGGGGCAGTTTTGATTCCCTCTGCAGAATTCAAGCCATGAAGTTTGTCACCACTGACAATATTTGGATAGATTTAAGACCCAGTCCAATATAGCATGGGCTGGCAGTAGGTTAATCTTGAAATATAAAGCATAGATGCTCATTGCAAAGCTTGTATTCAGAAAATAAAAGGGGTGTAGGCTTCTGGCTCTTATCTGTTGTTGCAGCTACAGCCTGGACTGGAACTACAACCCTCAGCTGGAAGGACTGATAATTCTCTTGCTGTAGCCTCTGGATGTTTCCTCTAACGATCCCAGCATCACTCCTATCTCGTCTGGATTGACTTTTGCTCAGCATGCTTTCAACCATGCCCCAGTCTCCCACAAACACTGAACAATGCAATCAGCTGTTCCAGCTATATCAGCTGAGAGTTATAAAGCTGAGTTTCGACATATTGAAAACACTTCAATCAATGTCACTTTACTAAACCTTCTCTATGACTTGATATACACATTAAATAAAAGGGTGCCAACAGGAACCCTCCTGAACTGCACAGGGAGAGAACATCACAGGCAATAAAGCCGAACGCAACGCTGACACCATGCTCCTCTCACTCCATTGTTTAAGCATGAGGCTTGAAAACGGGTAAGGAGGATGCTTTGGGACAGACTGCATTAGCGACATCTGGGAAATGCTCCCAATTTTGATAGATTCCACAGTCATATAAGATAGAGCAATAACTGCATATGATAAAAATTGGTATGTTTAAAAAAATTTATTTCTAAAATAAGTTGGCTATTGCTGCTGTTTAACAGCAGCATTATGGCCATACAATTTTTATTACAGATTGTGATGTTGCAATAGGGCTTTACATACATACATTTACTATACCATGTGAATTAGTAGAGACATGCTTTTCTATGTTTGTGTGATTTATTAAATCATAAATCATAACAGCATGTGCCAGAAATTCCTTTTGAAGGATATAATAATGTAACAATTATCCTCTGAACTCCTTTCTTTGTCTTCAGAGAATAAAATGCATTAGAATGTATCCATTTGCTGCCCCATGACAGAAAATGAAAGCAACTGTGATGGTTGCACCGTACATTTCCAGTTCCTGCAGTTGGCTGGTGAAGTGAGCTTTGTTCCCGAATATGCTGTCAGAAGCAAAACCAATAGTTTGTCCAATACTTTTAAGGAATAATTCTTAAAAACAGTAAGGAAAAATTAATTGAGGAGGTTTGGTTTTTCATATGTGCAGATGGATGTGGAAAAGCCATACACGTAAATATTAAATGCACATTTAAAGTATATTTTATTTGAAAGAAAATTATATACACAGGGCCTCCCTGTATGGTTTTGACTTGAATCAATGTACTTCACCTTTTTCGTTTTATGCAATAATTCACAGGATCTGATGCAGGGGAATTGTGGCATTTTCTTCTGTGGAAGTATATACAGAAGAGCAACATTACAAGTATTGTCATAATCCCCCTCAGAGCAGGTTTAAGGCCTTCTAGATCAGCCTGTGAGTGTTTGGAGTCCTGTGTCTGATGACTGGCACAGTGAGAACGCTCTTAGTGTACCCTGATTTTACTCAATTATTTTGAAGGAAAAATCATAAACATTCACAATGGAGAGGGTGCTACATAAAGGCATTATGAACTCTGCAAATAAGTAGAAGCAGCAAGATCACAGGATAAAATTTGCTTTATTAAGTCAAAGAAAGTTTAATATCTCAAATTTTGATTGTTTTAAAATTCTGTCTCTATGGGAAAAGAAACCTATATGTGGTTTAAATATAAAAGAAAAAAATTACAATCAACAGTTTCAGCAGCAAATCAGATCTGGAATTCACTTAATTTTTCTTTTTGTTCCAGAAAGACACTGTGTCCAAACCACCTACTTCAAATGCTTAGAAGTAAAACGATGGGGACTACTGAAACAAATGTGATTTCTAAGAACCAAAGTGGATATTAAGTTTCACTTTGCTCAAGCGACATCAAAACATTCTTAACAAATAAGCACAGATATACATGCAAACTTTCTTTGGTTTAGCTCATGATGTACAAAAGAACTATATTTTTCATAGATTTTGCAGATATGTAACTCAAAATTAAATCATGTCACGTGAAGACCCAATCCTCTGTTGTGCAATTCTGATTCTGCAGGATACTTATATTTGTAATTAATTTTAAAAAAGTCCACATACCATGTCATTTTACTGAATGAAAAATTTAAGTCACAGCAAACTGATGCTTGGCAGAATTTGGTGTCTGTACTCCTGAGCTGTCCAGATTCTCTCTGCTTAATATTCCTGACCATTTCCATTGGCTTTGGGTCAGAATCTGAAATCTAGATTTTCATTAATGATATTATAGTTATGCATAGTGCACTCATATTTTATTCAGAGCACCATTGTGACCTGCTCATACTCTGTCATATTTAGGGATGTGCATTCAGAATGCCACACATGATGGTTATGATGGCTGGCAAGCATCCTTATTCACAGCTATACTTTTTCAACAACAACACACAGCACGTCCCTGGAAACAGGATCACTTTGGGACTCCACTAAATAGATCACAATACCATAATTACTGCCATGGTCAAGCCACACAGTTTGGTGAAGTTCTGTACACAAGAATTTTGATACCCTGTGTTTATCTGAAGTTCAAACTGACTAAAATATAAGAGCACATGTCACTGCTTTTCTAATATTACATGCTTAAGCCTTATTTTATTTACAGCTTCCAGCAGCTTTCAGCTCGATTCCTCGTTGTGCTGGCTGCCACGTAGCTGGAGAAGGCTAACAAACCCCTGCGTGTTCACATGACAACCTTTGTGCAAACGCATCCTTATTCTGTCATCTACTGGCAGCGTGCTTCCCAGTCATGTTCTCTGCCAGTCCTTACCAGTTTGCCAATTACACAAGCTGCTTCCCAGACATCAGACGAAATTCCATAAGACTGCTGTGCGAGCGTACCCTAATTAACCATCAGCTTAATTAGACAATTTACTGTGTAATTAGCAGGCAATTAGTCAACACCTCTCAGATCTTATTGACTGCTGTGACAGCCTTCCTTAGTCTACACATTCCCATACGCTTCCACATCCGTGATCCCAGCCCTATCCTGTACAACAGCAACTCTTGCAAGGGAAGGGAAATCATATTACATAACAAGGGAAGAGGGAGAAAAATCAATATATAGCCTGTTCATTTATTGAACTGTCTTCTAGCCAAGACTTTCTTTTCTCTACGAATAGAAGGTCAGCTGCTAACAAAGAAACGTTCAGCAATAACATTAGCTTATGTCTTCTTCATTTGCAATGTGGTTTAGGAATTTAATTTTTTTTAGCTCTTATACTGCACTAAATTATCAGAGAAGTCAGGCAAGTAGAAGTTAAGGACAAAAATAATTTTTAAACGTACTAACATATTGTAGGTTTAAATATATGTTCTAGAACAGTGAAAAGGTGGTGATAGCTGCTTTCCAGACCTATACTTTGCATTGTAACTAACTGCTTCATAGTCCAAAATGCACCAGGAAAGCCAAAATAGGTTAAAGTATAAAATGTCAACACTCAATAATAATTCAACAGCATTAGTGTAATTCAGTAGAAGTAATTTTTGAAGTAGTATCAAGTCCTCCACACAAATCTAAAGTTATGTCCTTACAATACATGATGTGAGAAATTACAATTAAAAACTAATATAACATGGCTATTAAGGGATTATTGAAAATGCGTGTTCCTATTTCCTTTTTCTATAGACCAAAAATTGGATTTTGCAATTAGCAATGACAAAAGCTTATTATATAATTCTTAAAGTAGTAATTCCAAAGTTCATGGGTTTGGACACACTCGTCTCCTTCTTGAATGAACTCCAGAGGATTTATTTACAAAAATTCTACACTTCCTGACTGAAGGATAGAGTCCTGCAATCGCAACTGTACTAAAAAAATGTAGGTAATTATGTATCTCAAATAATGATAAGAAATATTATTTAGAATACACTCACACACATATTTGGATTGGTAACAGGTATTTTAACATAAGAACCTGTCAGGTTTTTTAAACATATGGGACTTCATTCTGCTTTTGCAACAATGTCAATCAGGAGTAAATGCAATTATATCACCATGAGATTCAAAAATCAGCTCTTCACTTTCTTAACTTCTTGTGTGGGCAAATCAGATGTTAAACACAGCCTTACCCTTTTCATTTACCAAGTGGGAACTCAGGACCTGAGGTAACTCGAACATTTAGGAGAAGTGTATTGCCTTTACATAGAAGCTACACTGGTATAACCAAAAATTCCTTGAAAAGTGATTAAGCTAAACCCTGTTAACCTGTGTGTGGAAACATATGCCAGTTCAGAGATAGTTACAGCAATTCAGTTAATGCCTGCAAAATTCTTAACACGAGCTGTACACCACCGCGTACACGTTTGACACTGATCTGAGAGTGTCTGCAGAGTCAATTCGGGACAACACTTCTGCAAACATGTTGCAAGAGTCCATGGTCCAACCAGGAATCTTGGGGCAACAGCGGCTGCATGAGATGCTTCAGGTCTCCTCAGCCTGTCATGGTGCAGAGCAGAACAGCAGTCACCCAACAGCACGGCTGCCTTGTAACGTGCCCAGCTGAACCAGGAGCAACCAGCTGGTGTCAGGGGAGGAGGCCCAGCACCAGAAGGTCTTCCCCAAGGCATCTGCAGCCTTAAAATGTCAGTGGGCAGAGGTGGGGTCCCAAAGGGTCACCTAGGCTTTTGCAGAAGCCAGCATTTGACCACAGCAATGAATGCAGACCTCAGCAGAGATGCTGAACTACAAATTAGAGCAACTGAATCACGATGACTACTTTTCCTTTATTTCACTTCAGTATCTCAGTAGGCCTACTGAAGTCTAGATGGTGTTCTGGATTTTTTTTATATTTAAAAACATGCCCTTAACCAAATGGGGAGAGTCAAAAAGTCAATGACTTGACAGAAGAGAAACTTCTGAATTCCATAATGACAAAATAAAGATTTCATTTCTTCCTGAATGTCTGTGGTTAGCTATTAAAGTGCATCATAACAATTTCAAAAAATAGGCAAGTTTTTATTTATGCTAAGAAACTAAAAAATGTTAAATATGTCCGTATGCTGTGATTGTCTTAGATAGGTGCCTTTTGAATATAACTATTAAAAACTATATCCTACAACCTTTCTAATAAATTATAAAATATATGCCACTTAAGAAAGTTAGATGCAGTTGGTTGCATGCAACCAATAAAATGCAACAATACTAAAAGGTTTTCAACAAATCTGAATTGAGAATGGAACAAATAAGAAAATTCTAAATTTCAGAATAACACTTGCCAATTTCTAGTTTACATTCACAAACTGCCATTTTAGCTAAATTCCTTTCAGACAAAAAAATTTTATGAGTCATTATCAAGATCACCAACAACCTTCCAAGGACATACAAAACAACTACAGAAAAATATAGCTGGACACTATTTTACACAAGTATGTTACATATTTGCTTTTTAGAATCCTGTTTATGCAAGATGTGATATTCAAAAATGTTGAGTACTTCAGATGCAGCCAACAGGACTTGCAGATCCTCAGCAGTTTTGGAAAATCATGCATGTGTGCTCTCCTTGTCTCTCTCTTAGTAAATACTTGCAGGTATTTTCAGAAGAATGAGGTAAATAAAGCAAAATTAGTAGAGAGCAAAGCAGCTTCTTCACTATAAAAAGAAATACTGTTTTGATTTTTAACCAGTGTAAAATTTGCATCCATTTTGTTTGACTGACTGGGTAACAGTTGCACTATGAACAGAAACTACATCCTCTCTCAAGTTCTGGTCACTACCAGAACAGCACCTATTCTGCTGAGCAGGAATGAATGCTTCTACTTTTGGAAGCTATTTTTTATATAAAGGCTAATGTAGCAAAATACTCAGTGTTGCAGTCTGTATGGTCCTTCAGAATTGAAGTGGAACTACTTCTCAATTATGCCAATCTAAGTGCACTATAAGTTTCATTACAACACACGACAGTTTTCAGATTAAAAAATACCTTAAAGACTGATTTACAAGTCTTTTATACATAAGCTGCCTAAAATATTCAAGCTCAAGATTAATGTTCAAACTTACACTTCATATATGTACATGAACTCTGGCTACACTGTTTTGAACCACTGACTCCAGAAGAAAAAGACAGGAAAAAGAAACAACTTCTAAATACTGTGTAAAAAATCCCCAGATGAACAGAAGCCAAATCCTTTAGACATAAATGAGAATCTTGCAGCCTACCAAGAACCAGTTTTGGACATCTATGTGGTTTTACCTTTGCTGGTCAGCTTCATGAGCAGCTCTGAGGAAGGTAAGACATTGCCAGCTTAGACTCTGTGGCATAAAAGTTACAGCCACACTCACTCTGCTCCATGAGGAATGGCAGAAAAAGTGGTAATAGGGGAAGAAAGTTGCTGATCCTCTGGTTGTAAAAATCTGTCCTTTAGCACAGATGAGTTTTACTGACTCAGTGTTCAACACCCCTGCATGACAGATCCCTGTCTTCCACTGATGAATTGTCACATTGTGCTCCACGCCTTGAGAACAGACTTCTCCATGAGAGACTCTGTGTACAAGACAGACTCTCACTGCAGAAGAAATGCAGCATTTCTGTGATATTTAATGCTACAGGAAGAGTGGGACTAAACATTTCCCCAGAGGTTTAATTTTTATCATGGACTTGTAAGAAGTTTTTCATTTCCAAAGTAGTAAATACAAACACAAAGAGAGAGATATTTTTTACAGATTGTTGTTAAACTCTAGCTTTAAAAATGCAGTTTGTAATCTTCAGCATTAGAAATATTAATTGGCCAAAATAATCAGAATTATTGATGGTAAAAACAGATTTTTAAATGGCCCAGAGTGCCTCACTTGCAAATTCACTGGTGTCAAGATGAACACCTGCAACAATTTAAGGTGTGCATCTACCTGGTGCAGACTTTAGCTGTGGTAGGAAAGGCCTTAGCTTATCAATAATGACTTTGGTAAAGCACTCAGTCCTGGAATCTTTGGTCTCTCTTTCACTGTGTTCAAGCCGTGCTACATCTCTCCAGACAGATTCCTCCTGGGTGAAGATATGCCAAACCCCTACATCACCAGGTGTATGGACTGAGGAAAAAGAATGGTTAAACACAGTCCTTTCCAGTTCCTCAGACAGCAATTTTGAAGCTTTTGAAGCTTTTGAAGTTATTTGCATGTAAGGAAGTCTCCAGCCTTCTTTACACTCAAAGATAGGGTAAAACTAAGTGAGGAGATGAGATCTGGTCCTTAAGTTGAACATATCAGAGAAATACTTTTTCTCAGGGAAAAAGGAGGAAAGTCTGTTTTCCTGCTACTTACTCAGATTCACAGAATTATTTGTTCCTTTTTGTAGCTAAATAACACATTTTCTGTAAAAAAATAAAATGGCAGAACTACAGCATTTTAAAAGGTAATAATTACATTCTATAGCACTTCCCTAGCATAGCCTTTTACCTCTCCTATTAAACTTCGCTAACTTTATGCACTGATCTAAAAATACAAAAATTGTGAAACAATAAAGATTGTATTTCTTATTAAAATTCTTTCAGAAATATGGAACAAAATGAAGGACAAAGAACTCCTAAGAATACTAGAACAAATAATAATAATTTTAAAACTTGTAAAACAAGAAAACAATTTAAGAGTACTCTGTGCTAAGGAATCCCATAAAACGCTCATTTTTCTGTTAAAAATGTAGTTAATAAAAGTTGTCTAATGCTATTTAGCAGAAAGGCAAACAGTCCCTTTTATATTTGACATTAACAATCTGATCATTTGTCTCCCCAAAGAAAGCCCATACAGCTTTCATACAGACCACACAATAAAGAATAGTAATATTTCTGTTTACTGAGATATCAACTGGCATTTCGTTGCAAGTCAATGGTCTACCTTTGCTACAGCATACTAGACCTCAATCTGGCATCTACAAATGTCAAGAGTATAAAAAAAATTATAGGATGGAAATCAAAAGCATGTTCTAAATTCCTAAAAACCAAACAAAGTTCACCTAGACATATTTGCTGCAGAAATCAGTACAATATTCAGCTGTCAATCTTGCAAAACAATGAGGGAGCGATGCTGTCAGTAGGACAGGATAATAACATTTCAAGCAGATGTTCAGGCGGGGCTCTAATTCTCACTGAACTCCCTTGGTAAGCATTTAATTTCTTTATCATATGCAAGCTAGGCAAATTGTACTTCATCAAAACTGTATTGTGAAATATTAATATTTCATATTATAGCAAAACTCCATAGAATAACCTTTGTCATATTAAGAACATCAGAATTTCAAATGTCATGGTTCTGCATTTTAATGCATCTTAAATAGCTTTTTGGCTTGGCACCATAAATTATAACTAGTTTAATCTAAATTACTATGCTGTAATATCATACAAAAATATACATTTTGTAATACAGATTCACTTCTGTGAAATACTAATGTTATGGAAAACAATGCATCATTGTACCATGATTTTTTTTACCACCTTCAATTATGAAGTGAGGTGCACACAGTGCAAATGTACAGAGAGAGAACTAGCTGGAGCCTGAATATGTATATTGTAATAACAGCATACAGAAATGCGACATATACTGGGCAAATCAATTAATTCTCTGCCAGCAACGGTTTTTATTCAGAAATGGTTCAGAAAATGTATTGTAAAATCTACATCTGTGAGCTGCATAAACATACAGTATGGCTAGAAAGTTTCCTCCGCTATGGTTTAGTTGAAATTAAATCTAGTTTTAATTGTAGCTTTGTTTTAAAAATCATCCTCGCAACTTGCTCCATATATAATGAAAAAAAATTAAAGATTAAATATGAAGTTAGTCTGCATGTTGATTTCTGCTGGTTCTCATAATAAAGGCAACTTTTTCTGCATTATTGAAAGCGACAGCATCACAAATCAATGCATGTCACAACAAAATAAAGACAGATGTATCTGATTAATCAGAATTAAATTTTAGAAGTGAAGGAAGCATCTTAAAATCAAAGCAAACATTTCTGCTAACCCAGTTGTTTTTTCATCTTTCTAAACAGCCAGTACAATGCAGTGAGAGAACAACAAAGCCTGAATTCAGCTGATAAAACCCTAATTTCTGCTATAAACTCCTCACTGTGGGAGTGAATATGGCATAGGGATGTACACACCTCATACAACCTTTGACTTGTTTTGATACTATGTTTATGCAAACTTTCTGATTACAGGTTTTAATGCAAATTTCGCATTCTAAACAATACTCACTGATAAATTCTTAGTAAATAAACCAGCTCAGCATAACACTTCTCCTAAAACCCTCCCACTCACAGTTATGTGTTTAATTAATGCAGTATCTGTCATTCTGCGTGTAGTTTTCTGTTCATCTAAGCTCTAAAAGAGGTAATAATTGGCATCCATTTATTGTGGACTCTGCGATATGCAGCTCCCCCATTTCCCTTCAATACCTTGCAAACAGAATTTACAAATAATATGATGCTGCATGCAGTTATCTGAACAAGACAGAAATACTATTTGAACCAACAGAGCAATGAGCTATTGATCCTGCAGTCAAAAAGGGAAGACATGAATGTACAAAAACGTGTGTGAAGGAACACTTCTATTCTGCTACCATTTGTCTTTCCTAGTGACTGTCCATTTTAAAAGCAGTTATTCCCTTTTCTGGAAGAAATCAAATCTAGTTGATACTAAAGCAGTTGTGCAAAGATGTTTAATTTAGTAAATAAA
>WEIT01021194.1:0-51451 GCA_013389985.1 Dryoscopus gambensis
GGATGAACTGTAGGGGTATGCAGTTCTCTCTTGCCAGTAACTTTTCCACTCTATTCTGTGGCAATTCTTAAATACATTTTAATTCATTGACCATATTCATAGTTATTAAACTACTTACACAAAATTAAAATAAATCTAACTTTGCTTTTTTCATTTTAGTATGACATACTTATATTCTGTAGCTGTGCCGCACTGGGAGAGCTTCACCCCCAGTTGCTTGTAAAGGAGTGTGAGTGTTGTATAGTAGTCCAGAAATACAGATAGGTATTTCATTACTCTACTTGCTGTATTTCAAGCTTAGGAAAACTGAAAATATTCCCCAAATAGAAGGAAAAAGAAGCTTTAAAAAGATGACGAAGCTGGGAGTTTTGGTAGGCCAACCCTTCCACTCTGGCCTCATTATTGAATATAAATATACAAAAATTCACGGAAGTATAAACCAAAGTACAGGAATTCTCTTGTCAAGGAATTTTAATAAATTCTAATTTTCAAGGATAAGAATTAATTTTTAGCTAAGATGGCTAGACATTAAATCCTGAGATTAAAACACATATCCAGAGAGTCGTCCTCAGCTTAGGGGATATTAAATTCTTACCTGCAGGTCATATTAGCACAACAGAAAGAGCGGTATGTGCCTTCACTCCTCCATAATGTTCTACTCATCTCCTAGTACATGGGTTGATGATTCACAAACATATCTAGAAAATGTGGTTCTGAATTCCATTGAGCAAGCTGATCTCAGACTCCCAGGGCAGAAGCTCCAGCAGGGAAGCTGTGACTTCAGCTGTGGTGTTTCCTCTTTTGTAGTTTGCTCTTCTTGCTGTTTGAAGACAGCAACACCAACAGGAACATTTTATGAGACACCAGATGCTGTAAATGTGTACTGGACACATGTGATATATAGCGCAGAGCCTCTCACAGCACTGCAGTAGACCTGGAGTTCAGAAGTCAAGCAGAAGAGATTGTACCATTTAAGCCGGCATAGGTTGTGAATTATTGCCAAAAGAAAAACTTGTGCTCAAGAAAACCTTGGGAAAAAAGAAGAAAAGGAAACTTACAAAGTTTTGTTGCTTTCAAGATCAGCTAAACCAGAAGAAGGTCAGGATTATAGTTACGATTTTAGAGCTAACTCTGCCCTCCTCTCAGTTTTTGTGTCTACGGCTTTCAATGTTCTAGAAAACTGAAAGGAAAAGGGCAGATTTGATCTTGCGTGTACAAAAGTCTTGTTTTATCATCTACAGTTTATAAAGAGAAGGCAGACTTTGTAATATTCAAATGTAGGTAACAAATCTACTGTTAAATTTTCCATTATTGCAAAGAAACTGTTTAGATCAATATTTTAATTTCACTTGGGGAGGATTGGGTAGAGATCTCAGCAGATGGTTGTCATAAACTCCATACCTCATTTTGGAAGAGGCATTCAGATCTATCCAGCTTGGCACTAACTACACAGACTAATTTTCCTGCATTTTTGTGCCAAAAGAAATAGGGCATGGAGAATATTTTTTCTAATTATTTTCAGATTTTATTAACCAATATCAGACCTGCTTAGCCTGTGGTTGCTATATCCATAAATCTCCTTTATAGTTTTATCAGAAAAAATTAGTCAGTTATTACACAGCAGTGATCGAAATGACTGATTGTTGGCATTATTGGATAACTTAATTAGAATAATCTGTACATTTTCTTGGTATTGCTATTGCCCAGTGGTGAGTCTGAGTGAAATGATTGTGCCTAAATTACAAGCTTTTTGAGAAGAGAGAAATTCGGAAGACATAAGGACAAAGTTGTCATTCTTAAAACTATTTAAACAAAACTTAATCTTATTTTTATAGCACTTTTGATTTTTTAATGGGGGAACAGTTCCTCACTGTATATTTGTGTGAAGGGAAGGAAAGTTGTATTGTCTGCAGAAACTCATCCCCATCCATTGTCCACCTCAACCATTACCTTAGTCTATACAGCATTGTGTTGGCAGGGTTGACCCTCAGCTGGACAGGGAAGAGAAAATACAACAAAAGGCTCCTGAGTTGGAATAAGGGAGAGGTCACTCAGCAGTTACTGCCATGAGCAAAACAGGCTTTACTTGGGGAATTTAGTTTAATTTATTACCAGTCAAATCAGAGTAGGATAATGAGAAATAAAACCCACATTTTAAAAACACACATGCTCATCCTTCTTCTTGGGGTCAACTTTACTCCAGAATTCTCTTCCTCCTCCCCCCGGTGGCAGGAGGGGCATGGGGAATGGGAGTCATGGTCAGTTCTTCACCTGTTATCTCTGCTGTTCCTTCTTCCTTAGTGGGAGGACTCCTCACACACTCTCCCCTCTCCAGTGTGGGGTCCCTCCAGGGGCTGCGGATGGACTTCTGCCCTGTAGGGCAAGTCTGAAAGCATACTGGTCCCAGGAGATGTTTCTGAAATTCCATGACTGTCTGTTTAGTTAGAACATTCTGAAACTATGGACACGTCTTCAGATGTGCTTCTTAAGTAACGCAAAAAGTTACCTCTGACTGATATTAGATACCTCTGAAAGAGATTAGGTAAGTACGGAAAAGGATTGAGTACCAAACATAAGCCATGAGCTTCTTGCTTACACTGTCTTCTCTGTGAACAAAGGTTTTTCATGTGCAAAAAATAGTATGGATAACATTTCAGTCTTAAAGATTGATGATGAAAATAAAGGATAGGATCTCAACAGAGAAATTGGAATGTCCATGTTTTAGACCTTAAAAACAAAGACCATTGCTATAAGTGTCAAAACCAGACCAGGTGATTCCTCTGAATGCCCTAACACCAAGCTCCTATCTTCTCTTCCACATTTCATTAAAAACAGCTAGTAAGCAGCAAAGGTAAACGTCCCCTGCGTATTGCAACACAGGCACCCAGTGGTAAGAGCTGTGTGGCAGCAGTCTCACTACCTCCTTCCAATCGACTGAACCCTCTCTGTTGAAGACGAGGGGAAAGCCAGGGTGTGGGTGCAGATAGATCCCATCACCAGGTGATACCCATTAGAAACTCAACCCTTCTTCTTCCCCTCTTCCTCCTCCTCCTCCTCCTTCACTATCCCCAAAGAAAGCAGACATGTTTGTGTTATGTAGATGTGCGATTTAAATCTCTCATCACTAGACTGACCACATAGGAGATGAAGACTTTCAGGAACTGAATTTGAAGGTGCTTAGCTTGGGTTTTGGTGTTTAATAACATGTATCCTCAGCTTCTTTGGCCTCTAACTGGTGTGGCTTAATAGAGGAAGTTGATGTCTTCATAGAAGCGAGATTAAGAATGCTATCAAAATTGATTTTTCTTTTCATCATTTATTGTATCATACAGTAGCATAACTGGAATCATTTGTCTAAGATCTGCCACTAAAAATAAGAACTCTACTTTAAATTTGTCTCTTTAACTGAGCCCTGTAACTCAGTCACTCATCTCTCTTGAATCATTTGAAATACCTGATGTAACAAATTAGGATCCAGTTGTCTCAAAACTTTTTTCCTTTAACAAATGGCTAACTCATAACTTTGTTTAAAAAGAAAACAGAACTGTAGAAAACAGGATGTCCATTTCTTTTAGGAAAAATATTTTTTTCATCTCTGCACTTTAATGAGATGTTAGGTGTGCTCTATTTCCTACTCTTGAGAAAGAAATTTTTCTGGGTTCATCTTTGTGATACATGTGGCAGATGTGTGAATCGGACAACAACCACCCAGAATTCAGCAATGTGAGATATGGAAGAGCTTCCCTATAAAGCTCAAGTCTGGAAACGCTGGTTGGCTTTAAGACCTGCTAATGGGATAATAGAAACCAGGGAGTAAAAGTCCAAGAGAGCAAGGAATGATTGCTATTTCTGTTGGATCCAGTTGAAATGTTCTGTGCTTTGTAAACTGATATTTTAACTGATACGATTGAATAAAGAAGAGAAAAATGAGCCCTTTATGATTATTCTCTTCAGGGCCAGGGGAAATTAATTTATAAATAATGGACCTGCCCTTTATGCTGTTACTCACACTTTTGAAAGCTTCACTGACTGTTCTGCAATTATGCTAATGGTATCTTTGACCCAATGTTCAATGCAGAAAGTGATGCTTAAGCTGTGCTTTTGCAAGTGGATTCCTCTTTCTGTTTCAAGCCTCTTAGTATTTACTTTTACAAGTATGCTTAAAAAAAGGAAAAAAAGGCTGCTGTAATAATTGGTAGGAATAAAAGAATGCATTTTGCATTTGTACATATGCAACAAATGTTTAAACTTCTCCATCTTTTGCATTTTGTTTAAGCAGGGGTAAACTTTTTAGTGCATTTGAAATGGATCGGATGGATGGTTTGGACATTGGAAAGAGTAGGACAGTCCCATAGGGGTTCTATATCACTTGACTAGCAAATTTTGGCATCTTAAGGGGGTGCTAATGGTGATGCTGGTTTATCTCTTTTCATCCTGATGTCCATATATGTTCTTCATAAAGAAAAGTCAAGTCAGCTCCCCATGAACTTGTAGGTAACTTCCCAGATGCCCAGGAACTTGTAGTCAAACACTGTGGTCAGGTAGGAATTTCTGCTTTTGGTTCACTTTATAAACTTATGGAATATGTTTAACATTGATGCCACTTGCTGCCTAATTAGGAAAATTAGCATAATCATACTTAATTACTGTGCCTATGTCATAGAGAGTGTGAGGATAAATTAGGTACAAGAGCTTGAAATATATAAAGCTTTCTAAGTGGGTAATATGATCCACTTGTTCAGTCTGTTGACCTCAACTGATAATGAAGAAGCTGCAGCTAATGAATGTATGAGAAAGATCTGTGTTAACTAATGATTTTTTTGCTATAATGGGGTTTAATGTACCTACTTCACAGCCTTCTCAAATTTTGAGAAAAGAATCTGTGGTAACGACTTAGAAAGTTACATCAAAAGAGGAAAGAGGGCAGGAAACTGAGTATTATGCTTAATTCCTTTCTTTGTAATGACTTACAATTCTGTTGTCAGTTTCAAGGGGGACAGGGGCTACTATTGACTATAGTATATTGAGATCCTAAAATAAGCAGTGTCTCTTGAAATGTTGCTTCATTTATGAATATGCTGCAATATATATAAAGATATGTAGATTTTCATAACCTTCTGTGGCTGAAGTGCAGCAAAGACTCTTTTGTAAGAAACAGTGTCCGTGGACAAACTAGATCAAACAGGCACAGCAGGTGATGATAATGATGATGATGATGATGGTGACGATACATGTGACCCACTTAGGCAGGGAAAAAAGAATGATAGATATGAAAAAAAACCAGGGAGATGACTATGCTAAAAATAATAGACTTATTGAAATGCTTGTAGGCCAAGGGTATAGGCCTAGCAACAAGTTGACTATTGGCAGGTCATTTATCCATTATCTTGAGGGGAAAAAAGTGCCTCTTTAGTAAAGATGAAAAGGATGTACTGGGCAGAAACAACATATTATCTTTATGGTGTCCACTGTTTTCCCAGGAGACAAAAATGGATAAGTCTTTATAGAGGAATAAAGCAAGCTTTAGGAAAAGGAGTCTTTAGAAAGATTGTTAATATAAAACTATCCTCAGGAACCCTTATTCTTTTACATTCCCTTTCACATGTCCTTTCCTACAAGAATTATGGTTCATCCATGCTAAAATCACTGGATGCCATGTTTCTAGCTCAGAGTCCTGTGTTGGAGTGGTACCATCCTCCGCTGTAAGTGCTTGTAGTGGTTTGGTCCTGGCTGGATGCCAGGCACCCACCAAAGCCTCTCTATCACTGCTTTCCACAGCTGGACAGGGGAGAGAAAATATAATGGAGGGTTCATGAATTGAGGTAAGGACAGAGAGAGATCCTACCAAGTACTGTGAAGGGCAAAACAGGCTAGAATTGGAGATATTAATTGAATTTATTACTAACAAAATCAGAGAAGGATAATGAGAAGCAAAATAAGACCTTAAAAACACCTTCCCCCACCCCTTCCTCCGCAGCTCTACTTCTTCCCCCCAGCAGTGCAGGGAGACAGGGAATGGGGGTTATGGTTAGTTCATCACATGTTGTTTCTGCTGCTGATCAGGGTGAGGAGTCCATCCCGTGCTCCAGTGTGAGGCATTCCCACAGGAGACAGTTCTCCATGAACTTCTTGAGTGTGAGTCTGTCCCACAAGAGACAAACTGCTGCAATGTGGGTCACTGTTCCACAGGGTGCAGTCTGTAGGCACAGTGTGCTCCAGCATGGGCTCCTCTCTCCATGGGTCTGCAGGTCCCTGCCAGGAGCCTGCTCTAGCATGGGCCTCCCATGGGGTCACAGCCTCCTCTCAGACATCCACCTGCTCTGATGTGGGTCTCCTCCCTGGGCTGCAGGTGGATCTCTGCATCCCTGTGCTCCTCCACGGGCTACAGGGGCACAGCTGCTTCACCATGGGCTGCACCACGGGCCAAAGGGAAATCTCAGCTCTGGCACCTGGAACACCTCCTGCCCCTCCTTCTGCACTGACCTTGGTGTCTGCAGAGCTGTTCCTCTCACATGTTCTCACCCTGCTCTTCTCTGGCCAAATTACGTCTGAGCAATAACTTCTTTTTTCTTCTTCTTCTTCTTAAATATGCTATCACAGAGACATTACCATCATTTCCAGTTGGCACGGCCTTGACCAGCAGCACATCTGTCTTTGGAGCTGCCAGGGATTTGCTCTGATGGACATGGAGGAAACTTCTGGCAGCTTCTCATAGAAGCCATCCCTGTAGACCCCCCACTACCAAAGCTTGGCCATGCCAAACCCAATAATGGTGTATGTGGGACTTCACTGATCTCAGATAGTGGTGCTCTTCCATGTCCATCATAGATGCCATGAGGTAGAAAAGATGTTTAATTCTTTCCTTTGGCAAACTCCTCATAATTTTCAACTGAGAAAAATCATGTCTTCTTGGAAATAGAGTGGCAAGATTGGAATAACAGGTGGAATCAGAATAACAGTGTGAAAGCTGAATGATATTTAAAATTGCCAGAAGGTATAAATAGACCAGATGAAAAAGACGAGATTGAGAAAGGAGTGATCACAGGGTGAGCAGGTGTCTGGAAAAAGAAGGAGAAATTATTCCCACACAGCTATGGCCTTGCAACACCCATGGCCAGACTTGCTGCAGACCGACAGCTCAGACAATGGCAGTGGCAGAGAGCAGCTGCTGGGGAGGACACAGGTAGTCTAACAGGTGCTGCTGGAGTCACTGTGACACAGCGACATCCTGACAAAGCCTTGTCTCAGTAATGTGCCCCCTGGCACCCTGAGATGCCTGTGGAGCCTGTGTCTGCCTGAGTGTGCCTTTACTAAGGTCAGTACTTGTTTGACAGATCTTGATTTTGTGGTGACTTTGTTTCTTATGTCTCCTTGTTTACTCGCTTGTGATGTTTGGTACACCATCTGTTTCTTCCCTCTCTGCTTTTCTGTTTTTAACATCATTTTAATGTCATGTATTCTTTTCGTCTAGTATTTTAAATAGTTTGTGGGTTTGATTAGCACAGAGTTTAAGTGCCTACCCTTTCTTTGACCTTCAGACAAATAGCCAGATTTCAGTCTTATTGCAGAGCCTAAATAACTCTGTTGGGTGTCATGCAATTCCACTATATGCTGCTATAAATAGTAACATAATTTCACCGAGATACAGCTTCACACCCTTTCCATCTGGGCATGGGACAGACAGATGCATGGCAGTTCAGGAAGAACTCTGTGTCTCTGCTATGCTGCGCAGGGCTCACGGCCCCAGCGCTGGTCGTGGCCACAGACACCACCATGTCAGTGTGATTGCAGGGGCTGCAGCAGGGGAGCTGTCAAAACTGGATGGCAGCTACTGCCTCCATTTTGCTACAGAGCTTTTTCTTTGACAATTTGTGTTTGCTTTCAGCTTTAATTCTACCATATGATGGCTCAGAATTATGCTCAGAAGCTCCAATATTTTGTCTGCCATCCCGATCTTCTGCCATCCTTGTAGTCTGGCTTCTAGGACTGTCCTGCCTCCACCTCCTGATGCAGTTGCATACTTGTTATCAATACCAGTCCCTTTAATGTATTAAGTGGTAGTTTTCTGATTAAGAACTGCAAGACATCACTGGCCTCATTTTCTTGCAGATTTTAGGAGAGAAACAGGAGGCTGCACTTGTGTCCTCTAAATAGTCGGAGGATCAGGACTCGCACAACTTCACAAGCAACATCAGCAAGTTATTCCTTTGTTGCTCCGTGACTGGGTCATGCCAGCTCCTGTCATTGTCAGAACTGATGTGCTCTACAGAACAGGGAAAGAACAGCAAGTCTCCACAAATTTGTGCTGAGATGAGCGTTTAAAGAATAGGCTGTTTCTTAAGATGTCAGAAATGCTGAAGGACAGCAGCGTCAGTAGGCAGGTGGGGAAACAGAAAAAAATCTCTGTATGTCAGAGATCAGCAGCCATAACAACGCATTTTTTCACTAGAAAATAAACTTGTAGGTTACCTTGTTTTGTCACAGAAGTGGGTGAAGGAAGCATTTAAGAAGTCCTGGGAAGCGAACTGGTGTTTGGGAACCTGTGCTTCTTGGAGGCCAGTGGTGCTTTCTCATTGCCCACAGCAGCTGCAGCCCCCCAGCATCAGTGCTTTTGTCTCTTTTTCTCTTTTACTAATGTTAATAAAAAGTGAGAGCCAGATGATAGCAGTTATAATTGACAGCCTCAAGGTTTAGTGACAAGTTTAATAATAATAATAATAATTTTGTTCGTCATCTGATGCATACAGTGATTCTTTCTAATGTTTGTAATGCTTTTCAAAACAGTGACATGTCTAACCAAAAGTCATTTTTTCAGTGTATTAAATTTCTCAGCAACCTTATTTAAAAATCTTTCATGTAAACATGTATTAAATAGAGTAATTCAAGTAAACAGATATTAAATATACAAGCACGAACTTACTTCTGCACACAATAAATGAAGAAACTCATTAAAGAATATTGTTACTTACTACTTTCATGGTTCAAGTTAATTAACTAGTAAAAACATTTTAAACCAAAAATGGACAAAAATTTGCTTGTTTTCATTTTATGTTTTGTTTCAGGGGTTTTTTTGCTTGTATGTGTACATGTTAAACTGCAGTTTCGGTTTAGGAATTCTAGTCCTTTGTGAAGGTTGGAAACTACAGCATATATCCTCTAATACTGCATTCGTACAGGAGGAGCAGACCTGAGCACATACACTGCTTCCATGGGCTTTGTGCTAGTTGTCACAGACCTCTACCACATAATAAATGGGAGGCAGAGGTTGGGGGATAGTGTCACCAGAGGTATTGCAAGGGACTCACTTACCATTGTAAATGCATACCCACAGCTTCACACACATAGCCCCTGGATAATGTGAAAAATCAGAGCAAACAAACTGCCAGTACAAGTGATTGCACATGTTGTTAACACAAGGAGCAGATTACGCTGGAATCCTCTCTTTCTGATTTTGATAAGTCTTCTCTATCCCTCCAGATAATCCCCACCATCTTTTTTGTCTCTCCTTTCCCCATTGAATAATCTCCAGTAGCTCCAAGCTAAATTCCTTTTCTCAGTTCATACAAGTGTAAATTTTTCCTGGCCTGAGTACGGTGAAGAGATTTTTTTCTGTCCAGGACAAAGAAGTGGGAAGAAATTCGAGACCTAGAAAGGTAGCAGTTTCAGAATTTCCCACAAACAGAACAGAATATGACTGAGTTAAAGGAAGACGTAGTGCTTTTTTCCTCTGGATTTTCTTAACTGGATTTCTCACAAGTGTTTTGATGGGGGTGGGAAGAAAATTCTCAAACAACGCACCCTTCTTCACTGACATGCCTTTGTAGCAATCAGATTGCCCTGTGAGCTCTTACTTTCCAGGGGAGAGACTAGAAATGTTACATTTGCTTTTCTAGTAAGAAGTTATGACTCCAGGATTTCTTTGATATGCCACACAGTGATTACTGGAACTGGCACAACCTCATGTGGTTACTAGAAGAATATTTAGGAACTTCTGATATGCTGTTCTTCAAACTTGTGTTAAAGGCATTCAGATTAATTTTTGTTAGGAGAAATAGCTGAAGTCAGATGTCGCTTTGTCTGGTTTACTTTCCTCAGATTTTTCTGTTAGATAGAAAAATAAATGTAATTTGTAATGAAAACCAATCTTCAAGCTTTCTTGTATCACTGAACAGAATTTTTCTGACAAGTATTTGCACGTGGTGTTGCTTCCTATAGAGTACATAAGAAGCAGCTACTTCTCCTGCCTCATTTAGTATAATGATGAATATTCCATCAGCCTCAGAGTAAAAATCAAGAAACCTGTGTTTTAGGCTGGCTTTAAATGTGTGTGTGCTTGTTCATGTGTTTAAGTAAACAAAGGAAGAGCATTACAATACTGTAGAACATAAATGAGTTGCAACTCTTATACTAATAGCTATTCTTGTTCTGTAATATGTCACATACTGTGGTAGTCTTCCTAAAACAATTATAAAACCTTTATAGTAAACATATTTTGTCAGCTTATTCATTTCCATGAATGAAGACATAGCGTTTTATTTCATTGTAACAAACCTGTTCTGTTTGAGTAACAGAAATTGTAATTAGTAAACCTTCCTGGTAGTTTTCTGAACTTTGCTGAGTGGGAGCCAGAGTCCAAGAATGAGAGGGATTACTTATGCAGACTCGGATGTGATAAATGCCTTTTTATTTGCTCCAGGTTAAATGGTGCATCTAAAACATTGGTGTAAATAGCTCTGCCAAGGTCACTTTATGGCCAGTGCCCAACAGACATCACATGGAAGTGTTCAGTAGTTTAGACTGTATTTGAATTTTTGTAATTTGGCCTTTGAAAGCTTTCACGTACCTTTCCTGTCAGGCTAATAGATTTAAGAGATCTGGATGAATGAGCAATCTTGTTGTGTTAGATGGCTAGCATGCTGTATAGTTGACACTTTTCCTATATAGTTACTGAATAAACCACCACTTTTTCTGTACTAAAGGAATGAAAAAAGGAAAAAAAAATGCTAAACCCACCACAGACGTGCCACTAAATAGAAGGCAAATTGATCTGTTTTAATACGTCTGTCATACTGGAAAGAACCAGGCAAGTATCAAAACCAGAGGCAAAATAAAAAAAATAAGTTCATAGATCAGATACTATGTATCTGTCCTTACATGAGGACATTTTCTGCCCTAAGGTTTCCAATCTACTCAAGACTCTCTTGTCCAGTTTAGTTAAAGACTGTCTTAGATGATCTCTAAAAGACTTTGTTCTATCTACTAGTACCCTATCTTTCTTAAAGAAAATTCCTCCATATTCAGATAAATATCCCTACCAAAGGACATATCTCAAAACTGTTCCCATATTCTCATATTTTAGGTGTATTTTATTCTGAAGACAAATACAATTTACACTTTCAGGCAGACATTGCACATCCACATGTTACTCAGTGAAATGTTTACTTTGTTTACATGTGCAGTCAGATTTTAAATACCTGCAAAGCTGGAAACAATTTTAAAAATAAACTTGTAATAGAAAGGTCAGTCAACAGGTCCTAACTATGTTTCTTTCTTAGTTTTGATTTGCATAAATGCAAATAAACTCCAACTGTAGCCCCAACTTTACATCGTACAAATAAGAATATGCGTGGAGCCATTCACTTGTTACAGGGCAGAGCACAGCAGTGCCAGTCAGTGTAGCTGGAAAATACTCAAAAAAACCTAACTGAGAAAAAAAAGACTAAAATCAAACTCAGAAAGAAGAATGTGAGCATTATATGTAAATGAACAACAGATGATTGAAATAACTTCTAGTTACAGTGATCATCAAATATAATGATGACAAAAAGTCATTATTTTCAGATTCCTCCTCTATTCTGGCGATTCTGATAGAATAACTGTATTTGATACAGAATAATTTAATGCTGTTCTTCAAATAATTAATGTCTGAATATGGGTACTATAATTGCAAAAAGTCCTTTAAGTTGCTAAAGTAAGTGTAATCTGACCAGCAGAGAGCTAAACCAAAATATTTTGTGTGGCTTTTAAAAAAGAGGCTAATCACTAAGTCATTAGAATTCTCTCTTAAAAACAGATAATAGAAAATTGATTAATATTTTTTTATTTTCCTATTTTTATTATGCAGCTGACAAATTCTCTAGAAGAGTGCATATCTATAATAACACACAAATCATCTGGAAGTCTTTTCATATATGGGTGTTTTTCTCTATGTATGTTTGATCATATATGCATATATGTATGTATATGTACACATACATATATATATATATATATATGTTTTTATTGTTTGATTCTTTCCAGCTTTTAAATAGCACTGTATTCTCAGCCTAGAGGGATGACATGCAATATTGAATATTTTAACCAGACATAATTGCTGCAAAATGTCCTCATGCCAAATTGGCATCAATCAGTGCAACAGTGTAATCATGTGTACTTAATCATAGGCAGAAAATGCTAAAATAGTGAAGGAAAAATCTATTCCTTATGCATTTTATTGAAAGCTTAAGTGGACATTAAGTGATGCAGGGTAATAGCACAAAACATCATTATCATATTATTATACTCAGGCTTGAGTGACACTGAAAAAGTTGAATTTGTCTGATAAGAAATGCTTATTATTAAATTTTATAGGTTCTAAAATAATTACCATTTTATCCATCATATAGAAATTAATGTTTTATTTCATGAAATGAAAAAAAAAAAAAAGAAAAAAAATCACTCTGTTACAGGATGGCTCACACAACTAAAAAGCCTTCTTTCTAGTGCAATAGTGAGAGAAAGAAAAATCTGTGTATGTGATCCAGATAGAGGCCATTGCAGTGAAGTTTCCATTTTGAAAGGCAGTGTGTTAGAGATCAATTTTCCTTTCACCCTTTAACCTTGATAAATCTTCAGCACAGCTGTATACTGTGTATCGAATGAAAGAGTACACCTGGGCAAAAAATGTGTGATATCATGAAAACTTTGTTAGACATTTCTGTGGAGCTGGACTGTGCTAGTACTCAACTCTAGATGCATATAATTAATTTCAAATTAGGAACTAGTGAACTAGTATGTTATTGCATCTTCTTGGTCTGTGCCAGATGAATGTGAAAGATATAAACTGTAATTTTATATCTGATGTGGTACCTGTGCTAAAATGAGATGTACTGATAATGTATGATGATTTATATCATACTTCTACTTCAAAAACTTATTTAATCACTTTAATGTCTTAAATGGATGAGCATTTTTCCATAACTTATGCATCTGGTGTATTAACTTTAACTGAGTGTTGCAGTACTCTGCTGTCTTAATGCAGGAAATTCATTATCCAACATCTGCTTTAGAAGGCAGCTTGTAATATCACTGGTGACAACTAGATTCCATAGCTTCCACTGAAGCAATATATTGTATTTTCCCCATCAGCACTCAGGGCTGAATAGCAAACAACTGAAATCATGGAGCCAAACAGTAACTAAAAATGATGAAATTGGAAGATGCTGGTTTTGCAGATAATTAAGCTCTTGTATCAGATTTCCACAATGAGAAACAAAACCACTGTTGTTACGGGATAAAAAAGAATCTAACCTTTCTCATAGGTTAGTGTGAAAATCATGTTCTAGCACTCCTCCTGTCCTAGTTATAGTAGCCTGTAGGCTCAGATCATTGACATTAAACTAAGATACAAGCTATTTGTTGAACTTTATACAGAAAACATTGCACATATTTCTTCTTTTTTGGTGTGAAACCCTGACGTTTTCCCATAAAGCAGGATTTTAGCCCCTAATTGCTATAGAACAACTCTATTTTGCATTAATGAAACCACAAACTATTTGATAGTACGGAGGATCAATATACACATTTATATATCAACTGATAGAGTAGAAATATTTACAGTTAGAATACGTATAATTTAGGGAACGGCAAAACAGAGTCCAAGGATTTTGTTCCCAGGAAACAAATTGCATAATCCAGTGCTGAAATTTTTATTGTCTGATTTTTAAATTTAAATACAATCATTAAGCGTATGAATTCACTTAGGCTTTCTTAGATTTTGTATGCCATGGAATGGAATTTTTATGAATCTACTTTAATATAATTCAAAGATGTAAAAAGGAAAAGGTAGAAATAACTTCACATTTAAAATCTTGCCTTGAACTGCTAACAGACCTGCTTGTCTGTGAAAATGTTTCTTTGGCTGCCAGTGGTGTATGCCAAATACACTTTAAAAATATTTGTATGCTTCTAACATGACTCACCAACATTTCTGCATTTGAAATGGCTGTTTGAACTGAAAATAAAAAAGCTTCAGACTTTCCCTTTTGTTTCTGTAGTTCAGAAACATAGCCAGCACTGAATCAAAAAATTTGATACTTTGTTAACTTATGACTGTGTTTAAAAACAGGAAAAGAAAACATGTACCATGTTGAAAGATCCAAATGCATTTTCACAGCAATGCAAAATCTGTGTTTGTGAATACAAGATGAGTACAAGTACAGGCACACACAATTGCACGTGGAACAAGCAGATTTACAACTCTGTGCAAAACAGTTTTTTGTGTTTCCAGGCTTTTGTGACTGCATAACCATGTGCTTTCAAAAATGGCTGTAAATGCAGGCTGCCTTAACAGAATACAACATAGCAATAAATCCTAGCAAGTCTTAGCTGGGCATTTTCTAATGTGATGATCTGAAACTTGCATGGCAAGAAAATCCCAGACCTAAAAGAAATAGAACTAGAATATGAAGATTAAATTGCGTCTTAAAGGAGGTGTGATTCTGTGAATGTGAATTAACTTACATTCGCAGGAGAGTGTGATGACAGTTAACAGACTTTTTCAGAATTACTTCAGCCCACATTTTGGGAGTGTGTAATTCAGCATAAGAAATGAGTCATTCAGCAGCAGAGTTTTGTATGGGTTCTTAGTATGAATCTGAAACTTGTTTTTAAGCCATCAAATAATTTATAACATAGGATTTCCTTTCACAGAATAAGAATATGGTTGACGCTGGAAGGGACCTCCAGACGTCATCTGGTTCAACCACCTCTAGGTACCCAAGACTGTGTCCAGACAGCCCTTGAATATCTCCAAAGATGGAGACTCCACAACATCTCTGGGCAACCTGTGCCACTGTTCAGAATCCTCACAGGAAAAAAAAAAAAAAACCAAAAAACAAAAAACAACACAACAAACCAACCACAACAACAAAAGACAGTTTTGCATGATCAGATTTAATTTCATGTGTTTTAATTTGCAGCTTTAATTTTCAAGTTTCCTCTTGTCCTATCAGTGGGGTCTACTGAGTAGAGTTTGGCTCCCTCTTTGTCATTCCCTCCTTTCAGATATTTATACACACTGATGAGATCCCCCTAAGCCTTCTGCTCTTCAGGCTGAACAGCCCCAACTCTCATAGCCTCGCTTCATGTGAAAGATGCCTCAGTCCCTTAATGATCTCAGTGGTTCTGTGATGGACTCATTCCAGTAGCTCTGTATCTTTCTACTTGGAATTCTGGCTCTGGGCACAGCCAGTTGTGGCCTCGCTGGTGCTGAGTGGACAGGAACAATCCCCTCCCCTGACCTCCTAGCAGTGCTCTTCCTCGTGCAGTCCAAGATGCCATTGGCCTGAGGGCACATTGATGGTACCTGGTGAGCTTGTTGCTCATCAGAACCCCAAAGTCCTTTTCTGCAAAGCTTCAGGAAACTGCTTTCAGGCCACTGAGCCTCCAGCAGGTGCTGGTGCCTGCGTTATTCCTCCCCAGGTGTAGGACCTCGCACTTCTTGTCTAAATTAATGAGATTCCTCTTTGCCCATGTCTCAGCATAGCAGGATCTCTCCGAAAGGTGGCACAGCCGTCCGGTGTATCAGTCACTCTTCCCTGTTGTGTCACCTGTGAACTTGCTGAGGGAGTGCCATCCTCTCATGAGCAGAGGAGTTGAACAGTGCTGGACGCAGCACCGACCCCTGGAGTACAGCACTAGTGACTTGCCTCCTGCTGAACTTAGGGCCACTGATCACGACCCCTGGGCCCACTCCCGGACCCTTGAAAATACAAGTTCACCTGCTCACATCTTTCTAAAAATTACTTTCTTCTTACAATACAAGTCATCAGTGCTTGATAATGTGATGTCTTAATGGAGTTTAGGGGGTTTTCTTGGTAATGTGTGGAAATTCTCTTTTCCAAAGCTTCAAAAATACGGCCCTGATGAGAAGAAAAAAAAGTGTTAATAGGAGTTAATTAGGAAGAAACAAGTGGTTTTTTCCAAAACCAGGAAACAAAATTATAATTCTACTAGCTGTAAATGGGGAAATAGAAAATTCTGAAATTACATAACGCCAAGAGACCCACTGGGATACAGAAGACATACTGTAATTAGTCATGCTTGAGTCTTCAACCAGTCCCTGAGCTCCCCTCAGATGTTTTGGTTTAAGAAACGATAAGGAAAAAAGGAAACGTTTTCACATTACTGTGTTGAGTGTATAAAACTGAGCTGATGGTGGATTGCATTGCGTTCTGTAGCACATAAAGCCTTTTGCCTTGTTCTGGATATTTTAAGTTGGTGCTGGGAAATGGCCTTAGAGAGATGAAGGTAAGATTGTTTTGCCAACAGAACAAAACCTGGAGAAATGTGAAGTGCTCCTGGTTTGTGCAGAGCACCTGGCAGTGTTTGAAAAGATACTGGATAGATTTCTATGGGGTATCTTTAATTTCTTTATATCTAGGTTTATGCTTAAATGTTCAACAAGAATTGATATATTTGCAGACGTTCTCCCAGACACTTGATTTCTGCCAATCTGAAATCAACCCACATGAAGGCAATCAGTGAAGTGAAATTTCCACTTAAAAGGACAAGACCTGGTGCACTTCTCAGGCAACTGCAGAAGTGTGGCATTTGTAAGGCTGGCCTTGTATTAAGACTCGTTTGGAGGTTTCCAAATATTGAAAAAACTATGGGCTATGCTTGTTTAGAGAGGAAAACTAACTTATTGGTCAGTAGTATGTATTGTGATATTTTAAAAAGGTTCTTCTAACAGCTCTCTCAGCTTACTCTTGCTTCAAAATCCTTTTTAAAAGGATATGGATGATAGTTCTTACTACACTTCAGGAGCATAGAAGATATTCAAGGGCAGCAGTTTATTACAGCAGAGTCCAGACTCTCCAGATAAAAGGTAGAACCACTTGAAATTAAATGAATTAATTAAAGTTTTGCTTTTGTTTTGCTCCTGTTCTTTCTACAGAAGGAAGTATAGGATTGGGATTGGCTTGCTTTTGGGTTTCTTGAGATTGAAGAGCCCTGGGACAGAGGACAGACCTCATCAAATATCTCAAAATAAAAGTAAATTCACAGTCATGCAGTTAGCATGAACATGGTGATGGTGATCCAGAAAACATCTTTTGGAAATTAGTGTCAAATTTTTCCTTTAGCAGAGATAAAGAAAAGGATTCTCAAAAGAAAGAGTGCAGGCAAGAAGAGGTGTCTGATACCTGTCTTCTCATTGTTGTTGTGTGTAGAAAAATAAAGCTAATGGTTTATATGCTGGTGAACAGACCTACAGGAGCAGACTTGAGAGCAGTTAAAATTTCCCAGTGATTTCCCTGAAATCACAAATTTGAGTGATGAAAAAACTCTGGGTTTTTAACAGCAATGTCAGGTATGTTAATTCTCAGCATTCCTTAGTGAGGCTCTGACATGATAGCAGGAAAGCCTCAACATCAAAATTTCAGGTTAAGACAGAAATTTTCAACCCAGGTTATTTATAGAAGGTTTACGGAATCCAGGAGAATCATGAGGTTTTTACCCAATCTACTTAGCCCAGGCAGTAATGAGTGTAAATAACTGTGGGTTATTGAGACCTGCCCAGCAGAGAGCTGGATTGGAGACTTTAATCTCATAAACCCCAGGTCTGGAAAGCTTAAATTGAATAAAATAATCTACCTTTGCTGCTAAATAGGATTAGTTGCAGCCACTAGAAACTGAGAATGCTCAGCACCTTGAAGTCATGTGTGTTTGCCTTGGCTTGCTATGCTGAATATAAATGCATAATGAGTCACTGATATCCAGTACCTATCCTGATTAATCACTGAAACACATGGCAAGCATTTAAAAGTAAATTAAATAATTGGTTTTAATTAAATACATTTCAGTTAAAATAATTGATTATTTGAATTATGAAAAAAAAGAAATAAATTAGTCTCAGTTCATTCCATTTATAGCACTCTTTCCTTCAAAAAAACAAGTGGTGGAGTTATTGGTATTTCTTTAGGGTCCACTCATATTCTCTATGATGAAGTGAATTATTATATTGAAAGACGAGGTATTTAGTTGTCCTAAACTTGAAACATTTAATTAAATTTAGAACATTTTTCTTGAATTGAATGGAAAACCAGGAGGAATGTCTAGCACAGATTTCCACCATGCTTCTAAAATCAGTAATGTAGAACTGAGTTAATTATGGTTAAATAATAATTTGGAATAATGGGTTCACAATCACTTGTATTCAGTTCCACATAATTCCACTGTAAGTCTATATATTTTTTTGGTTGGAAAACATGCAAAGTAAGGTGACAGCTATTTACTGATGTTTTGATGTTTGATAGCTCACCACAGACTTTCTAGCAGCATAGAAGACAGGTAAGGAATCATCCTTCAGGTGAAATTATTTGTATTCATATCACAGCTTAGGCTTATTAGCACTACTGATTATTTTTAGATAAAAAATAAATGAAGTCACATTTTTGGCTATATGACTAAAACTCCTGTATCTCCACAACTTGTCTCTTGCCCCAGCTTTTAGTCACAGAAAAACACTGAAATCAGTGGGATCTTTCTTCATAGTCTGTAATATAGGGTTGATGTCAAACCCCAGTTGTGATTCTGTAGTGAAATCTGGTGAGACTTGAGATCATCAGACAGCAAGGTTCTGGGTGCCTGTTTTGGGTGTGTTTGTGGGGTTTGTATGAGTGAGGTAACTGTCCTGAGCACAGGTGGAGTCAGTGGCATTCACACATGGGCTCTGAACAAACATTCCACATTTGTGCTGAATGGGAAATCTGCTTGGAAAGCTCAGCTTATGTGGCACTTGGTTAACAGCTGCTGGGATCCTCTTTCCAGATGGAATTAGTGAGTCCACCTTTAAGGTGGCACTGAGCTCAGCAAAGTACTTCAGGGCATAGGAGTTGTGCTTACTCGTGTAACACCTCCTCAATCTGGCCTTGTATTTTGAGGATAAAAAAGAAAAGGTGATACCTTAAGTCTCAGTTCCTAATTACTCAGCCATATTTTCACTATCCCAATTCAGACTGTGACTTTAGGAAAGGCGATTTATGGCCAGGGTAATGTTAGCCATATTACCAATTAATAGTATTGACTTAATAACCATAGTCATCAATATATGCTTTATTTTAAACATCTTTACTTGCTTTCACACATATTTAATAAATAGTTACAGAAACTTCTTGGTTTAGCTGTTTAGGAAAGACTGAAGAATATAGTTCTAATATAAAAGAGTGATTAATATCTGGCTTGGAAAAAGTTCTGTGAGCATTCCTTTCACCCAGTCCTCATGTGTGCGTTTTCTGCTATAACATAAGAAAAACTAAAAATAATTCATCTCTGTTAATTAAAAAAAAGTAGCTTAATAATTCCCTTTTTTTAGATTTCTGACTCATAGCACAGAATTAAATTTATTAAGGCTTTTCTTTGATAAGGGTCCAGATTAGTAGCTTCAAAGAGACCTAGACATTTTGATACATTTCAGTGATGCATATTCATAATAAGCAGGGAGAACAACCATAAATGTTCTCATATGCCATTATTTCAATATTGTAAATATATGTATATATGATATGAATATTAGAAATATTATAAAATATAAGTATTATTTTTAAAATTTTTAAATGTTTGCAAGTGCAAAACTGGATGGATTGCAGTAAGAAGGACCTAGGTAGGGTCACTTTTAAAATACTTTGATATGTCTATAACAGTATAATAATGTGTAATGGAAAGAAATTGAACATGTGTTTTCCAAGCCCATTTTACCTCCTTCCCCTCTTTTGCCTTTCAGTGCCATGTATAATTACTGATCTCATTTCTTGGAAATGATAGAAAAGTATTGAATACTATTTTTTCTCTTATTACAGGAAATGTTTTCAGATATCAGGAAGCTGGAGTTTAATCTTCAGTGCTGAGATTATCATCATGAAACTGTTTAAAAGTTTAGAATAAATTCCATCACGTTTTGTTTCAAGAAAAATAAACCATTTTTAAGAAAATACACCAATTGACTGGAAAATCAGAAATGGAGTTGAATAAGTTATATGCTAATGAATCTAGTATTATCCAGGAAATATGATAGTTAAGTCTGACTTCTTTTTATGGCATTTACATCTCTCAATATACCTGTGGTTTTCCTCTTGAGAATATAGTTTGCTTCTGAATATCATTAGGGTTACCTGATGGAGGAATATATCATATTTGGAGCAACACTAGAGTGAATGCAGAAGCTGGGATGAAATACAGACCATCGTGTACTAAATGGAATATCTTGCTATAAATGCAGCTGTTTAGAAGCTGTTTTTCTGCTTCTGGATGTCATTTATAAATAGACTTTTTTACCTGTAAGTTTTCTGGCAGCATTCCACATGACAGCCTACATCTCTTCCTCTGCTGTACTGCCACTTCTTGGATTAATAGCTGGACTTGATCTTCAGTTGTTTTTGTTAAGATGTTCTCAGTGAGAACATCCCTTCAGCCAGGGAACTTATTTCACTTTTCCCCTTGAACTTGTGGAGTTTGTATTTGATCCAAAGTTGGTCCTCTTGTGCAGCCACTTGGGGAGGGATAGGGTAGACACAGCAGCCATGAAGAAATGTGAGAAGTAAAAAGGCTTTTTGCTACCCGGTAATAAACAGAAATTAGATTATATTCTGTTAATAGGAAAAAAAAAAAAGTGGTAATTCTGTTAAAATACCTGAAACCTTCTTCAACACAAGCTACAGAGCTAAAAAGGAGACATTATAAATATTCTGGTGGATAAACTTATTTCAAGGGTTTATGCAATAGCAAAATAAAATATATTCAACTTAAATAACAAATATAGAACTGATTACATTTTTATCATGCTATATATTAAATTGTTTAGCTTGAAACTCTGACAGTACTTTCACCTAGATCTGGCTGCAGTAATTACTCACTCGGTTTTACATACTTCATTCCCAGTCTTTCATACACATAGTATTTTAAGGAGAGCAGAGAGGCACTTGTGAATGAGTATATCTGTACTTGGTACATGGTCTAAGCTTTTCTTTGTAAATTATTTTCTACCTCTTGTTACTCCTTGTCATTTCCTTAATAATCTTTCCTTTTTTCTCAAATCTCATTCTGAAAAAAACAAATTTAAAACATCTTACACCTGTTGTATACCTTTCAATGGGATTATTAAATCAGCTGTTTTAAGCCTATGTATTTGTTGCTAATTTGTTGAGCTTGCCATTTGCTTTGGTTTTCCACTGACATGACTTCAGCTTTTCTTGTTTGTTTCTTTTCCTTTCACTATTTTTTATTTATTTATATATTTCTACTTTTTCTCACATGACATATGGTGGTTTAGGCCAGATTTAGGGAAAACATCCAAAAGGAACATCTCCTGCAAAAGAAAGCAGGTTACCGCCACCCCTCCGCCACCAGGTTTGGGGAGAAAAAAAGATTTTCCTTGGAGGAATGTGAAAAAGAAAATAAAAACTATTTATTTAACAAACACACAGGTAAAGAATAATAATGCTAAATAATAAAACCTCTCGCTATGGAGAGGAAACCTGGAAGATTTTTAAGAGTCCGTCTGTGGGTGTGGTCCCTCTCCTTCTGTTGTTCTTAAGGCTTGGGTACGAATGGGGGGCCCCCCTCCAAGGTGATGGAATGTCCCCTGGTGGGGTTTCTGATGTTTTGGTGTGTTCTGGTGTTCTGAACAAGTCCAGAAGAGAAGAAAAAAACCCCAAAGTCCCAGAAAAATCACTTTCCTTCTCTTTCTTTCTGAAGAAGACGAGTCGGAAAAAAAACAAACCTGCAAAGCAAGAAAGGGTGCTTCTTTTCACCCCTCTCGCAGCAACAGATAATCTCTGTGTCCTTGAAGCCACAGATTGTTTTGAAGAGTTCACTCAGTTTCTTTCTCTCCTTGCAGGCTCACTTTAAAAGCACAGAAAAGCTCAAGATCACGTCTAGGCATAGAGCGGGGATAGGGGATACAACAGCATAAAGTCACCCCAAGACATAAAGTTAGGCATAAACTTCAGAAAACTCTATATGATTTTAATATTTTTAGTTTCTGTGATGGTTCAGACAGTGATCCTGGGGTTCAATAGCAGCATTCTTTCACTGTCTTTTCCTCATGCTTATTGAATTTAGTATGGAGAGGGGGCTCCTTGCATACCTGCTCGTTCTCCTGTGATCGTCCTCTGTACCATTACACTGGTTCTCCATAAATCTATCAGCAATAAAACTAATTTAGATTATAGCAGTTCAAACCAAGCAGATTGAAAATATCTTTGATTCCAGCAGTGAAAATTGGTCTTGTATTTTTATGATGCTATTACAGACCATCTTCCCAGCATGTATCTTTTTTTTTTCCCTTACTATGCAAAAAAGTCTAGGCACTGGATGGGATGTGCTATGCTGTTTAGTTTGGGTCAGTCAGATTGCTTTGTAGGAGGAGGGCATGAGAAATAGAGATACTGTGTTTTCTGTCTCTGTGTTTTCTGGCTAGGGAAAATGCCCAGGCACTGCTGCTGCCTTCCAAAGCCAAGCCCCCATGGCAGCCTGAGGTTCCCAGAAGGAGTTTCTGTCTCCATCCTTTCTTTTGCTGTCAATCCAGCTTTGCCCCCAGTTTGTTCTCTGCCAAGCAGCTGTGCCAGGCAGTGATGGTGCTGGTGCAGTGCTATCAGGAGTGGAGACAATGCTGCTCCAGTCTGAGCATCAGTGACCTGGGTGATCTTGTTTATTCTAACCCTACAAAAAAAAAACTTCATAGATACAGACTATGGCTAAATTGGATGATCAAAGAGATATTCAGGGTTCCTAAAGGGTGCTGCATGCAGCAGAATCTAGACCAGAACTTGGGTTAGTCTGGAGCAATCTGTTTTCTAGAAAAATAGAGGACCAAACACACAGGCCATGTTACCATTCCCACAGCTCCTCTGTCAAGAGAATGCTGACTATAATGAATCACCCTTCTGCCAGCTTCTGGTTCCAGGATGTTCAGCTGGGTCTCTGATAACTGAAATTTATTTATCTCCTGTCTTATGGTTATTAATAGATTTTGGTATATCCTAGCAGCATTATTAAAAAATTTCTGCTCTGCATCTGTAAAATAGACTTAGTGCTTGCCAAGACAGTCCTTACTCCAAGAACAGCTCATGTCATTGTAATCCTATATTGCAATAACTAAAAAAACCACTAAAATTGCTTTAAAAACTAGTTCCTGTGTCATGTATCAAGTTCAGTCACAATATATTGTATGCTATCAACCTGTACAGATTATCACCTAATAGGATTTTTTAAAGTTCTGAAATGATTCAGAAGATGTAAAAGAAAGGGCACTCCACAGACATGTAGTAAGATAACTTTCTTGCCCAGACTTCTCATTCTTGGTTGCCCTTTCTAGTCTCCTCAGGTTGAGCAGCATGTTTTGTTTACTGTGCCACAGGGGACTGAGGGAGCGTGGCTGTAGCCAGGCTGGATGAGACAGGCACACTAAACAAGAGTAAACACATCTGAATTTTGTTGGCTGCTGTTGCCGTCCCTGTTATCCTTGACTAGGGAGCTGCAAACCTACAGCAGTGGGTTCGCAGGAAGCAATCTGGGTCCCACCTGGCACAGCTGGAGTAAAAAAAGTTGCATAGGTACTATGTATAGCTTGTTACTTATGTTGGCTTCAATGTAAATTATAGTAGACAGTTGATCCAGCCTTAAGAGCAGGTAATGATCTCATTAGTAGCAGAGCTTTGGCAAGCAGCTGGAGAACAGTGCCCCTCTCCCTGCCTCCTTTGAAGCAAATGGGTTTTCCTGGAGAAAGACCAGCCATATCACATCCCCTCCTTCCTAGAAGCCAGTGTAAACATCCTGCAGGAATCCATAACAATTTCTTTAGGATTAGGTGGCTACACCACCCTTCCTGCAGCCTGCTATATGCCCTCTGTTCATATTACCAATTCCCTTATATGTCTCCTTCAAGTAGCAGCTGTAAATAAGCACAAGTCTCTGGCAGCAGGAGCTCACTTGGAATTAAATTCAGGGATAGGGAGCTGTCAGCTAACTGACTTCCATGGCAGCATAACTGTCATTTGAATGAATTACAGACCACAGTATCCATTTGTGTGGGGCCTGTGAGCAAGAGGGGTGGAACAAATTCGGGTAAATGGCTGAAATTTAATATAGGCTTCTGCAAATTTTTCAAAAGCCACGCACCCATCTTCAGTTTGCTTATTTTGTGTGGTTAACAGCATTTCCATGTAAACTGCAATAATCTTCTGTTGAAAGGTCTCTTTAGTAAGAAAAACAAAATTCAGATTGATTATACAATTAGCTGAGACTTATTTTGCTCTGTTCTGTCAAAGACTAAAATATCTATGTCAAAGTTTCTTAGCACTGTGCTTATGTACAATTTCTACCCTGGGACTGGCAGCTTCTCTTCAGATGCCGAGGAGAAAACACCCCCCTCCCTTCCACACCACTTGTAGAGAGTGGTGCCCCATGCTGATGATGCCAGGCAGATTTAATTGTGCATGCTCAAAGAGAAAAATGACATCCACGCTTGGGTGAGTGCTCTCTGTGGCAAGCTGACAAATCCCCCAGCTGTCAACTAACCTCAAAGGCAAGTGTACGTGGGTCTAGCTTATGTCTGCTTGCTTTCTGCCTGTAGGCATTTAGAAGCTGAAACTCATATTGGCTGCAACACATTCAAACTGCTACTGAAAGAAATGTATGGTCTGTTTTATGTGTTTCAATCTCTAAGGGTGATCCACACAATTAAGGTTTATTTTTCAGACAGACTGTAAGCAGGTAGAGACAGCACCTTTTGCATACGGAGCAAGTGAAAGCGCATAATGTTTAGGGCTTTGGATCTGGCTAAGCTGCTGATGGCTTAGAGAAAGGAATTTCTTCCGTGGGCTCAGATGGATTATATTTATATTTTTATGTATTTATTGGGGTCTGCCAGAGAACTACATGCATACAAAATGGCCTTACTTGAGTGCCAATATATATGGGCAAATGCAAAGAGGCATGTGTTGCTAATGCAGTACTGGAGTCCTTCTGGCAGAAGCTTTGTCACTTGTGGTGCACTGCAGGCTGTCCATCTAAACCCATCATTACCTGGCACCTGTGCTCTGGTATGATAACCAGAACAATCTGTGAATGGGCAAAGAGCCATCCTAACAGATGGCTTTGACTGTAGGTAACCAGGAAACCATGCATATACATTAAACATGGGTTCAGAGAGCGTGGGTGTTATCGAGGAATATCAAAACAGCTGTGGGGTTTGAGCTCCTCCGTATACTGTTGAGAACATACATCATATCCATCAGACACCCACAGAGGGTGGGCTAGAGCCAGTTCCCACAGTTCTGATGAACTTTGTAGGGATTTCTTGGTTGGGCATGGGCTTAGCTACAGATGAATCTTACGTTTTGCAGTGAACTTCAAATTAGTATGAGAAGGACAAAGTGTGAAGCTTATGGATGCAGTTCATAGAATCATAGAATGGCTTGGGTTGGAAGGGACCTTAAAGATCACTTAGTTCAAACCATCTCCCACTAGACCAGGTTGTTCAGAGCCCCATCCGAACTGGCCTTGAACACTGCCAGGGATGGGTCATCCACAACATTTCTGGGCAACCTGTCCCATTGCCTCACCACCATCACAGTAAAGAATTTGTTCCTAATATCTAATCTAAACCTACTCCTTCAGTTTGAAATTAGTCCTGTGACTTTATGCCCTTTTAAGAAGTCTCTCTCTCCATCTTTGTCATATGCTCCCCTCAGATACTGGAATGACACAATTAGATCATGCCAAAAGCCTTCTCTTTACCAGGCTGAACAATCGCAGCTCTCTTGGCCTTTCCACATAGGAGAGGTGATCCATCCCTCTGATCATCTTGGTGGCCTCCTCTGGACTCACTCCAACAGGTCCATGTCCTTCCTGTGCTGGGGCCCCCAGAGCTGGATGCAGCACTGCAGGTGGGGTCTCAGCAGGGTGGAGCAGAGGGGCAGAATCATCTCTCTCACCCTGTTGGCCACACTGCTTTTGGTGCAGCCCAGCATAGGTTTGGCTTTATGGGCTGCAAGTTTACATTGCCAGGCCATGTCCAGCGTCTCCTCCACCTGCACCCCCAAGTACTTCCCATCAGGGCTGCTCTCGATCTGCTCATTCCCCCAGCCTGGATTGATACCAGGGGTTGCCCCAACCAAGGTGCAGCATGCCCACCTGAGGCACTGTCTCACCCAAATTCTAGGTGATGGAGAGGGCTATCCAACCTACCCGGCACACTTGTTCAAAATTTCCTAAGCTGACACTGATATATGCTATTGATATGTGCAGGGAAAAGTTCAACACATTTCTATTTGAGTGCACTGGAGTCTTATAACAGGATTTTAAAATATAAAAAAGTAACAGGAAATGCCAAATATCTCTCATTGACTCAGAATTTAGTTCATCAAGTACTTCTAGTACCGAGCAGCCACTACTATTCTTTTTTGTAACAGCCTGATATTAAAGCACTCAACTAAAAAGTGGGAATTCCAGGGTTCTTGGCCTCTTCAGTGTGCTGAACTGCAGATCTTGACCCCATGAGTCCAGATGAGTGGTTCTTACTATGCTCTGAAGCTGAAGCATGTGAAGCACAGTTCACCCTTGTAAGGCCACAGAGAACACAAAGAAGCGGGGTTTCCAGGAACTCCTCATCACCAGTTATTTTCACAGCGTTTCTTAGTGCTTCCCCATATACAGAAGGGGACATGTGGACAATGTCACTTTTAGTGTCCAAAATAAGAATGCATCTAAAACCAAACCAAACAAAAGGGCTATATTCCCATCACCTTTCTCCACCTAAAATTCACCGTGTCTTCTGTGCCCCATTTTCTGGCTGTGAGTTTTCTGAAGCATGTACTCAATGGAAATTTCAGCCTAATTGGAATTTAAGCTGCCTGAAAATAGCTTCAAGGCAGCACCAACAGAATTTAGGGGAGATTGTCTAGCTTCAGTGAATCTGTGCGAGTATACAGAGCCCTGAAACTCTTTTGCTGATGTGAGGAGCTAGACAGGATGCAGAAATGCTGCAGGAGTCCAAATCCATCTCCTGTTCCCTTTCTGCTGCCTGAGCACAGGAAGAGAGTATGGCAGGATGGGCAAACATATGTCTGGGAATGTGGTGCTCTATGCTGGCAACACGGAGCTTCAGAGGATATTACAAGTGTGGGAGTGAAAGAGTATGCCCTATTCATGCTTCAAAATTGTCAGTGTGAAATATTGTGATTATCAGTTTAGACTTGCCATGTATAACTCTGCATTCTCAAGGTAGTTTGAATTTAACCTAAATTACTCTTTCCCTAACTATCTGGTAAGAATGAAATTCAGCTGTCACAGATAAGAGTAATGATATTTATTAATAGAACTATAATAGAACTTAAATGTGCAGAGTACATCAGGACAGGAGATCACAGTCCTTAAGGGATTGATTTATCCTTGACTTCTATGAGCCTTTGTTATGGTAATGATAGATATATATTCCCCAAATCCTTTTGGTCTTTCTATGCCTTACCCTTTGATTTCTTTATTAACTCTCCTCCCTTGTCACTACATGTTCTTGTTAATTCAGATCAGATTTTGCAACGAGCATCATACTGTACTATTTTTTACCAAAATGGTTTATTAAGTTCTCTAGCAGCTTTTGTGCTTTCCCCTTTTCGCTGCACCTTCTGTCACTGCTGCCAGAAGGGCCCATGGGTGAGCTGCCACCAGCCAGACTCTGATTTCCTTTGGAAAACCTGAACATGGGTTTCCTTTGTTCCTACAGCAGACACGGCAACCAACCTAATTAATCACTCCTAGCCTTCATTAGTAAACATAATTGTGGTAATTTGGGGTAAATATGTTGATGTTTTCTGGACTACTGAGTGTTTTATCTAAACATGTAATTTGTTTTTTTAGGCATTTACATAAACACGCAGCAATTTATGGTGGCCCTGGGTGCTATGACTTTGCCGACGCTGTAAATCCTTGGCATTTCTAAAGTCAAGATGTATGTTTAGGTGAATAGTCGCAGGCACAGGTGATTAGCTCACTGAGTTAATAAACACTGACCACCATGATACAAGTCAATTGCATCCTCCTTATCAGCAGTAAATGGAAAAGCTGTTTATAGGTAGTAATGTCTTAAAGGATATAAACAGGAGCAAAACATAAGTTAATGTAGATTATCAGCTGTAAAAATAGCTATAAGACTATTAGAAAGCTGTAAGAAAAGTTAACGAAGTATAGGACATTTTTCATGAGCTTATTTTAACATTAAAAAGAGGTTGTTTTGTGGGGGGGATTCTGAAACAAAATATACTACTGTAGTGTGCAGCTACTTCCTTGTACTTGGTTCAGTATAGGTATGTCTTGCAACGTCAGGTACTCTTTCTTGGGACTAGATATATATGTGAAACATCAGCAGCATAATTTTGCTCATGTGCTAGTCTCTGAACTCAGATACAATTAAATATTCATCAGGATAGATACCCTGACTCTAGCTGTACTTGTAGCAGCTATGAAAGATTAATTCAGTGTTATGTTTCTGTTTAATGGAAGAGGCAAAATGAGCATTTCTGCCGAAAATTTCAGGTTTCAGATTTAGAAATTATGATCCTTACTATGGTTCTTAAGGAGCCCATAAGATAAATTACCTATATAAAATTATATTTTTTAATGAAATCTTTCTCTTTCAAGAGACTTGTCCCAGCATCTTCCATGTAGTTTGCTGTCTTTTCCTTGTCATTTCAAAATACACTGTTTCTTAACTGAACTTGCAGCAAATAACCTGCACACTAAAACTAAGGGCATTGCATAACAGAATGGTGAAGTTTTGCAGATCTGGTTGCAAATTATAAATTTGATTTGCATTTTCTGTTTTGTCGATACTAAGATTTTAGTAATTTTAAATTATATTTTTACCTGAGGGAGGAATAGTGTCTTTGAGGCAATTTCTAGTAGATTTCATTTATACAGCAATATTCCAAAAGAGAGAGGTTAAAGCAGCAACACAGACATTCCAATTTCTGTCCCTTGCAGGTCCTTTCTTTTTTCATTTTTGCCCACATTTTCCTCTTACAAAATGTACCTGCATTATTAATGAAGTTCAGTCTCAGCACCAGTGTGGAATCTGGAGGGTAAACTCAATCAGCAAGTTTAAAGTCCTAATCCTTGTAAAGGCAGTGTGAATAACAGATTATATTAAGAGGGCACAGTAGATGGTACCTGTTCCAACAATTGCTGTGAATGTGATCTCATTGATTTTGTGTTTCTCCTCTGTATTTTGCAGAGTACATTGATTTAGAAGATGATGGCTTATAAGCACTAGTGTTAGAAGAATAGAAAAATGTGCAAAAAGACTTGGGGATGGTATGAAATGAAAGCTATTATGTATTTTATTAGCAAATTAGGGATTTGTTTTTAATTATGGTTGTGCCGCAATTATCACACACTATATTGTATAAATAGGGTTATTTTCTGAATTTCATTAATAGATTTTTCTCCAGCTACACTCTTTAGAAATTTAGAAAGGAAATCGTGACCAGGCCTACACTCCCTTGGAACACAGGATCAGGATCATATCTTTAAACAGACTTCCTGGACCTCCTAAGGAAGAAGAAGGAACAAGCAAGGCCTCAGTTCCAGCTCACTGTTCGCTTGGTCTTTAACTTGGCTAAAACTTGTAATGCATTTTCAGGTCCTTGCATGACAGTCAGTGCAGTTTCCTGTTGGAAGTGTGGGAGGACGGGAGAGCTGAAATTCAATAATCCTTTCTGTTTTGAAACAATAATTAGGTGTCACACAGCTGTGCTGCCAGTGAGCTGGCTGCTGCAGTGGACTTTTAGTACAGTGATCAGCCCATAAGAATCTGGATGCAGTGGAAGGAAGCATAAAAAAATGGAATTTCTAGCACAAGAATTTTCACAAACCTTGTAAAATAAGTAAAAATTGTCCATTATTATATATTATAGTGGATAAGACACTTTATGGACAGAAAAGAGCAACTTCATGTTCACAAGCCTTGGTCTTCATGGGGGACTTCAACCTTGCCAGCATCTGTTGGAGGAGCAACACAGCAGGGCAAATGCGTTCCTGGAATACCTTGAGGATAATTTCTTTCTCCAAGTGCTAGAGAAGCCACCGGGGAGATGCTCTATGCTGGACTTTATTATCACCAACAGGGAGGGGCTGGTGGGGAAGTTGAAGCTCAGGGGTAGCCTGGACTGCTCATGAAATGATGGAGTTCAAGATCCTTAAGGCAGGAAGGGGAGTGCACAGCAAGGTCTACCCTGGACTTGAGGAGAGCAGACTTTGGTCTCTTCAGGGAGCTGCTTGGCGGAATGCAGTGGGATAGAGCTCTGGAAGGAAGAGGGGCCCAATAGACATGGTTAATATTCAAGGATCACCTCTCCCAGTTATGCATTCCAATGAAGAGAAAGTCAACAAGGTGTCCATGTCAGGAGGCTTGGAATTAGATCTGTAAGGTCCCTTCCAACCCAAACCATTTTATGAGTCTGTGATTCTACTTTGCATCAGTAAGTAAAGGAAGTTCATCTGGTGTTCTGTTTACTGAGCCAACAGAAATTGCAGTGCTGAAGTTGATACCCTGCTGACTTGGAGTGGGTCTATTTTATTTCATTTAACAAGTTTTTTTATAGTAAACATAGCTTTGTTACTTGACTCCTAGAGAAAGAGCTCCTTTCAGGATATGCAAAATAACTGAAGGCTACATTCTGTGATGCTAATTGGTATTAAATCATCCAGTCATGCTAATGTACAATATAAGGTAGAATTTGTGTTTTAAGTGCATAAAGGTAGCCAGGGAATTTTGCCAAAAATACAAAATATTTATTAACCACATTTTTTTGTCTAGTTACAAGTCGCTTGAAATTTGTACCTTTTGTATGTGAAAGTCCATTTGCATTTTGCATACAGATACATTTCTCTGTCTATGCCTTCTGTGCCTTTTGTGTTTTATTTTGCATGTTCATGCTCTTTATGACCACCTTGACTACCCATACATATACATTTTTCTGTCCATATATTATAGGTAGTTGTCCACTCCCACTTGTACAATTTTTCAGCATACCAGTGATAAAGCAGAGCAGTTCGCCCAAATACCATCCATGGAATTTCTGGTTTGGGTGGTTTTTCAGCTTAGCCAAAATACAAAGTTTCAGAAAGTTTCACCTTTTGCATTTCAGGATTATAATGATGAAATTCGCCAGGAGCAGCTGAGAGAACTTTCATATTTGAATGGTTCTGATGATTCATCACGTGGACGGGGCATTCGAGGAAGAGGGATCCGTGTGCCACCTGCAGCTCCTTCAAGGTGTGGTAACCTGAACTGTTATGTCAATAGCTTTACAAAGTGTAAGCAATAGTAAAAAAACCCATCGTTTAAAAAAAAAAGAAGACAATTACATACATCCTGGTCAGTAAACCAAAATATTTGTCTTCTGATAACTTGTGTGGTCTATATTGTTCCAGATTTTCTGGTCTACAGGTCACAGGGTGCGGTGGGTGGTATGCAAGTAATATACAACAAATGAGAGCAGATTATGAAGACGGGAAAAGGATATTTCTAAGAAAGAATACTTTTATGCTAGTACTACGGCAGTATGGTCAGTAGCATAAAATCTTTGGTCAAAATAGTAGTGTAGTCAGAGAAGGCCACATAGTCTAGGTGGAACTTTATTTGCTTAATAGTTACTTTTTATACATATTACAGCTATACTGTGTATATATACAAATATACCTATATATATAAACTGCATTATATGTTATTTGTTGATGAACTATCAGTTTTAAGTGAATTTGATTGGCATAATCTAAAAACATTGGGGTGCGAATGTTTCCTGAATTCTTCCAAATATTTTTTCATATCTAAATAACATATATCTCTGTTATTAAGGCCAGTGTAAAATCTCAGTACATTCTCTCAGACCTGTTTTTTGCTGTGAACCCTTAAGAACTTTGTTGCCTCAGGCATCTAAGTTACCTAGCCACTTCTGGACCTCTCTGCATAGAGGTCATTTCAAGATGGGTCCTAAAAAATTGACTCTTACTTTGGAGTAAATAGGATATGGGGGTACCTTATGTTATGCTGACAAAGGAGTTCTTCAGTAATTGAACGGACTGATCTTTCCTATGACCTCTGAGATTTTTTCCCTAGTGGTGTCTACCATGTTTGCCATCAGTTATTCCTACATGAGCTTTTTAATCTGTAGTATAATGCACTTACCTAGAATTTTTTTGCAGTTGGCATTCATGACCATCTTCCACTCAAAGAGTCTCTGGGCTCAGTCTTCCTTACACCCAAGATCCCTGAAGAGCTTGACTTAATAATTATGTTCAGAATGTCACTGCAACAAACTGGCAGCTTTTAAATTGGGTTCAAAGCATAATCAGTGGAGGGCTGGCCCCTAATTCCTGCATAATGCCCAACTGATCAAATCAGTTGCACAGATCCTATATCTTGGATGCTTTCCCTATTTTCCAGTCAAAAATCCCAGGAGAATATTTAAAAAACCCCAAAATTGCAACTGAAGTATTTTAAGGTAAATAATTATGGTAATAATTTATGCTAATAGTATAATTACATTTATGGTAGTGTGGTTGATACACTTGAGGGAAAGATGCTGTCCTGAGGGACTTTGGCAGGTCTCAGATGTGGGCCTGTGTGAACCCCGTAAAGTTCAACAAGGCCAAGTGCACCTGGGGAATCAGCAGTGTCAGCAGAGAGTGGGCGATGAAGTGATTGAGAGCAGCCCTGAGTGTGCTCACAGCCCAGAAGGCCAAGCGTATCCTGGGCTGCACCCAAAGCAGCATGGCCAGGAGGTCAATGGAAGGGATTCTGCCCCTCTGCTCCTCTCTGGTGAGACCCACCTCAAGTACTGCATCCAGCTCTGGGGTTCTCAGAACAAGGAAGGCATGGACCTGTTGAAGCAGACCCACAGGAGGGCCACAAAAATGGTCAGATGTCTGGAGCACCTCTTCCTATGAAGTCAGGCTGAGAGAGCTGGGTTGTTCAGCCTGGAGAAGAGAAGGCCCTGGGGATACCTCATTGCAGCCATTCCATATATAAAGAGGGCTTATAAGAAAGAGACAGACTTTTTACCAGTCTTAAACAGAAAGAGGTTGGACACAGGGAAGAAACACTGGGAAAAGATGTGGATGCCCCATCACTGGAAGTATTGGAGGTCAACTTGGACAGATCTTTAACAACTTGATCTAGTGTTGTATGTCCCTGCCCAAGGCATGAGATTTTGACTAGAGGATCTCTGAAAGTCCCTTCAAACACAAACCATTCCGTGATTCTGCAAGTCTAAAATCACCTGCTGAAACTTGTAGTAATGAACATAAGCTAATGCAATGGGTTTGGCTGCCTCAGCAGGAAACAAGCCACAGTTCCTACTGCTACAGGAGACCTGAGTTCCATTCACAACTGTGGATCTGAGTGTCATGCATGGTTGTTACACCTGGCATTCACAGTCTTCCAAAAAGACAGCACACCCAGGAGCATACTGCTCTGAAACAAAATCCACAGACTGCTACCCTGATATATCCCCGTTCTGTTTCATCATATGGTATAGTTACAAGTCTTTTTAAACAGTATCAGCTTCTTCTGACTTACTAATTAGTACAGCAAGGGAGATACAGCATAAATAGCCAGGAGGATACTAAACCTCTTTCCATGCTTGTCTATGTGCTCTATTCTCTCTGTGCAGTGGGGGAAAGTAGAATCCCACGCCACCATTCCTTTGTGCTGAATTAGACAGACTAAATTAAATCCTCTCCTTTTATACTCTTCCTCTACTTTGCCTTGCAAGTTTCTGCTGTCCTGCAATATCTTCTGCCAATCCATTTCTCCCACCCACTAATAAACATGAAAATGAGAGTGATGACTTCTCTTGTAAAATATTTTCAGAGCAACAGAAGAGGTTCCTCATCTTCATCTTCTAGAACTGCTTTGGAGCAATTCTGCAAGTCTGTGCATTACAGCGATTTAGAATTTTATTAGTACAAGCAACAGGAGGATCAGGTGGGAAAGGCACTGGATGGTTTAAAAATAATACCTTTCCATAATATAAGTTCTGCCTGAGATATTGCCTAAAAGTGCTTGACATTGTAGCTGCCAAAATCCCAGAGTTATATGATGCTTTAAATAGTAGTAAAAATGTGAGAACTTTTAAAATGGGGTAGCACATGCATGTCTTCCCCCACTGTACATGCCAGAGTGATCATTCCTTTTTGCTCCCCACAGGGGACGTGGGGGTGCCATTCCTCCCCCGCTGCCTGGACGAGGTGCCCAAGCACCCCGAGGAGCGCCGGTGACGCGTGGAGCGCTCCCTGTCCCACCAGTGGCCAGGGGCGTTCCCACCCCTCGAGCCAGGGGTGCCCCGTCTGTCCCGGGTTACAGGCCACCCCCGCCGCCTGCACACGAGGCCTATGAAGACTATGTAAGTAAATGCCTTCATTCACAAAGTGTGAGCCAAGCTCCGTGATGCACATCAAGTCCTTCTGAGATGGAATAGTCCAGGCCAATAACTTCTCTGTCTCTTAACGCTTTCCCCCTGCAGGTGAACAACAGTCTGGGTGATGCAGTGTGTCTGCAGGCCTGTGCTGGGTGATGTGGGTTCGTAGACTTGTTCACGGCTTAGTTTTGGATATGAGAGATCATGCTGGATGGTTCTTGGGGTGTCACAAAAGAACAATACAGATATTCTAAAATCTGTATTTTATACCTAAAGTCAGTTTTTACTATAACCAGGTTCCTAAGAACAACAGCTTATATCCTTTGTGAGAAAATGAGAGGGGGCATGTTGTTATTCCAAATCCTTTTTATCACGTATTTGTATTCAACATTGTGTTACACATACATAACAAATAGAAATTCAGGTAGTTTTCATGAAAGCTGATACAGTGATGCATCTTTAGCCAGGAGCAGTTCTAACTAACTGTCACCTTTGCTTATGAGGTGTTAAAATAATTGTGCTGTACGCATCAAAGCTTTCAACTCATCCTCATTAATGTTTCCTCCTGGAACTATCACCATAACAACAGATATCCAAATAGGGAAGAACATGCTATCAAATAAGATTTCTGAATTTTTCCAGCTATGGCAAGCCCAAGAGTAAGATGAACATCCTATCTGTTCCCTAATTCTACCACCAGGGAAAGATGCACTTTTATTCAATTAATAGTCTTCCTAGAACAGAAGAAAGGAAAATGAAACAGAAATTAGTCTTTGTTGTTAAAGCTTCACTCAATCATGTGTGTTTGTGGTTCAGCAGCTAGATCATGGCCACTTCAAATCAGGGATGCACATTCTGTTAATTCTAAGAATCAGAACTGAGCAACAGTAGCAAAAAAGCGAGAAAAAAGTCACTCCTGTATTCAATATATTTACCTCAACACAGTTTCCATTATTAAACTAAAAGTCCTGCTAAGAAATGGAATTTCAAATGTATACCCTTCCTGGACAGATAGTATATTACTGTCTGTTAGTATCAAAGTGTATGAGACCTGCCATTCTATGCAGATACAGAACACTTGTAATGTAAGATTAAGATTATAATTGAAGTATTTTTTTTTCTTTTACAGTACTAGTAAATGTCCTAGAGTATTAAACATCTTTTAGGGAGCATTTCTTGCACTTTTTCTGGATAATTAATACATGGAAAGCAGGAGGAGAAATTGAGGCAGCTGGATTTTCAAGGTTAGGAAGGCATTCAGCCAGTTCCACATGTTTTTGAAATGCCAACACTCTCAGGAGCACAAAATACATACACAATTAAAAGAGTCAGTTTAGTTTGTAATACATTAGTCCAGTAAAAACAAACATGTATTTGTGGGGATTTTTTTCCCCTTCTCAGATAGCAGCAAAAAAACGTGCTGCCTTATAGGACAAAATTCACATGTTTTGGAGATCCTTCTATCTCCTGTGTCCTTTCAACATCTATATTCCACAGCTAGGAATATATGAGATTGCTGTCTTGCAATGCAAGAATTTCTTGTCATTTTATAGAAGTTTGTTTGCAATGAAAATTTCTTGTCATTTTATAGAAGTTCCTAAGTTCAATCTAAATCATTTTGGTATCTTATGGACTGAGAACTAGAACTCTGATGCTGTGCTGGTAGAAGGAAAAGTTCACTGTCACATAGCTACATATAATACTGTGAATTATGTTTTAGGAAAAATATTTTTATTTTTGCAGAAAGTAATCAACACAGTTTTTCTTTCTAAATAAACCGTATAATAAATCAGATGTCTGGCTGGATACTAAAAGCAAGTGGATCTATTTGTTGACCTGCAGCAAATGTCATGTGTAATTGTACTTTCACACTTAATCCTACAGATGAAAAACTAATTTATAATGAATAATTTATCCAATTTACTTTTTTTTTCCTGCTTCTAAGCAACACACAAGTGTATTAGAACTTCCTTATGAGTTTATATTTTTCGTTTTTGATTAAAGTATTTCACACCATTTTTTTCCTACTATATGTAAGCACCATTGGTTTGGTTAGTGGTACATATGAATGCACAGTCATTGATTGTGGGTATCCATATTCTTTATTTTTCTTTGCTCTAATGAAGTATAGTTACTTAAATGTTGATCTGAAAGTGAATTCAAGAAATAGAACCAAATGGCTACAGCAGATTTTTAAAAATATTTAGAAAGCATTTCCTGAAAAAAAATCTTTACCCATTTGCTGAGCACTACTAATCAGAGATTGTATTGACTGTTTGACCTTGAAACATCTAACTGTTCAAATTGGTTTGGATAAGCATTTAAAAGTTTGGATTATCCAATATATAAATATTTTGAGGTTTCCTGATGGCCTTTCTGAGAATCCATAAAAGCAGATGGCTGAAGATTTCTCAAGAAAAGTAAAGTCTTGTCATTGTGGTGAATGTATTCATGTGCAACATTTTGAATGTCAGGCCTAGCCAGAGGGAAAAACATTTCAAACAACTTTCAGAAAAGAAGAGGGCTGGAGTGGGAAGGGGGAGAAACCTACTTCATGCCTTTTTTTTTTTAACTTGCCTTTGAAACTTGCTTTATATTAGGTGTAGCCTAGATAGTATCTTACAGGAATTTCTTACCCACAGGAAGAGGCGGTACTGACATTAGAAAATACATGCAAAGGGAAAGTAGTTACTACGTGAACCTTATTCACTTTAAAAGCAGTTCATTGGGTGTGAATTTGGATGGAGAGTGTAGCTGGCAGCTGCTGTGCAGCTTCTGGGATCAAGAGGGTTGATCCTGGGTTTGTGACCTGGTGTTGTGTTTTAACTCCAGCCAACAACTAAGCCCCGTGTAGGCAGTCACTTCCCTGGTGAGATAAGGGAGAGATTCAGAAGTGTAAAAGTGAGAAAACTCTTGGGTTGAGACAAGGTAGTTGGAGTGGGTTGGCACTAGCTGGATGCCAGGCACACACAAAAGCTTCTCTAACACTCCCCTCTGCAACTGGATGCGGGAGAGAAAATATAATGAAAGGTTTAGGAGTTGAGATAAAAACCAGGAGAGAAATCACTCATCAAATACTGTCAAGGGCAAAACAGACTCAATATGGGGATATTAATTGAATTTATTACCACCAAAATCAGCAGAATAATGAGAAGCACAGTAAGTCTTAAGAAGACACCTTCCCCACCCAACCGCCCCAATTCCTTCCCAGCTCTGCCTCCTCCCCAGGCACAGGGAGACAGGGAATGGGGGTTACAGTCAGTTCACCACAGGTTGTTTCTGCTGCTGCTCAGGGAGAGGAGTCCTTCCCCTGCTTCAACATGGGGTCCCTCCCACAGGAGACAGTCCTCCATGAACTTCACTGACGTAAGTCCATCCCATGGCAGCAGTTCTCCACAAACTGCTCCAACATGGATCACTTTTCCCAGGGTATAGTCCTTCAGGCACAGCCTGCTCCAGCATGGGCTCCTCTCTCCATAGGTCTGCAGGTCCTTGCCAGGATCCTGCTCCAGCATGGGCCTCCCATGGGGTCACAGCCTTTGCTAGTGGTGGTTCTGTCCTGGAGCTGGCTGTCATTGGCTCTGATGAACGTGAGGGAATCTTCTAGCAGCTTCTCACAGAAGCCTCCCCTGTAGCCCCCCAACTATCAAAAGTTGGCCACACAAACCCAATAGAACAGTTACATGGGTAGAGAGGGAGGTGGATTCAGAACTGGCTGAATGGCAGATCACAGAGGGATGTGATCAGTGGCACAGGGTCTAGTTGGAGGCCTGTCACTGGTGGTGTCTGCCAAGCTTCAATACTGAGCCCAGTATTGTTTAAGTTATTCATCAGAGACTTGGATGAAGACACAGAGGCCTCCTCAGCAAGTTCACTGATGATACAAAGCTGGGAGGAGTGGCCAATACCCCAGAGGGCTGTGCAGCCCTTCAGAAGGACCTTGACAAGCTGGAGAGATGGGCAGAGAACTGTCTGAAACTCAACAGAGGCAAACGCAGGGTTCTGCACCTGGGGAAGAATAATGCCAGGCACCAGCACAGACTGGGGGCGAACCTGCTGCAAAGCCGCTCTGTGGAGAAGGACGTGAGGGTCCTCTAAAGGCTAAGGTCTTGTTGGCAACTTACAGGCCATAGGCATGACAGATTGAGATTCATGATTTATACAGAAATGAAGAGTACTTGAGTAGGTCTGCTGCTATTGAGGCAATAAATAATAGAATCATAGAATCGTAGAATGGTTTGAGTTGGAAGGGACCTTACAGATCATCTAATTCCAACCCCCCTGCCACGGGACACCTTTCACTAGACCAGGTTGCTCAAAGCCCCATCCAAGCTGGCCTTCAACACTTGGAGGGATGGGGTAACTTGACTGGGCAAAGCCAGTGTTCAGCACAGTATATTTTGATCTGAGCATCCAGACTTTTCCACTCAAAATTAAAGCTAAATATTGGAAGGGTGCTTAATCCAAATCTAAGCTAAAATTACTGTTGCTTTCAGATCCTGTTTTGGAGGGCATTTAACTCTGGATCTGTATTTTTTTCCTTCTGAATCAGAAGCTAGTAATGAACTGTCCAGCAATATTCTTCTTTACTTTTTTTTAGAAGCTATGGTGAGTTTTGCTAAGAGGTCTGATGTGAGTTTTAAAGTGACTTATCACTTGTTCTCTTATGCCAGATAGAAAGAATTACCAAAACGGAATACTTTTGGGACTAAAATACACATTGCTTTTATATTTACCTCCACTTGCATTTTTACTCTTGGATAAAAAAAGAGGACTTTTGCACAGAAAGCCATTTATCTTAATATAAATACTTGGATGAGCTTCTTGCTTTTATGAACAAATATATAATTTGTTTGCGAGAAATAGGCCAGTCTGTCGAGACACTGTGAAGCTGGTACTGCTCCTTGGTCTAGGACAGCCAGATTAAAGAGCAATTTTAAATGCAAATATTCTCTCTCGTCTCTCATTTCACTGATCAAACCAGCCAAATGCAGATTCTTGCTATCTTCTGGAATAAGTGGAGAGCAGTGCTTTTACAAAGTCACTGGAAAAGAACCACACAATAAAATAGATTGTGCTTTTAATGTCATGCTGTTCTTCCTCTCATTTCAAATTATTTAATATGAATACAAATGCCACATTCAACTGTTTATTCTAAGATCAATGGTTATTTACATTTTTCAGTAGTTTTCAAACAAACTGAAACATCTATGCTTATGCTTATTCGGTTCCAACCTAGACAATGAAAAGACTGACAATAACAGGCATTTTGTCACACTATAAGATTTTAAAAAGAGTAATCAACATTTACATGTGACTGCGATCCACAAAATTGCAGTCGCAGAGGCTTTGCTTAATAATTTAAATGGGAATTCTTAGGGCTTTTAAATCCATTCTTTCTGACATTCCTGGACGTAGATGGAACCTATATGTAAAGACCTAAACTTCCTATTCATGGCATATTTGCTCCTGTGTTACTGCTTTAATAAATATGTTAAAGTGACCAATTGGTACTTTTGAAGCTCATAATCACAGTAGGACATTGTCAATGAGAGTGAGACCTGGACAACTAAGACGACTTTAAAGGTTGTTCCAAACCTTAAAATAGTGAAATATATTGGATATAATAATAGGCAACAGGGATTACTTTATTTTTCTTTTTTTTTTCCTAAACTGGACTTTCCAAGCTTTAAATCTAGCATTTATCTATTTCTGTGCCTTTTCTGGGTGAGAAAAAAAATCAATGAAGAATGTACTGAGACTAAAGATCATTTGAATAAAGCTGGAATTATAGACATGGGAATCTGCATGGTTGAACAACATATTGATTAAATATGATTGATTACCTATTTATGCCCAAAGCACTTAGAAGAAGAGCTAAGCTCTATTCAACTTGCATCTGCTGTGACTTGAAAAATCAAATTTATTTTTAGTACAATAGCGATAAACAGGATAATGTTTATATTATCTAAACAACCCTATTGAGATTTAGAAGGATGGCTGTGCATGGCAGCCTGATGAAGGTATTGTGGATTTATTCAGACTTTGGACAATTTTGTCCATGAAAAATAAAAATATATTTATTGTGAAAAAATCCAGAAACATAAATACAGAGTTAAAGTAATGGCAAGTTTTTAATGTTTTTGTAAGAGCAGAATCCACAGTCAGCAGTAAATCTTCTGTAGCTGGGAACCTGCAGTTCCAGAGTTTTTTGCTTATCTGGGCAAACTGAAGTTTGGATCTTATTCTGAAAGATCTTAGTCTGAATAAATAAGGCTTGCCTCATGAAACCAAAAGAACTGTCCTGAGAGCAGGGCAGCAATAAAAGTGAATACCACTTTCAGACTCATCACTGCTATGAATTTCTCACATATTGACAATGTGGTCTAAATCAGACTTTATTATATTATTTTCTTGATTTGAATTGTTTTGATTTGATTTGATTGTCATAATCATAGTTATTCAATGGACTAAACACCAATAAAATACCTAAAACTCCTACATCTATGTATTAACATTGCAGGAGTATTTTTTATGGAGGATAAGTTCTTCTGTCATCCCCTTCATGCTGTCCTTAGTTGGCAGAAATAATTCTCTCCTTGACATGAGTTACCAAGTTTTCAGATGAAAATTATTTTCTATGCTAGACAGAGTATAAAAGAAAATGCTGATGCAGCTGTACATGTTTTAGTATTACAAATGATGTTAATACAAGTACAATGTTATAAATATTTATATTTGTTATATAGAGATCTAAGTGAAGGGCATGTCTCTATTGATGATCCAGCCTGCATATGGGCCTTAAATATTCATAGTGTATGTGGTTGTATTCATAAGATCCTGCATAAAAAATGTATGCAGTGTTATCCACAGAGCCAAATTTGTCTGCATCATGCAATGCACCGTTTGATCATTGAACAATGTGATTGTTCAGGAGCCTGTTACCAAAAATACATGTCTACTGTCACTTAGCTCAGTCACAGCTTGTCACTTGGTGTTTATCTGATAGAGAACAGTCTAGATTGGTTCAAAATAAGGCATTTGCAGGCTAAACATTATCAGGTGACTGTGTCTCCATGCATGTTATCCTTTCCCAACAGACTGCAAAGCAAAAAATAATTTTAATTTTTTTTTTCTAACAAACTCATAGAAACTTAAAGAATTGCTCTTCAAGACTTGGGACAAGTTCAGTTTAATTAGAATTATTGAGAGTCCAGTTACTGTGTGAATTCAGCTCAGATAGGAAGCCTTGGGTTTTTTCTTTCAATTCTCAAAGTTTCTTAACCAGATTCAGTCTACTGAGGTTCAAATAATTTTGAACCTCAAGGTTCATCAGTTCCAAGGGAGACAGACACATCTGCACTCAGTGAGTGCAGAGACTTCAGCTGTGCCAGACAAGTACAGAACCCTTGAGCTCTGTTTTCGGGAAGGGCTCTGGGGAGTAAGAGGCCATGGCACTTGACGTTATCACACCAACATTGCCTTCAGCATACCAGTTGTGCTTGTGTGTTTCAGCCTAGCCTTTTGCTGAACTCGGATTAGTGACTTTTTATTAAAGTAGATATAGAGAGTGCTCTTTTTATGAAAAGATTCCATGTACAGATGACAGAGAACTTCTAGTTTGTGTATTATGATTATTAAGAACTTGCACTGTAGCTAAAATTTGAGCTCAATTAATGTAGTAAAATGCACAGTTTAGGAACTTTTTCATGTTAATTGAAAACTTACATGGGTTGTTGGAAAATAGTATTTGAGTTTTACTGGAATTTTAGGGCCATGTATTTAAAAAACACTTCCTGCTACTGGAGGAGTTCATCTGTTTTTCTTTTTGGTACATTTGTGATATTGTCATCTTGCAAAAAATACTTTTGCATGAAAAGAGATACATATTTAGCAATTGCACTTAAAATAAAATAGAAATATTACAGACCACAGTTCAGTTTCATTCACTAGCTGATGAGCCTTTTAGCTAGTTGCCTATATCCATACACTTATTGCTTACTCAGGATAATGGCAGAAGAGGAAATATATCTGGTAAAATAAAGGGCCTGAAAAAAAGCCTTATATGCCTGTGATTTTTTTTTTCCCTCATTGTGTTCATTAGATTTGCAGCTCTGAATTTCAGTTATACATAGGAAGAAAAAGGTTTGTGCTGGATGCAATTATCTCATGGATTGGGCACAAAACATCTCTCTAGCAATATGCCTGTTCTATCTGAGTATTTAAGGAATGCTCAAGAATATATGTGAGCTTTTATTTTCCTAGATTTAGGAATGTATATATATACCCTGAGTGTCCTTTGTTATAGACAAAGCTGACTTAAGTTGTGCCCAGAATACAGGGTATCTGCTGATACACAGCAGCTTCTTCCCCAGCAGCAGCATGTGAGTGTCCTGTTATGTATTGCTTTTGGAAGGAGCAGGTTTGACTCTCCAACTGTCCTAGTATTTCCAGTAAATCTTTGCATGGGTATAAAGATATGTGCTTACACTCTGATACAGATGTGTGTGTATATATGTGTGTGTGTATATATATATATATATATACACACATATATATAATCTGTGGCTACATCACAAAAAAATATGGTCCATTTCTTCCAGCCCATCTGTTTACAAAAACTTGATGCTCCACAGAGCTCCTCTACAGCAAGCAACCTGCATGAGGAACTGTGTAAGGAATCAGTCTGAAGGATCAGCACCATAAAATTTAAAGCATTTATTTTCTTTCCTAACAATACAATTGGGGGAAAAATGTAAATATAGAAAGGAAAAAAATACAAGCAAGGAATAATGTCCTAAAGGAATAAGTTAAAAGAATAGTTTTACTTGTGCAATCAGATGGCCTGGATGAAGGACACTCTTCCTTTTGTTTATCAGTGGNTTTATCAGTGGTGGTAATAAAGTGACTGGAATATTCATAGGAATACCCCTGTCATATAGGTAGACCAATGTAGTTCTCAAATAGGCTCATTTTTAAAACAATTTGATCGGTTATATTTTATCAAAGGTGCAGACAGTGTAACTCTTTAAACTGCAGCAAAAATGTTGAGAAAATTGATTTTGTTATGAAACACAGTACCTTGAGTTTGACCTACAGGACTCTTAAGACAGTGCAGCAATCACTAGACGAGAGAGCAGTAGTATAAAAGCTCCAGGACAATAAAGTAAAAGACTAGAGATGAAAAACGTTCTTTCTCCATACAGACCTGTTTTTTTTTTATTATGAAATTATGGTTGCCTGCATTTTAATATCTTTTACAATCACTGTAAGTGCTGTTACTCATAGATACCTACTGTTGTTTTGTAGCTCTTGTTATGGTATAAAAATCTGTGGAGTGCCACATGTGAAATCATAGAGTGCAATTGGGCTTTTTTCCAGTGAAATTATATAAGTAAATGCTTCTTAAATAGCAGGATCATAAGAACACAAGGACCCAAGCATGACCCTGTACTACTTTATGCAATAACATCAAACTGCATTTAAATATTTCTTAAAATCAGTATATCTGTGCAAGTGGAGTACATAAAATTACATGTAAGTTCCCAACAAGGTGTTTGAGTTGGAGCTTTGGTGTTCATACTATCTCCAACTCTTTCTGGGCCTGAAAGAGTTCCTGAGGTTCTGTAATGAAGATATTAATGAATCATTAGATAATATACTAACATTAATTCTTTTCATCACCCAGTGTCTGTCAGATGCAATTTAAGTCTAAATGGGGACACAGAAGCCTAAAGGTTAGAAACTTTATATTGTGTTACCTTTTATTTGGATTTTCCAGTCCCTTAATATTGTCTCTAACTGTACAGTCTTGTGACTTCTGGCGTCCAAATTTTTAGAAGGCTGAAGTGAAAAAAAAAAAATCAAACAGCCAGATATACCAAAAGTGAGTCTTATTTGGGGCAAATAATGTACTACACTGAAGTATTTTAATATTTGTTTTCATATTTTAGTTTCTTTTACTATGTATTAGAATCACACTACTTTTCCCAGTTCCTTTTCTCGGTTCTTTTTTTTTTTTTCTCAGAAAAGCTAAAAAAATTATGTTATGAACACTACTTAGTAATCTTTCTGAGGACTAAACTGTAAAACAAGCAAGTATACATTTGAATAGTGCATATTTGCTTATTGTAAAAATAAATTATCCAAGTCTGATGCTGCACCTTTTTACTCAAGACTGATCTCTACAATGTCATGTAGCCCATGAACTTGTCTTTGTTAGGACTTTGCATGTGTCCATCCTCACACGTGCTTCAGCAGGAAGCTTCCTGAAAAATAATGTAATTAAAAGAAAATACATTGGAATTTAAGCTGTATTTTTTTCTGTTTTACCAAGCAGTTGCCCTTAATCATTCTACTTTTTTGGACAAACACTGCTTGCACAATTTAACTGACACGCAGAATTAAGATGTATGCTTCTTTCTTTTGAAACAATTCCTATTTTAAGAATAGATAGTTCCCTTTGTATTACCTGTTCACAAATAAAATTTCAGAATTAGTCTTGCTTTGCTTTGCTTTTCTTGCCAAAACTGTTCATATGTGTGAAAGCTGAACAGGTTATTTTAATTTTATTTAGCTATAAATAACAATGAAAGAATAAGTGCTTATAAATGAAAATTAGTTTTGGAAATTGGGATTTCCAGGTATTTTGACACAACTGCACCAATTACATAGATTATATGCAAATAAAGAAAAAATATTATAAACAAGTACAGATAAATCAAGTTTGTGTAAATCAGGCTGTAGGGGAGATGCAGAAGGGATCTGGGTTTCACTGCTACTTAAATTTTGCCAAAGATGTGTGGACACTGCAGCTCAGAGAATGAGAAAAATAGAAATAAGAAAAAACAGAGAATCACTGAAGTGCAGTTGTTGAGCCTGAGTGCATCTATCAAATAAATTAGAAGCAGCAAAACTTTGGTCATTTTTCACTTTCCTTGAACAGCCACTTTACTTTCTTGCAAGGCCACCCTTCATGCAAACACCCTAAACAAATAAATCCAAAAAGCCATCTGGAGCTTTTCTAACTTATTACTCTTGAGGTGCCTATTACACACTGACATTTTGTAAAGGCAACAGAAGTGGCTTGTATGTGCTAAACATAGAACAAGCAGGGAAAAAAGGTAATTTTCATTGAGTTTTATTCATTTCACTCAGGTTTCAATTGTTATTTTCTAAGGGGTAAAAACATCTCCATGCACGTGATTTGTCTTGTATTTGCATGGTCTTATTGTGTATGGTTGTGATGTATATTTACAAGTGAGCTTACTACATTTGTAGCTGTAGCCAAGAACTGTGTGGCTGAATCAGTGCTTAGAGTCATAGAATGATAGAATCATTAAGGTTGGAAAAGACCTCCAAGATCATCAAATTCCATCTTTGACCAAACACCACCTGGTCAATTAAATCCTAGCATTAAGTGCCATGTTTAGCCATTCCTTGAACATGTCCAGGGATGCTGACTCCGCCACTTCCCTGAGCAGCCCCTTGCAATGCTTGACAACCCTTTCATTATGTGAACTATTTCTGTTTCCATGCACAGTGCAGTATGAAGGGGAGTGAGAGTGTTTTCCTTGGGCTGAATCTGTTGCAGCCCAGTGTTGTGGTATCCACTTGAGTAGGGACCATCAGGAATGAAGCAGAGGAAGAACTGCAAGTCAGTGTGTCACTTCTTGAATGAATGAAATCCTGGATTAAAAAAAAGAGTGAAGGGACTACTTTTATTCTACTCTTCTGGATTTTTTTTTAAAGACTCAATCTGTTGCAGAGTTGTCTTGGGGTGACTTTATGATGTTGTATCCCCTATCACTGCACTATGCCCAGACGTGAATCCTGTGCCTTTCTGTGCCTTTAAAACTGGGTGTGAGAGAAAGGAAAAAAAAAAAGCCAGATGAACTTTTCAAAGCAGTTCTGTGCTCCAAGGTCATTCCACTCCTCTGTGTGCTTCTGCAGTGGCAAGAGCGGAGGAAGCACCCTTCCTGCTTTTCCCAGCTCTTGGCTCTTTTTCTCGGAAGAGAGAGACAGAGAGTTAAACTTCTTTGTTTCCCTGGGACTTTGGCTTCTTCTTCTTTTCTTCTGGAACTGTGCAACAACCCCAAAACATCATCCCGGACGCGCGGAGGGGGCCCACGCCAACCCAGCTCCAAAGAGGAGGAGAGAGACCACACCCACAGAAGGACTTTAAAATCTTCCCAGGTTTCTCTCTACAGTGAGAGGTTTTATTAGTTAGCATTTTTATCCTTTTCCTATGTTAAATAAATAGGGCTTTTTTCCCTTTCACTTTCCTCCAAGGAATATTTCATTCCTGAACCTGGTGGGGGAGGGGTGGCTGTAACCTGCTTTCTAAGAGAGGACGTTCAAATTCGGTCATTCCTCTGAATTTTGTCTCAAACCAGGGACAAGAGTGTCTACAGAAGTCACATGCATACCTCTCCACTATAGCAGGCTTAGTTCTGGGAACAGGACTTGCCTCCCTGCAACCCAAACAATGGCACCTAAGTCTTGGAGAGGATCAAGGTTCATTCAGTGCTCTTTTGTCATCCTTTCCAAGAGTACAGCTAAAGGGTACTAAACAGTGCAGCACTGTGGGTACCATTCTTACTTGTCTAAGTTTTCCTGTATATCTTTCAAGAAAGTACATCCATCTTGGATGCCATTAATTCCTGTATGTTTCCTATGTTTGTCCAGGATCCAGTAATTTAAGATCCTAAATTACACAAAATTTGCAAGCAAAGTAGATTTCTAAGTCCTTAAATTACTTCTGAACAGAGGACTTAAATTCTAAATAACTTAGATTATTTTTTACACACTATTCATTTTGTAGAAAACCTAAAGGGAAGTGGGGAGGAAATTACTTTAGCTCTTTTAAAAAAGTCCTACCTATCTGTTTTGACAAAGTCTGTGACCTTTCTAGGAGGAAGGTAGACTACAGTATGGCAGAGAAGCAATTCTGTTTTGATAGTCCTTGAATGAATGAGGATGTTGTTGAGGTGATATTCAGTTTTGAAAGAAAAGATTTTTAAAGGCCCTATTTTCTTTCCTCAGGACCTCAGTAATTGTGTACAGAGTACACAGTCATTTCTTGTTTGTGTTGGAGGAAGGGAATTGGTACAAAGAACTAAGCTTCCACTGTGTTTGGAAAATGCCAGCTCATCCATCCTTGATCAGGATATTTGAGGATAAGCAAACAGGTCACTGAATAAAGTCTGAGAAACTGTTTAACATTCTGTAGAGCAGAAATAATTAATGAAAGCTGAAAGCTGTCAAAATAAACTTCCCAGCTTCAGTAGCATGAGGCTTTTCTCTCCGTATTTGGGGGATAATCTCACTGAACATTTCCTTTAGAGTTGTGAATCTGTGTTGCCACAATCAGTATGAGTGAGTGTACAAATTTGTATGACTTAGGTGTTGAGTAGCTTTGATATAAAACGAGAACATTATTTTGGGAGGAAATTACCTTTAAGAATTTTTCATGTATTTTCCATCCTCTCAAAATGATGCGTGCTGAAATAATAATCTGTTTTGTAAAGAACACTTTAGCTCTTCTAGAAGTGCTGGTTAATTTTACACTGTAAGTTTCATTACTGTAGGTTGTATTCTTGAACTGCCCTGAGATTTGCTGACCTTCTTAGAAAAATAAAATGAAAAATCCAAGGATATACTTTGTTTCTAAGTTCAAAACATTATAAACCTAATGCTTATTTATTTCTTGACCTCTGCCTGATGCAGCCTAGAATTTTATAATTGCTTTATAGTTTCCTTATTAAGGAAAAAAAATTCTGAAAGTCAATGTAAAAACTTCTGAAAAGAGAGCAAATTTTGCTGTAGCCTCCTTCATCCACTGAGAGGAGGAGAATATAGAGGTAAAGAAAATGAACACTAAATTAACAAAACCAGCAGGATTTTCAGGGTTGTTGTCTAATCATCATAGTGCTTAAGACTGTATTTATATATATTATCTAATTGGCTCTTGGAGATAAGGATAGTCGCATTTTATGTTGGCAGGTGGTCATGTAAGTCTGATTTCATCTCCTGAGTGGAGTTCAGAAGTGTAAACAATGTAATAAGGCAACAAATCTGTGAATGAATCACTGTTAATCCAAAGTGGCTATTCTGAAAAAATAAGAAAAGTGAGAACAGTTGTATTTCTAGCTATTTCCAAGAAAATTACTGCTGGGTGGGCTGAAGCAAGCTTTGGTACCCTGAGATACTTCTGGTTGGGCCACCCAGCAGATGATCAAGAATGTTGCTATGGCACTGTACTCTTCTCAGCGAAAGGTTTAAAAACCTTAAGAACATCAGGGAGTAGCAGTAACAATTTTCAAGCCTGATGCAATCAATAAGAAGTTAATGTGAAGCGGGTACATTTTTCCAAGGATGGAATTAGAAAGACAGGGGGATGAAGCTCCAGTATGCTGCTGTTGTTACTCTGGTAGGTAGCTGGAGGTCAGGAGAAGGGGGGATCTCTTTTACTCTGCATAGGCTGAGGGTGCAATAGAAGCCATAACCTTCAAAGTAACATTTCAGTGTGTGCCAAGCAGGAAAGGACTTGTCCCAGGACTGTGGTGCAACCTGCTCTTTCAACAAGATTTTTGAGTAGACTCAGTTAACAAGGGCGGGATATCTCTGTCAGACAAAGCAGAAAAGGTAATAAATGCCAAAATGTTAGTACAATCCAGCTGTGATGACTTGATTTATTTATTTTAATTGCTACAGTTGCTTCCAGGATTTTAGATCAGCAGTTTAGATTTAAATATGCCTAAAGCAAATCATGAAAGACAAATTGACTTTGGATTTGAGTTGCTTGCCCTTTATAGTCCTTGGGGGAGAACAAGTACAGATAAATGCCCAACAAAAAGCCTTGTTTAAATTTTATTAAGCAGCTGTCAAAGACACAGGAGCTATCCTTTACCAGTCCTGGAAAAAAACTCATCATGGGTAATCTTTCAACTAAGAGGCTTATTGAGCAAAACAGGAATGTAAAGATTGTTCCAAAGGGTACTGGCCACTGTCTGAGTTGCCCTGGTGATTTACAGCCACAATACCATTCCCTGCATGAATTTCAGGACATAACAATCTGTCAGTTCTCGAAGCTATAAAGTCCCCCCTTGGAGATAACTGAGCCAGTCTCACAGTGATGGTCATTTCAGAACATGACTGTAATTTCTTTCCTTATAATAAAATGGTGTTGTGGTTTGGAACATCATGCTTTAGGTGTAAGACTAATAATCCTATTAAACTAGAAATCGTAAGATATTGTAGGTACTAATCTAGACTGAAATAATGTATCAGATCCTTTTCAAAGTAAATACATAGGAACTTATAAAGGCCCCTAAACAGATTGGAAAATAGATGGGATGTTGTAACGAAGTTATTTAATGAGATGTTAAAATGTTCACAATATTTTTTGCTAAGATAGGGGGAACCAGAGAGTTACAACCATCTTCCTTTGTGAAGTGCTATGATTTTATTTATTTGTGTTTATCTAAGATTCCAAAGTTGTTTAGGTAGTGTACAAATATGAGACACAAGCACACATTGTTCTCTGAAAGAGTTTCCATTGTATCTAGGAATGTTCTCCAGTGGTATGTTGGTCCTTAATGTCATCAGCATGGGGACTGAGCACCATAAGTAAGCATATTAAATCAGACTAATTCTTTTAGAGAGAAGTCCTTTGTTCCATTAAAGATGAACATAATTTAAAATCAGTTGTATCTGAGTTAGAATTTGTTTATGTTTACAGAAATTATCAAGTTTTGACTGCAGTAGGAGGGAAAGAAAATTAGGTTGTGAAAGCTTCATACTGAAGCTCACGCCATCATCTCTGGCTGGTCCCTGAGGACATTCTGTCTCAAGAACAGGGCAAGGTTCACCTTTTGGTTTACAGTGCACTACCAGACCCTGCATGAAAGTCATGACATAATTGTGAGTTGATGCTAGAAGCTGCAAAGCTTTAATTCCTCATGAAAAGTTCAGTTCTTTCTGATAATGGAAGCCAGCTTCTGATCAGTAGGTCTTTGAAAATTTTCAGTCCAGTCAGCATCTGGAATAAGAAAATCAGCAGCTTCAAGGCTCAACCTAGAGAGGAAGTGAGATATAATGTACACACAGGAATGAGAACTTAGATACTGCATGTGGAACTAGTCAGACTTTGCCAAGAACCAGAGGCGCAGATATGCCCCATTATGGCATTGTAGTCTGGTGTTCAGGCCTGTGCTCTCACCCTGTTTAGATGTATACTGAATACATTGGTGGGGAAGCTCAGAAACTCTCTAGTTGAAGTTCTCAACTAGACCTGTTCTGAGTATACTGATGTCTATGAACAGGATGTGTGAAAGTATCAGATACATTTGTAATCGTCTTTAACCACGCCACAAGAAGTTCTTACAGAAGAATAAATTCTACTGAACTTTTCATTTTGAGAAAGATGGGTTTTAATAAAAGTTGCTGCACATGAAGTAGGTGGGAATGCAATGAAAATATATTCAGGTCTCTATTCACAACTTGTCTTAATATTGTCTAATCACTGAGGTGCTTCCTGCACACCTGCACTTTCTGTGAGTCATATACTCTGCACATGGAAGTTATTAGCATAATATCTCACTGTTTTAAAACTGTGTCTATATTAGCTACACAGATTTTTCTTTTTGGGACAAGTAACCACAATATGGATAATGGTCCATTTGTATCTGTAATACTTTAAAAAAAAAAAAAAA
>WEIT01021194.1:51475-94547 GCA_013389985.1 Dryoscopus gambensis
ACAGTAAAACAGAAACTGAGAATTATGCTCTCGGTATTTTTCTTTGCAGCCTTACTGCTGCCACGCAACCTTCCCTTCACCATAGATTTCTGACAGAAAAAATACAAGGGTTGCTTTTCTTCCAGTCATCCCCCATAGATATTGCTGATTCATGCAACACACTACTATCTGGATACAGAACCTTTTGATCTTCTGGACCTGGATTTATTCTTGGAACTGCTGACTTTACAAAGAGCCATTTCATGATGAGGGTGACACAGAAAATTCAGTCATGCTCCAACACCAGGTTTGCTATTCTTCATATTTTTGTTTCATCTACTCTGTTGTCAAGGAGAAGCATTCTACTCCAATTTAGAGATTGTGCCTCTTTCAGCATATCTCATTTTTGGTATCTTTGATCTAAGTTTTCAGAAGTAGAATATAAGATATACAATGCAGAGGTCTCTTCTGAATGCCTGACTTAACGTCTGCAAGCTGCAGTTTGTAGGCAGCGTGTCATCACTGTCACAGTGGATGTGGTATTAAAAAGCACATTCATCCTGCCAGATGAGCCTTTTTCAGCACACATGTAAGAGAGTCTAAAAATAGCTGTTGATTTCAAAGGAGTCTACAGTGAAGAGAAAAATACCCAAAATACAGGGACCTCTCATATTGCATTCTCTTAATTACCTACACAAACCCACAGAATTAGCATTGTAGTTACCATGCATTATTTATCAAGTCATCAAAAAGCAAAGCCTGGACTAAGACAAGTACATTCTAACAAGGTGTGGACCAGGGTCTGAAAGTGGAAAGAGTAAGTGAAAAAGCTCACTGCTATTGATATATATCAGGGTCCAGTCCTTAAGGAATTCTTTTTGGAAGGATGCCTGGTTGAAAACTTGGTACAATCAAGAGCCAAACATCTTGCAACAAGCAAATCCAACTCACATACATGATTTTTAGGTCTCTTAGGAACTAACTTTAACAAAAAGTCTCTTAAAGGAATCTGTTCATCAAACAACAGGCACAAAGCTGTTTTATTCCCATATTTTAAATGGTGATTTGTCTTTGAATTAAAGATAACACTCCCTGTCCCCTGAACTTCCACACATCTTAAATCAAAATTGAACAGAAGATTTTTTGGTTTGGGAAGTCTGATTACCGTCAAAGTCATTAGTAAGGAAAAGTAGGTGTAGTGAATTAATAATCATTCTGATTTTAACAGAATGTTCCCGTAGAATTTTTTCTTCTTGCACTGAAATAAAAGAATTGATGTAGGTTAATATCAACACCAGAGTTATTCAACAAACAGCCTTCCCCCAGTGGCACCACAGCTAGATGCAAAACTCCATCCTTTTTTGTATGAAAACACACAAATATACACTCATTAAGCAGTAGAAACATAATGGAAAAGTCATCTTTATTCTGTACAACAGATCCATTTTCAATTTACCTAAAAGGCATGTCTGTAGCTTAAATTACATAATAAAGCAGAAAACAAATTAAAGGAAGGGAACAATGAAAAGAGTGCTTACAATATGAAAGAACAGGTTGAGGATTAGGGGTTAGATCTTGGGCAGTGAAATCTTCAACAAAGACTAGGAATCAGAATTCACATTTGGGACATCAGAAGCTTCAGGATTTGCCCCAGACTTAAGCGTCCTTGTATTTCAGCCCACCAAATTAGTTATTAAAAGGAAAACTATAGGGAAAAAAAGGGGGGCTGTTTATCAGTTATTTTGGCATGTTTTTCTATTACTGGCAAAGGTATTTTATTTATATTATAAAGGTCATTTATATGAGAAACACTTGCTCCTAAAACACTTAGTATTCCATACAGACTTCTCATGCAGTTGTTTCAAATCACATTAGATTGCATAAACTTTTCTGCAGTGTAATGAAATGGAAAAAAATTTACAGATGCAGTGCATCAGATTAGTTTCACAAGAGCAGTATTTAAATCTTGCAAGCAATGACATATGCTGAGAGTGATACTCTTTCCAGCTTGTGAGTCAGAACTGTTTTATCCTGAGAATGATTCTGTTTCCTAAAACTGTAGCAAACAGATATTTCAGGAAGGGAACAGTTGCAAGACTATCTTAGACTGTTTTTGCATCCATGCAAATTATACATTCACTGATAATTAAAGTGTTTTGACAGAGAATTGGCAAGAATAAAATAAACCTCCAGATTGTACAGTTTTCTGGCATCTAAAAGGAAATTGCTAGAAAACATCTTGAGCAAGCAGTGGACCAGTTTTTTGTTTATTTTGGATTTGAATTGGTACAAGTGTACTGAATCTGATTTAGAAAACAAGAAGAACCTCAATGAAAACTTGCAGCAAAAAGGGAAAAGAGATGTGAGGAAGCAATAAAAATAAGACAGAGAAAGCAGATAATGAAAGCAAGCAAGGGCAGCAAACTTGAATTTTCAAAGAAAATGGTAAAGATGGTGATGAAATAAAGGAATGCAGTCTACGGAACTACAGAAGTACTTGGAGCAGTGGAATAACATACCTCAGTGAAACAGAGAGAGATTAAAATTCCAACTGAGAGAATGAGAACAAAGCAATAAACCCTGCTAAACTTGGGCTGAGAATAAAGGATTACTCATAAAGAGGAGAAAAGAGAATGAAGGTAGTGGAGTGGACGAGAGACGGGAGAGGAGAGCATGAGAGACGATGTTGGAAGTATAGCAAAATAAGAAATGACAGACATGGAAAGACCCTGAATTCTTCCAATTCCAAATGAAATTCAGTAGGCACCAAAGCACTTAATGTGCTGGAGAATTATACCTGAAGAAGGGGGATTTTATTATTGTATCTGATTCTCCCCCTCCATTGTTGGGTTTCTCCCCTCCCCGTTCCCCTGGGGGCAGGGGACCCTGGGGTGGACGCATGGTCTGGACATGGGGTCTCCCCTGCCCCTGCCCGTGCCTGGTCACATGTACCCCAGATCTGTGTTCTGGTTGGTGATTTTGTGTCCCCTCTCCTGGGGAACTGGGGTTGTCCCGTGACTTGGGCAGTCGGTGTGCTGGCTTCAGCCATGCAGCTGGTAATAAACATCATGCTGAAACATCTACAAAAATGAGCCTTTCCTGATTTCTTCTATGGGCCAAGCTGTCTCCAGGAAAACTGCAGAGAGCGCACTTCAACACTCCATTCTCTGTGGTTTCTGGTAGTGTCTTCTTGCATTGTTGCCTTGTCCGTCTAGGACAGGTCAGGACCGACTGTGTGCTTTTCTTCAGTTATCTGTGATGTCCAGCAGTTTCTCGCATGGTTGTCCCATTAGCTTAACCACAGGGCAGAACTGGCCACTTGTACTTGTGCTGTGAGATATATTCATGACTGAACAAAGCTGGCCAGTTGTCCATAGCAGATAATACATGTCACCACTTCTCTGAACATGTATTACTGAAGTTTATGAAGCTGAGTGGTTCAATCAACCTGATGCATTGCAGGAAGTCTCATAGCAGCCATCACCTTGCTGGATTAGGTTTTGTATGCATGCAAAATTGAAGCCATGATGTATTAGAAGGCTGTACATCTTTCTCTGCATGTATTTCACATCAGCATTTTTCTCAAAATTTAAAACTTAAACAAGCAGACCTTCACATTTTATGAGATATACATTTCTATTGTTAGAAACACCATGTAATTCTTTCTCTGGACACACAGCTTTTGGGCTAAGGACAGCATTTTATGTAGGATTATTAGCAAATAATTGTTCATTCAGCTTCAGAAATTTTGGATTATTTTCCTGAAATATTTTAGTAGCCTGTTCTTTTTTCAATTAGTCTTATCTTCTATAAAATTTTAAGAATACATTCTTTTGTGAGATTATAACCTATGACATTAACAGGAATGAGATGCTCACTTTCTAACTTGTCACCAAGCAACAGTTTAGTCTATCCATTCACTTAAACCTATATGGGCAGGACTATTTTGAGTAGCCAGATCTAGTTCTTTCTTAAAACATACCAGTTTCTTGAAAAACTTGATTCCTCTTGGGCTCAAACTGTAGTACTATCTGTAGCCACTATCCTACAAATTGTTGGGCCTGGCTGGCCTTTATTAAAAAGAGCATCAATCACATACTTAAAACTGGCATAATAATGTAGGTTGACCTTCAGATATATTTCTCTGGTACAAGAAAGTGCAATGGATGAACATGCTTGCTTACTTGTTTTTCTAAACTCTGTAAAGGTGGTTGGTAGGATTTGGAAAGTATCCATTGGTGCTTGTCACATGAATTGGCCATAATTCCTGGCCTTTGTACCTAATGTCCTAAATGTATTCATTATGCACTAACCATTCATGTGGAATTTATTGTTCTGTTGTAAAATTTTGAAAACTTCCTGTGCACTCTCTGATTCTCATTTATCAAGCGTGTCATCCTCCTACTTTGAGCAGTAACCACTTGATGTTAAATGTTTTTTCCTTTGTTCTTCAAACCAATATCCAAGATCAATTTATGACTGTAATGTGGGAGGCAGCTTGCAGAAACTTGCTGGATTTTATGACATCTTTATTTATGTAAGTGGCACAACTATTATCTGGACTGTTCAATTTCTGCTACAGACATATAATGCAGGCACAAAAATGCAAACGAAATTACCTAAAGGATAAAACAAAGCTATGTTAGTAAGATTCAAGATAAGACAAGAAAGGTTGTAAACATCTTCCTCCTTCCCAAACAGTTCTAATATTAGTTATCCTACAAAATCCCTAGGCATGCAAGCAACCTTTGAAATGCTTTGAACAATTAACAGTTTTATTCTTTTATGTGCAGTTTAGCCCTTGGAGCATCACTTACTGCTAGGAGCACTTTACTCCTACTAACATCTCCTTTTTTTTTTCCCAGTTAAGTATACCAACCAGGAGCAGAAATGGCAAAATAAAATAGCTATAGAGAAAGATAAGTGGGGACTTACGTGCCACTCTGCTGGGCTCAGTTTTAACACTTGCTTTCAATACTAAATTTTTTTATCTGAATTTGAAAATTCAATTTGGATGTGGTTGCATGTGTTTAAGTTCTGGAGCCTTTGAGCCAGTAGGAGAATATTCTGCCTGTGCTTTTGAGCCATCTGAAGCGCTATGGCAATGTTGAAACAGCATTGCACTAAACCTCATCTGAATGTATGCTACTGAGCCAGGTCCAGGTATCCTCACACTTTGTACTGACTTTGCATTTACTTTCAAAATATCATCTAATCATATGCATAGGAGGGAATAAATAATCTAGGTTTTTTTTTAAAAAATAGTTTTCCGCAAAGTTATGCATCTTCCCCTGCAGGATTTAAGGAAGGTAGTGACTCATACTCCAAAAATATGTATGGAAGCACATTAAGGTATTCAGTCATTGAAATATTCAGTCATTGAGCAGTCCACCACATTTCTGATAGTGGTCTAGTATGTGTTAAACTGAGGACAGTAATGTGTGGCAAGTACCAACTGCTAGAGTGAGCTGGGATAAAGACTAGCTTGTCCCATAGATCATCAGCGCTATAGTAATCTGATAGAGTAAAAACTTAGTACATTTTTATTACTAGAGAAAAGAGGATTGTGTTCTGGCCCTTGAAGAATTTCAGGAGGAGGCAGACTGAGGAATTGTTGGAACTTACTACATTTTGTGTAGGTGTAAGGATGCAGGCAAATTTTTGCAGAATGGAGGGTACACATATAAATGGTGAGAGAAAGTCACCATTCAAAGTCCATTTCTTGTGCAAGAAATTAGCTACATTTCAAGTGATTATTTAAACTAGCAGGTAAAGAAAAGGTGACATTCTTAGGCTCATACACAGACTGAAGCATACACCAGTAATATCAGAGTAATTCCTGAGAAAGTCTGGCACTAACAAGGAAACAAATAAGGTCACAGGGGCAGTTTAGAAAATGTGAGAGTTGTCTGGTATATAGGATAGGCAGAGGAGAATCCTGGCTAGTAACAACAGTGACCAAAGCAATACTTTACACTATCATTTTTTCTTCTGGAAAGTATCAAATCATGTCATCTTTTAAAAGGTTGTTTATTTTCAAATAGTTATGGCTAACTCAATCTCACGAGGTTTTGGGGGGTTTTTTGTGAACAAACACCAAAATGTAAAAGCCTCAAAATAAACCTCTGTGTTAGATGAAATGTCATTCCACAAGTTCTCACTGATTTAATTACATGTTGTTGTCACAGAAAGGTGCTGTTTTTCAGAATTATCCAAAAATTAAAGCAGGCATGCTTTCACATTTGTTATTTCATTATTGCTAATTTAAGTAAGAATGTGTTACATTTCCAAAGGAAACTGGTATAATTTCCTTTATTGCAGTATCTCATCAACAACAGGAAAGATTTACATGTTGGGCTTTTGTTTTCCTTCTCCAGAATGTTTGCATTCTTTCCTTAATTTCCCTAAGACAACTGGAAGATATCCAGACTATAGTTTAGATTGCAGTTCCAGTCATTTTAGATTAGCTCTTAATTTTTAAGATTAAGTCCCTAAATTATATCCCAGATGCCTTTAAGTGGAGAAATCCTCCTTATTCAGAACACACTGTATCTGGATAAGCCCAAGCGTTTTTTCAAGTACCTATGGCTTGTTTGTAAGCAATCAGAGGAAAGAAAGGTGTGTGCATGTTTTATTAGAGGACAGTGCATGATTGTAGGGACATCCCACAGTGGTTTAGATCTGGCTTGCTGTGGTTTAAATTAGCTCAGAGCACTTAGAAAATGAGTTGCAGTTTAATTGACAAGGTAGTGCTGTGATAGTACAGAGGTTCTTAAACATCTTATATTTTTCTGCAGATTTGATCTGTTATTTTTTCACGGTTTATGCTAAAACACATGTAACTATAACATGTTAGGTAGGCTGAGATTGATCTTATGTAATATGGAAGTGTAAAATTTAGCTGTCTAGTACAGCTTCATAACACATACCTATTACATTTATTTTAGATTACAAACAAAAATTCCAACTTCAGGTTTTCAAATTGTACCAGAAGGCTATGAAGATTTTTCACAGAAATTGTTTACTCTGTTTCCAGAACTTCAGTTCATTCAGATTTTTTTCAGAAAAAACATGTATTACATTCAATTTTAAATTATGTTTATGAGATTTTTAAATGATATCAATAGAAAGGCTTTTAAGTTTATGAGAATCCCTAACCACTCATTCATTCTTGGGTCTTCCTAGAGGCAATACATGGAAGATACTGAAGACAATAGGCTTTAACTTTCACCAGAATGCTTTGTCCGGAGGATGACGTCTTTCCTGTCACCAGAGGTCCCGCCCCTCTGCAGTTGCTGTTGCTCAGAGCCTTTTCGCACCCGCACACACAGACGCGCCCTGCTCTGCAGTCCCTCCAGGAGCTGGATGCGCCCTCCTGGGACGGGAGGAGCTGGGCAGGGTGGTATCTGAGCTGTCCCATCTGCCATCATCTTCCTGTGCTGCTTTGCCAGCATGCAGAGGAGCATTTTATCTCATCACATATCGGTACATATTAGGGCAATTGAACAGACATGCAACACTTTAATTCATTTGCTTGCATTTTACAATATGCTAAAAAAAATATCTCAGGCCGCTAAGGAAAACCCAGCAGTAACCAACTTACTTTTCAACATGGATTTCATTGGGAAACTGAGTAAGAAAAAGCTGCTACTTTCTGTGATAAAATCATTTGAATTGTGATAGGTGGCAAAAAAAGAGTTCTCTGTAGTACAGGAGAAAGGACTAAACACCATTTAGGGTTAATTCTAGCAAGGAAGACAACATAACAGTTTTAGATGTGAGGGAAGCTAGAAGCACATAAGTTGAGGGACTTTGCTATGCAGCTTGTAGTAAAAGGACAGTTATTTTCCTCTCATAGCACTAAGAATGGAATCATAATGACTTAGCATTGTTTAAAGCTAGTAAACTGCAACTGTAAATCAGCAAATTAGCTAATGATTGCCTCTGGGTAGTGGTACATAATGAAAAACAAATGAGGAAAGGTACTCATGCATTGCACTTTGTAGCTACTAGAAAAATTGAAGTTCTATCTTCATAAAAATACTGTTAAAGGGATGTTATGAAGGGCTGTGCCCTGGCAGCAGAACAATTACTGCTTCAAATGAGTATGTTTTTTAATAAATGCTGCTATAGTAAGTCTGCAATTCAGTGCTAGCACTTTTCATGGTGTAGCTGAGAGGTTGTATCTGCAGTGGGGGGCTGTGAAGCAGAATGCTGTATTTCCAGCCTGTTCTAGATAGTGCCAACCTCAAGTACTACAAATACACATAACTGAATAACCAAATAACATCACAGAGTGATATCACTATGCCAGTAATCTTCAGTGCAGAGACAGTAATGATAAGCAAGACCTCAGAGCTTTCAAACCATAAATTGATTTATTGCCATTTTTAATAAAATAAAGTAAAAATATAATCATAACACAGCAATAACATTTTGATCTCTTGACCCCACAGCCATCAGGCTTCTACTTGCACAGTTCCTGAAACTTGCACAACGATTCTTCAGTTCCATGTAGCTTGTGCTCAGTATCTTACTGTGTTTTTGCTTCCAAATTACATTATTTTTAGTAACTTGGCTGTATTTAATTGTCCATGTTATAAGTAAAATTTGTTTGTTTGCTGTTTAACATTTCCTGGAGAAGTTCTGCAGCTGAGATGCCTTGTATCTTCTTTGTCACAACATGACTAACAACATTTTTTACATTCAGATGTCTATTTGTTTACAGTACACCATGCACACTAATCAAGGGTCTGATCAAATTTGCATTTCTTTATGTCAGTATGGGATAAGTGTGATGATGATCAGCTCACTCAAGTAAGGTGGAGTCCACATACACGTAATGGTATTATTTTGGCTTGTTGCTTCTATTCTTAATTATTGATAATTTCTATTCTGATAGACAATGACCAGTATTTTTAAATGCCATAGGGAAGGAATGGTTAGCTGCATGAAATTCAGAGGAGGCACTAAAGTTTCCATACAGAATACAAAGATGAGCATGCTAAAACAGGAAAACCCCTTACAAATCATACACCCCTTCAGCACTTGGGAGCTACTCTCTCTAGCAAGACTTTCCTTCATTTCAGTGTCTGTAACCCTAACTGTAGGCACCTCAAACCCACACAGGAGAGCCAGGATGCAGCACATCACACCCTTGGAGCCAGCAGCAGGGAGCGCAGAGCACTCAGAAGGTGCTGCAGGTGGGACAGGGAATCCCAGTGGCATACTGTACCTCTGAGATGTTTAAACCTCCCCAAGCAGGAAAGAATCACATTTTTGTATTCTACGTCTTGGATAGTAAGTCTAAAAATTGAATTTTTAAATAAAAAATTAGTGGGAATTAGTGAAGTGGTATTCTCTGGAATCACACATTAAGTTTGGGTGCTGTAGGCAAAGAGTTTACCTTGTGGATTGGTTTTGGAGTTTATCATATCAGGAAAGTAACATTAATACAAGAAACTGATTTTCAGGCATTTGATGAATTTTAGTTATGAAAACTTCCATATTCCTGGCTTAGATGATATGTGACAATGGCAATTTTTAGAATTTGAATTTTAGACAAGTATCCAAAGAGGCAGTTATGCAGACTTGTACTTCAAAGCAAGTGTAATCCTTAATGTCTTCAACCTAAGGAATTTTAAAATGTTGTGAGTCATGTTTTCCAGACTTCAAACCACAGCTGGAAGCTTTCAAAGCAGATCTGTTGCTATAAAAGGGAAAGGAAAAAAAAAAAAAAAGGAAGGAATAAAAAAGAAATATACAGGCTAGGGGATTAGTTATCTCATGTAAAGGGCATTGAAAAGTGGTAAAGAACCTGATACACTTGTCATTTTATACAAAGATTCTTCAAGTTATTTTGATCAAAAGCTTGTGTTTCTTCCACTCTCTGGTATTTAGAAATCATTATTATTTGTGAAAGCGGCCTTTTTTTCAGCATACAGCCATTCTACTGCTTTTCTGGCAAAAATCTGGTTTGCTTACATGGATATTTGTATAAGACCAATTTCCATCAACATAGATATAAATGTTTTTGTGTTTTAGTACTCATGGAATGCAGAAATCCCTTGTGATGACACTAAGAGTATAGCTATTTATAACGACAAAAAAAAATTTATTCCAGAACATTTACAGTCTTGAAGCTTTCATGCCAAAAAATGAGTGGGGATGAAATACGGGAAGAAGAACTTCTTTGGGGAGAGACTATAAAAGCATACAAAGCATATTTTTTAGTCCGAATTACATTTATGTGGAGACCACTTTGCTTATGTTTTCTCATTAAAAGAGAAATTTCTGCCTTTTGACGTTTCACTGCAGCAGGTGTGCTTTGCAGACAATACATCTGTAACCATTTCTAGATATGTGAAAACAAGTGATTGTAGTGATGTTATCTTACCAGTTACCACTGCTGATAGCAACATGGGCTTTGACTGGACACAATCTTATAGAGCCTAGAGCAGGGATGGGGGATTCTTTGCCAATGAATTAAATAGCTGGAGTCTGATTCCTAGTCACACAATATTGTACATGTGGAGCAGTTCCAGTGAGGGCATGGGTTTATTACAGCTAAATCCAGAAATGAGAATTGATACTTTTTGTGATGGTTGCATAAAATTATTTTCAGAGGTTAAAACAGTCTAATACTTCTTATACTGCATAAGTTTTCCATAATGCTCATCCAGATGTACTTCTTTGGATACTACTTTGAACAAAAAGCCAGACCTTTTCTTCAGAATAATTGTCTCTCTTTACTGACTATATGTACTTTAAGATTTCTAATTAGGCATGTAAGTAAATTAAGTCCTCTTTTACTTCTATTAATTGTCCAAACTGGCCACTTCTCAAGAAGGCAAACACTTATATACTACAGCCTAATGCACAACAACCCCCAGTGCTGCGGGACAGTAGCAGCTACTAAGAGTTGCTGCTTTTTGCAACAGACAGTCTCAAGCAGACTGTATTGTCTTGGCAGTATATCAGTTGTCACATGCAGGTAAATGGAGTTATAGTCTAGACCTTCTTAGATGTTTTTACTTGGGCTTTTTTGTTGTTTTTTAATAAAAGCCATCTTCTGTCAGAAAAGTAACACAAAGAAAATGTTAAATGTTTTTTTCCACAAAGAACACATTTTCTACAGAGTCCACTTTTGACCATATATACAAGGTGCTTTACAGTTATATGAGAAATTGCCAGTATTTTAACATTTTAATAAAATGCAACCCCAAAGTTGCCAGCTGAGGTAATGTATAGTGTGATTTAGTAGAGTCCTGGGAAATACGCAGTGAGATGCTGCCAGTAATGAATCTAAATCCCTGCTTTATATTAGTCTGCTTTACAAGACCAAGAGTTGCAATACTTAACTATGTTAAAAATAAGAACCCATGTAAAAAGGTACTGGTCAAATAATGGCAGCTGGAAATTAATACTGACATGGCAAGGAGTCAAAGTTTTGATATTTATATATTCAGAACTACTTTTCTCCCCCATATGTAACAGTGAACTCCAGTTTGTAATACAGTATCAGTATCTTTGACATGAGATTTCCAGATTTAAAGTTCCAAGGAGGAACAAGCTCTGCTGTAGTGAGGAGACTGGAGGCTGTTATCCATTTTTACGTTCTGCAAAGATTACATCTGAGGGGCACCTTCTGCTGTCTCCTGAGTTCTGAGAAACCCTTGGGGACCCTCAAGTAGAGTGGATGGAGTAGAGCAACGATGGAGTAGAGCAAAGAACCGAGCTGAGACCAGTCCAGACAGTCATTGCAAACTATCAGTAGTCAGAAGGGGTCAACGCTGCAGTAAAATTTTATCATTGCTGAAGGCAATATGCTCTTTTATTTTCTTTTTTTTTTTCTGCGGGTTATCATTTTAACACTGTGTTGGTTATTTGTAGTTAGGTAGCTATCATAGGATAGGAGAGGAAAAAGGGTTGAATAAGGCTCAGGTATGAGCACAAGTTACTAACATTTTACAAATATAAAAATAGAAAATTCATGTGTTTCCAGGAAAAATACCAAAAACTGCTATGAGTTAATATAAAGATTCTACCAAATGTTCAACCTATCCTACTTGAAATCTCTTTCAAAAAATTTCCTTTCATTAAAGGGATCTTTCTTATTATCATGATCTCCCTATCTTCTGTCATTGTCATTACTGACATATATGGTATCTGTCTGCAGTACTTTCATGCTTACTGCATGCCTCTTACATGTTTGGCAGAGCATTGTTAGCACTAGACATACTACATGCTGAACAGGGTATTTTAAAAGGAATAACTAATAAATCTGAAGGTATTTATGGGGTTTTCAATGAATTGCTCTTATGTAAGAATCGTTTTAAACAGGAGGTGTAGTTTTGTTCTTTTCCTTGTAACAATTGTGTTCTTTACAGTGAGCATTAACTTCACTAGGAGAAGATTAAACTGAAGTTATTTTGGGGTTGTACGTTTTTTATAATGAAACAAACTAAAAAAGAACAGACTATAATTTTTAATTATTCATCTAAGATGAAAACAATTAACATAAATCCAAGTTGGAATTCCAGTTATGACAACCACACCATATACAATAAATAGAGCTTACTATAAAATGCGCACAAAAAAATGTGTGCCTCTGCACCGTTTTTCTTAAATGTGCATATGTAGGAGCTTGATTTGTTGAACTTGTTTCAAGCTGAATATACTTAGAATATTGGGAGAAAAGGCTTCAACTTCATTATCAATTCTCCTTTGTTTTATACTAAAGCCCAAAATAAATCCAGACTGAAATGAAAGCAATTTATCATTTTAATAGACATAGGAAAAGAATTACCTATAGATTTTGTTAATAGAAAAAATATGAAAATTATTTCATGCATTAAACAACAATACTTGTACAAAATAGATGAGAAAAAACCACAGGATTCATTTTTCCTTAATGGTTAGGTTTTACGTGGTTACTCCATGCTAGAAAGCCATGAGCCAGATGCCAGTGTTCTCATAATATTACTTCATGCATGTTGCCACTGAAATATATGGATATAATCATGAAGTAAAGCATTAGTAATAAGTTTAGCAAAATAGGAAATCTTCAGCAATAAATGACACAGTCAAAATTACTGTGAGAAAAGTAATGAAAAGGGTCATAAATGAATTATAAGAGGTTGCTGTCAGCATTACCTTTTTCTCTCCAAATCCTAGATTTCCCTGAGGGTTTTCCATTCAGTTAAAAACCTCAACCTATCTATTTTAGGAAGGACAGAATGCCACTGGGTACTTTGTGATATATTTATATTGAGATATATCTTGAAAACACATAAAAAGCTAATGTCGAGATGCAAAGCCCATTGTGCAGAAGAAGCATCAGGAACAGCTCAGAGAAACAGCCACAGAAATGTCAGGTGATGCTTGCTTTTAATCATTTGTGCACCAGTGTGAAGTGAAGGAAACTGCATGGAAAAGAGCAGGATTGCATCAGTGTGAGCAGCTTGGCAGTAACTGACTTACTGACCTTGATCCAGCTGTTTTTATAGCTGCAATCACAGGCAACTTTCCTGTCTACAACAAAAATAAGGACATGTTGCATTTCACAGTCTGTGACTATGCAACACTTCCAAAACAACAGCCACACACCTCAGGGAATGTATGTGTATATGTGCATGGTACCCAGTCTCCACAGTCCATTTCTTGAGGAAAAGCAAAGTCTGGGATGTATTGCAGCTGCAGTGCAGGCTTATTATATCAAGGGGATTTCTAAAATACAAGGCAATTTCAGACCAAAATAGCTGGTGGTGTACTTTGCCTTATTGCAGCTTTTGTGTCATTAATAGTTGCTTTGTCCAAAATCCAGAATGATTGATATTGTACGAGTGTATGCTGGTGTTTAGTTTAATTTGCATTTGGATGTCTCTGTACCCAGTGACCGTGTGCTGTGCACATGAGCAGCCCTTTGCTTGCTGTGCAACATTATTAGTGATGGGGATTTGTGAACACAGGGGTATAAGGTAAAGAGTGGAATAATCAGTATGTAGATAAGAATGTGCCAGAATATATGAATGACACAACACTATCAAAGCTATTTCAGAAGTATATTTTAGAGGCTAGAGCAAATGCCTGTCCCAGAATTTAATCAGAAACCAAAGCTTTGAAAAGACTCCAGGAGAAAAAAAATGAGGTAATATAAAAGTGTCACTCAAGCCAGCAGGCAGTGCTAACAAATTGCCATGTCTTTGTCAAATGCTCATCACTCATTCTTGTGTCAGGTAATGACCATACAAATTGTAATTGTATGGATCAGGCAAGATGTTCATTTCAAGCAGTCACCCTTGCTATTTTATTACATGAAAGTCTTGTAAACTCAGAAAATGTTGAAAGGACTGTAGTAAGAGAAAAAAAAAGTTCAGAAATAAATGCACTGTAAAACAGGATTAATGGTATAAATTTGGGATTAGCATAAATCCTATTTACCCCTACTTAATAAGGCATTATAAAGCAAGCAAGGTTTATGTAATAGGATTTAATCTTATTTAATTTCCTTTTTAAAGCAAATATCCAGTTGACCCTAACATGTATAATACAAAAGACCATTTGTGAAATATTCTGCACATCCCCAAAATCCTCTGGGATTCAGGGTAGTGAATATGCTTGACACAGTTGTATGCAGGCTCCAAGTTATCCACATGCAAGAAAACTTGTCACTAAAACCCAAGGAAATTGTGTTTTCCATAAACGTAATAGTGTATCCTCCTCTGCCCTCCCCCCCCACCCCGTTTTTTTAAATTAATTTGTAGACTTGGAAATGTATACTCTCCAATTGATTATACACCCAATGATACAAAAAAAAATTAGTTGTTTAATAAATATGCTGTCTTTGTGTATATTCAATAATGTGATACATTTATGCACATCTGGAAGTAAATAGTTTTCCAACCAGTAGTTCTTTCTTCTGAATATAACTCCTGAAATTGCTTCAATAGTAAGTGATGATAACAGATTTTATTTTGTCTATGATAGACTTAATTAGCACCTTTCTTACAAATATATTTGTAAGTTTATATTCCTGAATAATAAAAATTTTCTTGTTTGCATTCGAGTAATACTTTTGTCTCAAGATAGAGGTTAATTATGAGGTTTATAATATGTAGAGCTGAAAATGTTTTATTTATTACTGGGCAGAGTTTCTCCTCCAGACTGAAAATTTATTTTTATCTAATGTCTTTGAGCAGTTTAGATAAACAACATTTGAAAGTTCGCTAACTCAAAATTGCCACAATTTGAATGCTGACAGCAAGGTATTAATACCCAGAAATAAGACATCTCAATTTAACTACTTGCAATGAAGTTAACATCTTTCAGATAATTTCAGACAACTATCTACTATTGTTGCTGTCATTTTCATTGGTCAGAATTAATTTCTAAGGTTCTCGGAAGATTTGAAAAGCTTATGTTTGCCTGTGAAATATTAAGTAAATTTTCTCAGGCTAGTCCTATAGGAAATCTTAGCAGCATTTATGACAGCACCAGTTCTCCCTTGAACTCTGCATGGCCGTGCTGAGGATTTTCAAGGCTTTACATTTGTAATGATACAAATGGTATCCTATATACCAGCCATGTATATAATGGTATTCTATATACCAACTATCAGGTCTGTTTAGTGGCTAGAATTCCTTTCACCATGTGGGCATTTTTGCTATTAACCCTACCGCCCATGTGCTGCTCATCTTGCTAAACCACTTTTTTAATTAGTGATAGACTATTTCGAAATGTCAGGGTTTGAAGGTACTTTTTCTTGTTGTGAAAAGACATTAATCTTGTTTATCAAAACTGCCTGCAGAGGAGAGCTGAGGCTTCTTGATGCATAAGTGATTTCCCTGCCTCAGATGACCTGAATACTGCATTGAGAAAACTGCCAGTACATGTGTCCTCAAGGAAAGTGTCACTCAATGTAAGCAGAATTCTCACAGCCTGGAGGATTTGAGATTTCAAAAAAACCTCCCTAGCAGCTCTTCTTTTGTTCCCGCTATGACTTTCAGAGAATTTGTCCTTTTTGTTCCAGCTTTTGCTGGTTTTCACCTTAATTCTGTTTCTCAGGCAACACAAACTACAGGAATTGTTGCTAATATTTTGTTAACTACACCATCCAAAGTAACTTTCTTCCTAACTCCAACTTACTTGTCAGTGACAGTTTCTGGCTGCTGAATCTGTCTGGTGCAGTTCTCTGGAAATACTTTCATTTCTTCAAATCTGTTTCAGTACATAGTATTTTCTGACAGTACTCTATCCCTCCTCATCTGGACAGGGGAGGGAAACAATAATGAAAGCCTCATGGATCGGGATAAGGGCAGGGAGAGGTCATTCACCAGTTACTGTCCCAGGCAAAACAGGCTTGACTTCGGGAAAAACTAATTTAATTTATTACCAATTAAATCAGAGTAGGACTATGAGAAATAAAACCGAATCTTAAAACACCTTCCCTTTGCTCCTCCCTTCTTCCAAAGCTCAACTTCAGTCTCGAACCTCCTCCCTCCTACCTGAACAGAGAGATGGGGATTGGGGGTGGTAGTCAGTTCATTACAGGTTGTCTCCTCCTCAGGGGGAGGATTCTTCACACTCTTCCCCTGCTCCAGAGTGGGGTCCCTCCCATGGGAGTCAGTATTCCATGAACTTCTCCAACATGAATCCACCCCACAGGCTGCAGTTCTTCGCAAACTGCTCCAGTATAGTCCCTTCCATGGTGTGCAGTCCTTCAGGAACAGGCTGCTCCAGTGTGGGTCCCCATGGGGTCACAAATCCTGCCAGCAAACCTGCTCCAGTGTGGCTCCTCTCTCCGTGGGCCCACAGGTCCTGCCAGGAGCTTGTTCCAGCATGAGCTTCCCATGGGGTAACAGCCTCCTTTAGTTATCTACCTGCTCCAGCATAGAGTCCTCCAGGGACTGCAGTTGGATCTCTGCATCCCTGTGGTCCTCCATGGGCTGCACGGGCACAGCTGCCTCACCATGGGCTGCACCACGGGCTGCACCACGGGCTGCAGGGGAATCTCTGCTCCAGCACCTGGAGCACCTCCTGCCCCTCCTTCTCCACTGACCATGGTGTCTTCAGAGTTCTTTCTGTCACATAGTCTCACTCCTCTCTCTCCATCTGCAGTTCCTGGGTTTTTCCCCCTTCCTAACTCTGTTATCCCAGAGTTACTACCACCATCACAGATGGTTTGGCCTTGTCCGGTGACAAGTCCCTTTTGAAGCCAGCTGGCATTGGCTCTGTCAGACATGGAGGAAGCTTATGGTGGCTTCTCACAGAAGCCACCCCTGCCTGCAGCCCTTCCCTGCTGCCAAAACCTGTCCAGGCAAACCCAATTTATCACAAATAACAAATACAGTGGGTGGTTTTTCAGAGTCATTCTTTATTTTGATACTTCATGCCATTTAATTTCCACTTTCTCCACATGTTTGGTTGGTGGTCCAAACACTTTGGACAGATGACTAATAACTACAGTGCAGAAGTTGCACAGGTTGTTTGACAAGCTGTTCTAGTCTCTTATGGATATTACAACAGCCTAAAATTGCTGATTGCATATTCAAAGAGCAGACAAATTCTAAAATCCAAGTAATTTTGTACATTCATGAAATTACTGAAAACATTAGTTTATTGTTTCCAAAACGCAATGAGTTTAGGTTTTTAAAAATCCACTGAAAATGTAAGAACTGAATATTCACAAGACATTGAAACTCATCAGTAGATAGCTCAATAATGGGTCATTGTGAAAGGCACTTTTACAGAACATCATGTCAGCATTGTGAATGGTCATGGTGCTACAACCTTGAGAAAATGGCCTGTCACTAATTTGGTAATTAAATTTAAATACCTAAGATGATCATGAATTCTAAGTGTATTTTATAGGCTGTGGTAAAGAAAGGCTGATTTATTTTGAAAAACAGGCATTGTCTTAAGTCTGTGGAAAAAAATAGCTTTTGATATAAACCTCACAGTCAACATCTGACATGTTTGATTATTTTAAATCACATAGAATAATAAAATCACTCTTGAATTCAGTGGAAATGTTTGAAAAATCTGTACAAATACACTATTTGTCCTCCATATGGATAAGCATATTTAGAAATTACCTTCAGTGTCTTTTTTTTGTTTATAGAAGCTCTCTTGACACCGTTAATGCTGCTCATGGATGATAAGGGACAAAGGAGTTGCGGGCACACTCTTACAATCGTGTCTGGGGTCCTAAACAAGCTCTCTGAGGCCCTTCTACCTGCAGACACACACTCATTCTGTCTCCCTGGTCTCCTCAGGTGCTGGTGGAGAGGGCTGGGGATGTACCAATTAATCCCCTATGCTTTAAGCCATTTGGCATGGTCCAAGAGTTGGTTTACTTCAGTGACTGTAAAAAGCATTAATGTATTTTCACTGGGTAGCATGCTAGGTAGGGTGGATTATCTAGAAATATAAATCAAAATCCTGACCACTACCACTGTTAAACAAAATTTAAGGAACTTTGTGGAGGGTTTTTTCCCCCAATTTTTGCTCTAGATTTGCTCTAGATCTCTCTGTTCAGAGAAAATTACAATCTACTTCAGGAGATCAAGTGCTGTGTCTGATTAGCTCTTTAAAATACCATTAAGTGGTGAGGCTTCGTTTATTTGCCTTGATCCATCAACCTATTGCCTTATGGCCCTCATGGGGAGTAAATATTGTCTATTCTTCAACTTACTTCTGATTTCATATTAAAGAAAAAAATAGACTTTTTTAATGTCACTCTCTTGGATAGGAGGAAGGTCATACTCTATGTTGCACTACATATTTTAAGATTTAAGCTATTCCAGGTATCTCAAATATTAATCTAAAGTTCTAAAAGAATAGAAGTAAATATTAATTATATCATTTGCTCTTTTGTTCTTTTCTACTGATACTTCTTTATACTTTCCCTCCTTTCCTTTTTTTATCTATCTCATCTTTTGAATTTTATTTGCTCCATTTCTTCTTTAGTGTCTTATGGGCATTTCTTGCGAAATCTAACGACATCATAAAAATGTGTTGAAATTGCTTCAGCTGAGATTTCTCTATCTTTCCCACTCTTTGGTTGTAATTTCAAACATATCTACATTTTTCTGTAAGAAAAATAAAGGGGTTCTTTTTAATGTATTTTGTAGTTCTTCAGTATTACCAGAAGTTTTTCATCATGAAAAGAGGTGCAAACTCTAATAGAAGTTCCAGTCATTTCCCATATAGCGAAGAAAAATGGTAAAACATGACTTAAAAAAAATATTGGTTCATAAGTTATTCTTTATTTTAAATCAGCTTTCCCTGCTAGTATACTAAACGCAAATTGAATTAATAATTTTCTGCATCAGACATTCTGGATAATGCATTTTGCTACATGGGTTTAATTCATTCAGCAATATGGTACAAGTTAAAATTGGATTTGCTGTGCTAATCCTTTTAATAAATATTCTAGCATCTTCAACAGTACCATCCCACTGCTTGAATCCTTTCCTTCTCTCTGTGCACTTTCGTATTAATTGGAAATGTCTCATCTTTGCTTCTAGGAGCATAATGTTTAATATTGCATCTTCCGTGTTCTGAGACAGAGTACTTCTCACGTGCTTCTATTTCTTACTCCTTTCCCTCCTCTTTTTCCTCTAAGTCATATTATTTGTGGTGGTATTCCCACATATGCCATTACAGCCATTTTCTGCTTTTCTTGAAATCAGCAGTAAAATAGTGCATACATATACAGTAGGAGAAAAGGCAAAAATAGTAACTGTGAGAAAAGATTTCTGAGAGGAGTGAAGCCTGGATAGTTAAGATGCCAGATAATGTATGTAATCTTCCGCTTAAGCAGATATTATTACAGAAACATGAAGTCCAAAAGTATGCTTTAGACAACAGATTTTAAACATTATGTCCAATATATCAAGATGACTTTTAAGTTATATATTTGAATTTTCAGCCTATTTGTATTACCATTCCACCTTGAAGTTGTCTATGTCTATGGTATATATTAAATATACAACAAATTGTATATTTAATAACTCCGCCCAGGCAATTAAATAAAATACTGAATAGTACTGGACAAAGAATAAAGTCCTGCGACTGTTGTTGCATCTTTTAATTTGATAGTGATTACTAGTAATTATTCTTGTCTCTTTTTTTCAACATTTCTGAACCCATATTTAGATGAATAGATGTGTTTCTATAGCAACTGCACAGAAAAGCAAATCAGATCTTACATGGGCCAAATTATCTGTGAAAATTCCATTTTTTCTCAGTGAACAGTTCAAGATATGTAAAACAGTGCTTTCAAACTAAGTATTCCAGTCTCGTCCCTAAAGCTAAGAGGAAATATTCTGTGCCTTTGTCAAAAACTAATGAATTTCAATAAACAAGAACAAAAAGTAAAAAAATAAGAGTAGGGGAACTGAAATGTCTTTCAGTGGACAAAGATCCTAACTAAAGATACAATGAGTCAGAGTCTAAAATAAAAAAATTTAGTGTTAATGGTTTCCTCTTGAAATTGGGAGTCCAAGGGCATACAAAATATGTTGGGTTCTCACTTTTTGCCTGGTAGTGTACAAGCACTAATTCAAGTTGTTACTATAGATGAGCTACTAAATAATAAAAAACACCTCGTAATTATTTTTGCTGTCTCACAGCAGATACTGCACTGAAGGATGAAAATGAGACACAGAATATTTAGAGTTTTTAATTATTTCAATAAATGCAAAAATGCAGATGAAAGGATAAATACCAAATTTGTCTTAAATTTAGAAATGAAGCACATAAAATCCTCACAGATTATATAGTTACTTCTTAAGAAAATAACATCTAAATTTAGTCTGCAACATAACTTAACAAATTAAATACTAAATAGGTATGAATATCAGATCCAAAAGTCTATGAAATAATCAGTATTATTTGCATCAGTGGTTATGTTAGCAAAGTTATTACAAATAACTTTTTTTCTTTATTTACTTGCAGACAGTTGATATTTTTGGAGGCTGAGCTATCAGAAAAAGGAGATTTTGACTATTAAGAAAGGAAGTGATACTCAAAACATGCAAGGTTTCTGAACAAAGTGAGTTCAAAATAAGCTAAACTGCCCAAAAATGTATATGGTCTCTTAGCAAAGCAAAATTTCATTAGAATGGAATGCCAAAAATATTACATGTCTATGCTATAATCACTTAGCATGCAGGAAACATGGAGAAAACTCTGATGCCCATAGTCAAAACACCTGTATATGGAACAGTTGTTATCATTTATATATTTATATAATGTTAAGCTATAGACGGTGAAAAGTGGAATCAAGTCTTGCTTCTTGGGTTCCTTGATTGTTTCAGTAAAGTACATGGAAGAAAAAGCTGAATTGCTTTATGCCTGCAAAAAAGCTTTTTGCATATAGTTCTAGTTTTGCCTCTTATCTGAGTTATCCATATTTTTCCCATCTTCTCAGAAATAAAATCTTACTCTGTTAGGCAAGTTTCTTAACTTTTATAAATAGTTCCTAGTATTAATAATTGCAGTGTTTAAAGCTTCTGAAGCCTGGTTTTGTCTTCCATTCACTAATGACTGATAAAGTATTTTCAGCTTTGAGTAGATGTGTGTGATTTGTGGTCAGAAGGAGGGGATCTCTTCTTAGGACTTCAGTGGGATTTATTCGTATGAGGGACACCTAGCTGTGAGAGTAGATCTAATGATGTATTGAAAAGTCTTTCCCTTTTTATGTTATATCTTAAATATCTACCAGTGCCTTCAAGATATTTGAAATGAGATTGCCCATATTTACCCATGCAAGCATTGTATCAGGCTCTAAAAAAATAATTTGATACTTTGGTTTGTTCAAGTGCTAAAGGAACTACCAGCTGAAATTTTCCCAGCAAGTGTCCCTAGACCATTTGGTTTCTTCATTCCCTAAGGGAGGATATAAGCAGCTTGTTCATTCATTTTCAAGTAACCAAAGCTAAGACTATCAAAGCTGCTCTGAAGTACACCAGACCTATAAAAAAAGAAACAAACAGAATATTTGGTAGGCATATAGTACCAGTAATAACACAGAAACCACAGAGCATGTGAACCAGATGTAATTGGTACTTTAGTTGCCTGTACCTGAATGTCTGTCCAATTCACTGAAGCAGCGGAAAGGACATCTTAGCTGATCTACTCTAGGTCTATACTACTGCAGTATAGTATATCATAAACTTGTGTGATGTTTCCTCTTCTCTTGCTCTTTTTCAAAACTTAAATTATGTTTTCATTTGCAATGCACTCTGAAACCTACTGAGGTTGCATCAATAGGCTTCTAATTGAATTTCTTTTGTTGAGTGTTCTGTTTATTATCTTCCTGGCACAGGATGACATCCTCCGCTTGATAAATTTATCAAAAGTGCTTGTAACCACTTTTTGAAGACGTTTTTAATCCAGTCTTAGTTCAGGGGCAAGAACTAGTCTTCCATTTCCAGTTTGTTGCTAAGGCTGACGGAGAATTTTACTCTTTCCCTTGGAAACTCAATTGTTTGGGACCCAGAAACCTGGCCAGGTACTCTGAGCACCTCAGAGTCCAAGTACACCAGCATGGTAATGGCCCTTGAGAGGGAGTTTCTTGCTATCAGGTACTCACATACCATGTATAGATCCACAGATTTCTCACATTTATATTTAATCATAGTAGTCACTGCAAGTCTGAGCCTGAATTTTGGAAGGTATTTCATCTATAGTGAATTCTTCATCCGCTTATGAAGTTTATTTCTCTGTTTTTAACTCCAGTGCTTGAAATAGTTTGTGGACGTACTGTATTGTCTTTGTGAGATGTTTCTCTAGAATGCAAATTGCAGGTCATGTGATTTTTTTACTAAGAATTTGATAACACCTGTACTATCTTTAACTAAAATTTGTATCTGGTAGTCACAATGAAATATGTGCACTCAAGAAACTGAGTAGTGGGTGTAGTAACTATATAAGTTACTCACTTTGCTTCATGTTTAAGTTATTAAGGATTGTATAAGGATTGTATGTAGACCTCATCATTACAGACACCTATCTTAGTGTTTAGGAGCTTTTTTTGTCTAAGCTCCAGGGACAGGTGAGTAACTCAGACCACCAACTAAGCCAAATCAGAATCCTTGACAGTCAATGGAAACAGAGAGTCATGAGAAGAGTATGTGTTCTACTTTACTCCCACATCTGCTTTTCTTTATAGGCAGGAAAAGTCCAAATAATGAAAGTCTAGAGGTAATACTAAACACTTGGAGAAATACTGAACGACTGATTGTTATTCTTGAGATTTAATAAACCTTTTCTTTGTACATTCAAGTAATTAGAAGAGCAAAGAAAGTCATAGCAAATATATTGCAAGGCTTGCCACAATAAATTCCAATTTCTTTGAAAACATTGCATGTGGTCAGTGAACCTGTTAATGTTGTCTAGGAAATTTATGCTGTCTCCCACCTAATAGACTGTAGATTTCCTGCAGAATATTCATATTGAATGTAATTTAAAACCTTAGAGCTGTTTTAGTTTTCTAGATTGAAGAAGGAATATTATGCTTCTTATAAATCATAAAGAACTTGAATCCGAATTTGAAAGGTAAATATCATACAGTGGTTTTTCTGGATGCTAGCATGTGTGGCAAGGGGAACATACAATTTTAATTGCTTTGGACAGTTGAAGTTGTCAATCTATAATGCTGCACACCACATAGTCAGCCTTGGGCACATCAGTACTCTAATTACAGAAAGTCTGGCTCTTCACCAATGTTTTAACATTTGATTTATTTCCTGTTCAAGTTGTTCAATAGAGCCAGAGTTAATTGGTTTTCCAAATGAGTGTTAAAAATATAAAGACTCAGCTTCATTAAGTGGAGGCTGTAGTTACTCTGCACCAATGAGTTGTAAATCCATGTAAAGGTTAGAATGAGATTTCATAGCCTTGTGTATAAAATCGTGACTTGAATTAGTTTGTTTTGCTTACAAATTATAGTTAATATTTGACCCTAGTTAATGATTGACCTTAGCTGCCTTTTCTTTTTAAAAGGGGGAGATAAGATGCCTGAGGAAAAACAATCAAGCTAAATATATTAAAAGTAGACGAATCCATTTTTTTTATTTTGTGTGATGTTCACCATATATCTAAAAGAATCATGGTAATTTTTTGCCATCCCTATGTAGTTTCTTTGTTCACAAAAGGGATCAAGCTTTTTGCTGAGTCCTTTCCTTCTCTTTGAAAGATTCCTCCAAAGCATCTTACAAACCAGCAATGTATCGTGGATAAATCATAATTTCCTATTCTTGTGACCTACATGCTGTTCATGCATGTTCAGTAATCTCATGCTTCTAAATAGCAAAATTGTAATTAAAGAAACAAAGAAAGTTGGCAGATATTTTAACATTTTTTAATTCCTATTGAGACAATAGAACAGGGTAGAAGGACTTTGCTGGGTTTTTCTCAGGAATAGCTAAGTTTATTGGCTTTTTTGTTCTGTGGGTGCATATGTATGGTTTTGTTTTACTGGGTTTTTGGAGGGAAGGGTTGAAGTGTTCCCTTGCATTAAATTTTTTCTTAAAACATATTCAAACCTGCATTCAGAAGAAGTTTCTCATTTTTAAGACTCTTCAGTTTGGATTGAATAGAAGGAGTGAAGAATGCTCTGCAGTGTTCAGAGTGTAGTGCAGGGGTGACTCAAGGAAAAAGCTGTGAGGACAGTGTGGTTTTGTTTAGGAGTGAGGGTAAGAAAATTTGGTGAGAACACAGCTGCCAAGCCAGCCAGGGCAGGAGCTTGTTAGCAGGGTGGACTAGATAGTGAAGATACACCGACAAAGAAGTGGCATGATCTGGGTGGGTCTCCTGATAAGCCCATAAACAAGGACTGGTTGCTCGTAATGGAAGACAGGACAGCAGGGAGGAGCAGGAGCAGTCCCCATAAGGAGAGTTGGAAACTGAGCCAGAGACCCGTGGCCAAGGAGGGATGACGCTGATCAGTAGGTGAGACTGGGTGAGCTCAGGGGAAGAAAGCAGAGGAGGCAGAGGATGCGAGTTTCTCACCTGTGAAAAATAACACTGATGTAGATGTTTGGGTTTATCTGTCTGGAAGGTTGTCAAAGGGCTGATACACTTATCCGCCAATGCAGTTACATGGGAAGGCACCGAGACATCCATGTGGTAGGCATGAACAGCTTGATCAGCTAAATGAAGGAGATGGAGTTATTCTTGAATTTTTAAAAGCTAATATTGCAGTAAAAGAAAGAGGGTGGCATATTAATAATGACTGTAGAACAGTAGAGTATACTTTCTCCTAGGGAGCAGGGGAGGGGCCAGCAGCAGCACCTGCTCCCCCGGGGTGGCCTGGGAGCCAGGGCCCACCCCATCCCCAGCTAGGAGCACGGAAGCCAGGGCACAGTGGGGCAGCCCCAGCCCTTGGGCATTGCCCATTTCCTAAGGCTGGGACATGGTCCCACAGGGGGCCCAGCTCAGCAGGGCCCAGGGCCAGGCGGGGCAGGGCTGTGGGGAGTTGGAGTCTGGCTCTGCTGCAGCATTGCTGGGACAGGGGCCGGTGGCCCCTGGGGGCTGAACAGGGAGAGTCAGGACTGGAGGAGCCCTCGGGGCCCAGATGTTTTCAGCACAAATAGGAAAACAGAGTAAGAATGTTGTATAACACAGTATATTACTGCAATGGCTGTCAAAAAATGAAGGACAGAATGGAAAAAGAAATCAATGTAAATAAGAAAAATCATAGATTTCTGTGTTTAAAAGCTCATAAATCTGCTGGAAATCTTCAGATATGGACAGAGAAACCTGAATTTCTCTATGGAGAAATACCACAAAAAGCTGTATCAGGCTTTAACCTCACACCTAGAGATCAGAGTCCAAACATTCCTGAACAATAATTAAAACAAGTTGGAAACTATTTTTAATTAAAATGTTTTAAAAGTGCAAGTATACTAAGATAAGCACTATGAATTTCATTAAATTAATTTTCCTGAAATTTCCTTAAACATATTCCATATAAAACGAAAACTGAAATATTGCCCTTCTTCTGTCTCATATTATTTGTACCCAGGTTGTAGATTATAGTCTTCAAACTAGGAACCACTGTGAGATACAAACCTGTCTAAACAGTGATGTGCCAAATAAAATCCATTCTGTTTTTTCAGAAAAATATTTAGAAACTGGCATTTTGTCCAACCAACACTTGAACTTGACATTGAGTTTCAGGGAGATAATCAAGGGCCTTATCAAATGCATTGGCTTAAATATCAATAAAACACTGGCTTTGGATCTTACTACTGATCAGGTTTATCTGAAGCAGAGCCAGATTTCAAAGGTGGTGTTTATATCAGACTACAACAAATACTTTAGGAAAGTTTTCAAGGTTTGGTAGCTATCAGAAATTTGTCTTTGCTAAATTCTCTTACATGGAAAAATGTTTTAGGGTAACCAAGTTGCAGACTGTATACTCTGTCAGCAGACTAATTGTGATAGTACATCTCATTAACAGTGCTGAATGCTGTAATAGCTTTTCTACAACCTGCTGCTGTATCTAATGAGAAGCAGCACAATGCAAGCCTAACAATTTGTTCTATTGATTTATCACACCTCTTTTACTGCTGCCTACCCATAAGTATTGCACAGCATTTGTCAGATGTTTGTGGGTTTTGAATTCTTACCTCCACAAACGTACAACAAGACCTCTTTGAAGCATTGCCATATGAGTTGGTGCTGAATCTGACCTGGATTTTTCTTTTTTCCATTTTCCGAATTCCAGCTCCAGTCTTCAATAAAGCAGATTGAAGAATCCATTCTAAATTATCTGAAATTTCACAAATATTAGCAATCAGTTATCTTAATGGATAACTCTTCCATTTTATATAACTGAGTTCTGCCAGCATTTTATGTTATTACAATATTTTTTGTATTAATCTAAATATTTCACTTGTACTGTATGTAAAATATAAAAGAAGATACATTTAGAGAAAGCAATGCTAAAAGTTCATAGATTTTTCTTAGGATCTAACAAGGACAAAACTGTACTTCCAAGCTCTAAGTCATATGCAAGTCTCATAAATGCCTAGTTGCTATAGCTCACATATAATAAATGTTCCTTGAGAAATTACTCAAGTGATACGAAACATCACAGAAGTATTTCTACTTGGAATGCTCATAAAAGCCCTGGACAGGAAAATGAAACTACAATTAAAATTTTACAAGGACTGAGTGCAAATTTTAATAGAAATATGCACAAAAATCCTGCATTATAAATGCATGACAGTTCATTGGCTAATGAAATCAATAGAAAGATTCCCTTGTGAGGTTTGCCTCTAGAAGCTTCTGCTTTCATTATTGTTACCTACCATTTTGGCAAATGTTATCCAGAGAGGTAGGATAGGCCGTGCTTCATTTAGCTGCAACATATCTTTCTACACATCTAAGATAAATGGGAAAAGAAAGAAAGTTGAATTGAATCAAAGGACGTGCTGGGAAGTACAAACCCCAGCCCTATTCCCTAAGAGGATATTTAGATGTCCATATCTGGAGGTTGATGAGTTGACAGAACTAATCAAAAGAATTACATAGGATGTGGAGTGTTTGGGAAAATTTATGCTAATATGGTCATATATGAGATTTTTTTAAAAATCCAACTCTTAGGAGAACACAGGGATAACTGTTCAATAAACTAGTAACCTTTGCCTAATTAGAAGACTTTCTAAAGTTCAGGGTGGGTGTAGATTCTGCATCCTTGGCACTATCTACTGGACTTACACTCCGAAACAGAGAACTCAAGTTTCAAAGCAGTGAGAAATCTGTTTTGCCACTATGCAAGTACTGTATAGTATCTGAGTCATCTCCTGACTCTGCCAGAGAGAGATCTGAGGCAATTGCTCTTCCTTTCTCAGGAAATCTGACCTAGCAAGACAATTAAAGATCAGGGAACTGAGAAAAAAACTACAGGGATATTAAGCCATCAAATCCATCAGAAAAATTACTTGTGGTATCTTGAAAGTGAGATATCTGGAGGCATATTGCATTACAGACCTCCTCCTCAAATCCATGACATCCATGAGTGGGTTGTACTCCACACAGAAGAGCCTAGAGAGATGGGTCATAGCCTGATGAGGGGCTGGAAATGGATGGCAGACATAGAAAATTGCCCTGATCATTATTCAAAAGTAGTCCTGCCAATCGATTGGCCTTATGTACTAAGAAAAGGAGTAGACTGACTGAAGAAGTCTAAGTATTGCCAAAACTTTCTATTCATAAGTTTTGTAGGCTATAAGAAATAAATAAAAAAAAAAAATAAATTCTAGAAAGTATGTTGTATCTAAAAGAACACTGTATCATGACTGTCATTGTGTAGGTGTCAAAATTATCAAGCAGGTAAAAAGCAGTGATGGAATCAAAAGATTTGAAGAAGAATCTACAATCCAAATAAAGGAAAAAAATCACCCTAGAAGAAAAAATGACATTACCGTTTCCTTCTCCCTTTTCATACATTTTTTAGTGATTATGAGTAAGCTTTTGCCCACAGCATTCTGTAATGACTCTTGAGGAGTTTTGATTGGGTACTCCAGTATAAGGACTTTGTTACCACATTCTCTGGGAAGTCTCAAAAAAAGGTCAGCATTGCTTTTCATAACAAACCTTTCTTTCCACCAGTTTCCATCTTTACTGAGTGACAGTCTTCGGAGACAATCTGTTCCACAAACTCGTATTTGTGGTCCTGACAATTGCCGTGTCTGTGTAGGATGATCTGTTCCTGATCTATACAGGTGTACTCCTCAGTTTGGCATTGACTGGTAATGGGTTTTCATCCCTAAGATCTACAGAAAATCTGTGAAGATACACAAAGAGCTATGAACATCACATGTACACAGCCCTAATTTCATCCATGTCTTCTGAATTTTGAAGCATAAGGCTGTATATTTTCAAGCAGCCTTCCTCAATCTTGATAATAGTATGTAATTAAGTTCCCTTTATTTTAATCTAAATGTTCCTTACTATGTTGTCAAAATCTTTCAGGCCAGTGATCTGTAGTGGAACAATGTCCTGATTTTCTGTTCTCTGTCTTTACTTACCATAGTCCTACAGTCCTTGCAGTTATCACTACGTGGAAAATACAGTATATTGTATTTTTCCTTTAGAGCCGGTTGGATAAACGAATATATCATTGTCATACGTTGCTTGGATATGCTAATCAGACACAGGGGTATGAATTATTTTAACCAAATATTTGACAAATTAAGACTCCAGCTTATTTTGAATATTGTAGCATTCCTATCTGCCTTGATCCAACAAAGCAATGATGTGATCTGATGAATTCCTAACAGTAACAGTGTCTTAATGTCAGTAGCTTCACCAAAAATTGATTTACACTTCCAAGAGGTGTTTAGAGCAATCTCCTCTCATGAGCCTTAGATTTGGCTGAGTCAGTTAATGAGGTAATTAGCCTGTGCATCCAATTTGCCCAATCAGTGGCACCACTATCAACTGCAATGGATGAAACACCTTCACTCCTTATGAGTCAACTATATAAACCAGAAATTGCTGTCTCTTTTCTACTAAGTGTACCTACTGTACTGAAGACAAAGAAGATACTTCAGTCAGGTCAATGGTTGAATATATGTTAGTTTGTATTGTTGTTTGCATTTTTAGTTCTCAAAGGTGGTCTAGGATCTCGAACAAGTAATACCTACAAGTTGTAAGAATTCTGCAGGAACAATACCGATTATCATCTTCCAACCATGTCTTAAATACAAGGTTTGTTAGATGCAACATTACTTCAAAGAAGCCACCTGATTCCTTCTTCCATGAGTTAATACTCAGTACCTTTCTTTTCTTTTTTTTTTGTATTATATATTAAACAGAAAACTAATGCTATTATTAAGATATCATGTGTTCCAAGTAAGGATTGGCGATATGTAGCAATGGCTCAGTTTGATAAGAAAACAAGCTGTACATAGGTAACAATGTGGTAGATAAATAAACTTCTAATGTATATGTAGGGTTGCAACCATGAACTTAACTTTAAAAAAGCAAAAAGCCCACATTTTGAAAATAACTGCTGCAGAATAACTATATATCATAAATTGAGTAAAAGCTTCTCGTTATTGATCTAGTATGCTGGATGGGAAAAGAACACAATTCAGAGACTGAGGAAGTGACCAGACTGTATTTTTTATTTCACTATTTTGCTCCCTCTTACATTTAATGAGCACATACATTTGTGGTCACATGTAATGACTCCTTTGCTACTTGTTATATAGCTTTATATTTATTAATAAATGGTCCATGTCATAAAAGAAAGATTACGCTTTTTCTTTGGCCAATAGTGTTTCTGAAAGACTGCTGAAGTGGAATTTTATTGTAGTTAAACTGAGTCTAGGCAAAACTCAGACCTAAAATACTGCTGAGATTGAATTTAGGACAGCTTGCAATTTTCTAAGTTATGAATTGCATATTTTAACGAAAGCTTCCTGCTTATGGCATTGTCTTCTCTTTAGTATATTTCTGGTTTGGGTTTTGGGGGTTTTTTGTTTTTCCTTTTTAAGATTATATATGCTTAGTGGAAATGGGAAGCTTGCAAGCTGTGTGCATATCACTGTGTGTGAAAATCATTAAATGTTTAAGAAAAGCAAATATATATATAAGCTAAAACTAATTGGTGAATATCAACTATTAAATAATTATTTCTATTTTCAAGCAAAAAATAAGGGGAAAATTAGCTACTTGAGGACAAAGTCTCCTTGAATGAGCTGCCCACTGCGCTGAGCACTCCTTCAATAGATGTGATATCAAGTGAGAGTGGTTTTTTTAGAGACTGAATTGAAATTTAATTTGTTCTTTGAATCTCTACTCAAGAAAGCTAATTCAATGCTATTACCACGAAAGATTCCTTTAGTTACATCAAAGAGTGTTCTGTTTGACTTTTATAGCTTTAACACAAACTGGACTGCATATTTGAATGTGCCCTATAGTAAATACAAATATCTGAGGGCATAGATATCTAAAGAAACAATATGTTTGTGTTATATACTACTTACAGTTCTATCTTCTGATGGTCTTCCAACTTACCTGAGCATTCATTAATTCATTTTTATGCAGATGGCTAATCAGTTAATTGAGCACAAAGGCAAAATTTCTACAAACTGAATGTCAAGTCCCACTTTGAAACCTGACTTCCCTCCCCTTCCAGCTGTATTCTCCTACCTTCAGTTCACAGTGCCTGTACATCAATTCTATAAATCTAAATGAGGTCTTCCACCCTCATGTGACCCAACAACACAAATCATTGATGGAGAATCCAGCAGTGGCTTACCTGAAATCAGAATTTGCTGCCCAAGAGGACAGCAATGACATTGCAAGTCAGGGTCCCATTTCATGTGAGACTAGGACAAGCTGGGACCAACTGTCTGAACTTCTTCAGAGAAAAGGACCTGAGGATCGTGGTGAACATCAAGTTGACCATGAAGCAACAATGTGCCCTCACAAAGAATGCCAATGGCATCCTGGGCCGCATTAGGCAGAGCACTGCCAAGAGGTCAGGGAAGGTGATCCTCTACTCAGCACTGCTGAGACACACCTGGAGTACTCGGGCCGGCTCTGGATTGCCCAGAAGTGTGAGAGAAATGAACATACTGGAGTGAGTCCAGCAAAGAGCCATGAAGGTGATGAAAGTGTGGAAGCATTGACATATATATGAAGAGAGGCTGAGTGGGTGGGAACTGTTCAGCCTGGAGACAAGACCTGGAGAGATTTTATCAATGCTTAAATACCTGAGAAAAAGAAGTTAAAAGGCATAAATTTTTGCCAGAGGCACAGAGCTGCCAGTGGAAATACAGTGTCGAGAACAGCAAGGGCTGTCTTGAGGCCAGTAATTGATGCCAGTATCATGGCCAGGAGGGTGGAGGCCCTGCCACCCAGAGCCCAGTCCCCCAGTATCTCAGCAAGGTAGATTCAAAGATGATGCCCAGGTTCAATCAAGACTCCAGATCATCAGATCAGTTTGTAGCAGAGACAGACCTGAGGTCAAGCCAGGGAGTCAATCCAGAACATGATCAGGTCTGGTGGGAATGAACAGTCTCAGACACAGCTCAGTGACTGTCAGACAAGTCCATGGTGACAGTGTAGTCCTAAGGTTGGGCTGGGAAGCCAGTTGAGCACTTGCGATCCAGACCAAGAGGGTCCATGGCTCCAAACAAGCACAGCTGTGACTCAGTTGGAGACTGGCTCTTCAGTGGCATCACTGAGGCATGGAAAGAAGACCAAGCTGAAACAGGGCTCCTGGGCCCGTGGGCAGGGATGTGGATGGAGCTTCCAGGTGAGCAGGTCATGGCCAGTAAAGGCTGTAAGCGCACCCTGACATACAGGCAATTCCACTTAAATAAAATACACTTCTTTAACTATGGAGGTGGTCAAGCTGAGAGGTTGCGAAGTCTCCATACTTGGCAATACTCAAAATCAGTCTGGTTCTTGGAAACTGTCTGTTGGACTAGACAATCTCAAGATCCAGCCTTCCAATGTTCAGGTTTTTGTAATTTTCTGAGGGCTAGAAACAAATGGTAAATTTAGGGTGAGCATATACCCATAGGTAACTGCTATGGAACAGCTGCCTTTCAATTCACCTTCTATCTTACTCATAGTAACTTATATTTTTCCAAGCCCTCAACCCCTAAATCTCTTTCTGTTCCATAAATGTACAGCAGAGATTCATATTCAAACACATTTTTAAATTTAAGCTGTTATGTAAAATTTATGACTCTTAAATGCATTAAAATGTGTAATTAATTAAAAGTCAGGCTATATCTGTACCTACATTCTGGAAGTTAGAGTTTTTTATTCCACAGGTCTTTTCCCCAGATTTATATCCATGTACAAATACCACAGAGACACTCTTCTTTACATCTAATTTGCATAATGTATTAGTGCTGGAAGAACCTAAATTGGGTCACAAGAAGTCTTGACTCAGCTGTGGTGCTTCTGCTGACTCTGTGGACCTCCTGTTGATATCAGTATGAGTTCTGTATATTGAGGGAATGCAGCATGTCTGAACTAAGTTCAGTCATGTAGATCTAAAAGAATTTTCCCTCACGATATAGTTTTGCATTTTGTGAGATGTTTTGTTTATACATTATAGATTAGCTGTTGTCTGATAGCTAAGCTTTCATCCTAAAGTTAAAACTCGATAATTTTCTAACTAAATTTTTATGCAAAATATAAATTTCCATTTTCTATTCCCTCAGCAATATTTCTGCAAGACATACATGTCTCCTTTCTGGAAGGGGAAAAAAAAAACCTACCAAAAATGGTATGAAAGCAGTCAGTTTTGTTTCTATAGGATTCCTATTGTGCTGGTTTCCTGCCTGTACTGTGATGCATGCCACCAATTTAGCAGTCATTCAGTGTACTAGTTGTGTTACAGTCATAAAAAATTTACTTAATCTAAAAAACATACTTGCCTTAATTTCAGTAGAACTCCAATCCAGTTTGATTTAGCAGAAGCTTTTAACTTTCCCCATGCTCATAAGAACCTAATTTTACTCCCCTTAAATACACATTTTCTACTCTGCCAAAGTTAATTAGTAGTCAAATATGCTTGAGAAATTTTTGCCCAAAGCACAATCCTAATAAAACTAGTCTAGAGGATACCCAATGATACAGGAATGACTGGAATACATAAGATTTTCATAAAATTTTTTATATCTTCTCATCTTCCTAGTTATCATTTGTTGAATATACAGGTAAAATTGAGGTGAAAGACTGAGTTACAGTCAGCACCATTAAGTAGAAAAATGCTAAGTTTCAGCTATGTGGAAGGTGGTGTGAAGACAAAAATGGAAGGATTACCTTCATGGCTGCCATTGTTTGCGTGTGTGTATTGAGTAATCTATTTTTGCATTCAGTAAACTTAGTTTAGCTCCTTTGCTGTGATCCTTAGATCCTGTGACCCTCAGTCAAAAAGATGCTGCTGTTACAATTTCCTTGATTCTGCTGCTCATTTCTCTACAGTGTTCATCTGTTTTTGTTTTGACTCATTTATAGAATTGGAGAAAACATTGATTTTTTTTTTTTAAGTTTGTATTTTAAAATGGAAATAAAAAGCATTTGTTATAGATAAAAAAGCTGACATATGATCAATAGAAAAGGTACTAATGGGCTGTTTTCCTGTCACTTCCCTTTTGGCGTAATTCTAGTGTCAGCACTTACTGCAGTGCTGTGCATCAAGAAAGCCAAAATGAACAGAGAGAAGCCCTCACTAGGTCAGCCAGATTCTGATAAAAGGACCTGTTTCCTGTGCACCACCATGTACTTTTACCTTTTGCTTAGGAATATATTACCGTGAATTGTGGCCATTTGAAGGGGGAAAAAAAAGCAGAAATGGGTAAGCCAGGAAAAATAGCTTTATGCTCTTAGGATTAATTTTTCTATTCAAACAATTGAAACCTTTTCTAAGACAATTCTTTTTCTTGAATGCAAGACAAAATTTAATGTGTGACAGACTAGCAGATGCCATCCTGACTTCCTTCCAGATACTCTGCAATTTCATCTTTCTACACAGAGCTCTGCCTGTAATTCTCTTGAATTTTCCTATGCAAAAAATGCACCCTTCCTCACATAACGAAATAATTTGGACTCTCTTCTAGTTGATCACAGATTACATCAGAATCATTTAGGCTGGAAAATAACTGTAAGACCTTCAAATCCAACGATTAACCCAGCATTGCCATGTCCCTAAGTGCCACATCTACATGGGGACTCAACCACTTCTGTCAGCAGCCTGTTCCAGGGGTTGACAATCCTTTCTATGGAGAAACTTCTCCTAATATCCAATCTAAACTTCCCCTGGCACAAATTGAGGCTATTTCCTCTTGTCCAGTTATGTGTTACCTTGGAGAAGACACCAACCCCCACCTTGACACAGCCACCTTTCAGGCAGAGCAATAAAGTCCCTGCTGAGCCTCCTCTTTTCCAGACTAAACACCCCCAGCTCCCTCAGCCACTCCTTGTAAGACTTGTGCTCCAAAATTTTCACCAGCTTCATTGCTCTTCTCTGGACAGGCTCCAGCCCCTCAATGTTTTTCTTGAAGTGAAGGCCTAAGAACTGAAGACAGGATTCAAGGTGCAAACATACCCAGTTTGAAAGTTCTTATGATTAGAACTTTTCTGCTAGATTAATCTTTTTCATCTTAAATGCTTTCTTGTCTGCTTATCATCTCGTAGCAATGGCAGTCACTTCTAGGTCTTGGTGGACAAGGAAGTATCATTGAAATGGAATGAGGTTATATTATGATCACAGAAATATTCCCATATTCTTTGCATTTTATATTAGAGAATATGTTTCTCACTCCTGACAGAAGTTTATTTATAGTTTCTTCACTTGCTATCTTTACAAACTGCAGTATCTGTGTGTTTCATGAATTATAATCGTAAGTTACATTTGTGCATTTAAATTCAATCTGTTTTTTACTCCTGCCTGAAGCTGAAGTTTGTGAGGTGTACCTTGGAGAGAGAAATACTGTGAGGCAGAAAGCACAGTCAAATGACTTGAGGCAATGCTACAGTTTTCTGTGCTGCAGTTTTCCTTGGCTGAGATTGTCAGCTGTCTGACTTCCATTGAGCCAACTCTAAGGGAAAATGCAGAACTGGAACTGAATCAGTAACCAGCCTGCTTCCTTCCATGCCAGGGTAATGAGCATGCCTGTCAGGAGGAGATAGCAAGGCTACTATCCCCCAGGAATAAGTTTTGCTATTGCATCTGAGTTTTTTACAACTGCTTCACAGGTAATTTCCTCAACCCCTGCACATTAGGTTAGACACGAATATACTGTCAGTGCAAGTAGGGAACTAATCAAGCTGCCCTGGCTAGAGAAAAGATTTCTGTGGTTAGAAATTTCTTGTGACTCACAGAAGCACCATTTTAGAACAAGGAAGAAACATACACTGAAATTTAATATAAAATGATCTCATTTTGTTATGCAAGATGATTTTACTTAATTAGACCTCAGACTTCCTATCCATGAAAACGAGAGGACATCAGATTTGCATAAAATATATAAGGTGCAGTTAAAGAAAGAAGACGAGGATGGTTTTAAGGCACTACAGAAATATCTCACAGTTGGACATCCTTGATAATTCATACATACACATTCATGGATACATTTTTTTGTGCTTTTAAGACATTGCTGTGATCCATGCTGATCAGGAAGGATGGACATCATGTCAAGATGCAGAGCATAAAAAAAGCTTGAAGAGCTTCTAACTGTAGCTAACAATAAGTCTGAAAGTTCAAAAATTGACACTGACCTGTTGTTACCTGTCAACTTTCTGTATGACCAAAAGGTAAACTAAAGGCAAGTCTTGTTCTGCAGCACACTTCCTCACGGCAGTTATCAGGCATTTCTGCAAAGCAGCTGAATCCCAGGAAGATAGTCAGATACAGAAGTGGAAAGGGGCATCCACCTGTTTACATGAAAGACAGACAGACAGGCACGCATGCACACGCGTGCACACACACACACACACATTTTATAGAAACACGACAAACAAAATCTATTAAAAAAAATGGAGTAATCTGGAGAATTAGAGGTCAGCAAGTTGGACTTTTCCACTGGAAAATTGGTGGAAGATCTGAAGAACAAAATGGACAGATGAAGCTAACACACAAAGAAAAAGCTTTGACACAAACATGTTGATGAGATGCTCAGAAGGAATCAGAGCAGCCTATCTAGAGGAAGAAAAAAAAATGGGATGAAAGTTAGTCCAGACATTTCTGAGAAGACTGTCATTATGTTCTTTTAAAAAAAGAAAACTATTAAAGATAATAAGCGATCATTTTATATGAGGAATAGTTTTCTTATGGGCTTGATTACTGAATAAAAAATAACAAAGTGTGCACTAATCCCTTAGTTTACCCATATCTGGAGCAGTATAAATCCAGTTAAAAGATTGTAAAGGATGCATATTTTCGCACAGGAAGTAACTCGTGGAATCTGTGTCATAGGATGTTACAGGTGCAAAAATGAGTTTAAGATCAGTTTAAAAATTATTGCAAACTTTTGTGGAAAGTAGGTCCACCATGATGCACAGTTCCAGCCACTGACATAGGAAGTCCTTAAGTTGCTGTTGCTTAAAAGCCTCAAAGTATCTCTGAGATCATCACTCCTACGTGGTACTTCTGTCTATACTATTTATAACTTTTATCAAAATATTTGCTACTGTTTGCAGCATACTAAACTAGTTGGAGCTTTGGTGTGGCCTGTGATATCTGGTGGACAGACAGTTTAATGTCACTCAGTCACTAATCAGTATAACAAAACCTGCTATGCCTCATCGATTTTAGTCCACGACAATAAGTTGCAGTCACAAAGATATGTTTAAGTAAGGGCTTCTGCTCTCTGCTTTGCCTGAGAGCATGATGGAAGGTGGCAGCCGCTATCAAAATGGCAACGTGAATTGCACATGCCACCTCTAGGCACCTTTGCAGCATCTCGGCTTGCACAAGAATATTGAAAGAGTATTACCTGTTCTAGGTGACTATTCCTCTGCTGAAACACAAATATGTAGTTTCCGTACCACAAAATATCATGGCTTAGTTTGCTTTTGTGGGTATTTTTTTCTCAATCAGACTGCTTTCTCAGAATAGTTCTTGTGTTGATTTTTACCATTTTATAATGTTAAGCCTGACATACACAGAAACACTAGAATGTCTAACACCCTTGTTTTCATAGTGCTTAGTGTGGATCAGTAGTGTTAGTATCTAAATAGCTTTTTAAATCTAGATTTAAGGCCTTTGGAAGAGATGTAGTCCTTGGTTTTGTTTGTTTGTGAGATTTTGCTTTCCCCCTGATTTTCTTAGGATCACCTTCACTATTTATGTGAATAAAAATCTAGAAATTAGTTTGTACTTTTCATCTTGTTTTCAGATATTTTTGGTTTTTGTTTTACAATGACCCTAAGGTTCTTCTCTAATCTAAATGATTCTATGATTCTACTTAACAAATTGAATCTTTCAGACTTCTGCTTCATCCAGACTCAGACTGTTCCCTTCATCTCTTCAACTAAACTGTCTTGAACTCTGAATCAGTATTTTAAGCTTTCAGCAACCTTGTTCACCACAGAAGTTCTTAAATTAAATTTGCAGGGATAAAGATAAGCATCTCATGCTTGGTTGTTCATATGGCTTATTACAGTAGAATTTTAATGAGATAAAAAATTCCTAAAAAATTGGCACCTAGAACAAGAGGTTATAATTTTAGTTTTTAGAGGCCACCTGTGTAACAAAAGAATTTCGTTTTGATGGCCTATTAACCTGGAAAAGTGGTACTTTAAGTGGTACTGATTTGGATCCAATGGCTGAAACAATGCAGGGGAGATAACAACAGACTTTATTTTTTTAACAGGATTACCGATCATCTATAGCATAGGTAACTGCTGAATTGTGTTTCTGTTGGAACTTGCCTGAAAGCAATGGCTTTTTAGTTTGAATGTATCTTTCTGTTTACTCTAACTTGTATTTAGAATCTAGCACTGGTTTTTTTTCTCCCCTTGATCTACTTTAAGTAATTTACACAAGAAATATCTTTCCATCTTGCCAATATTGATTAGCAAAATTATTATTTGGAGGTTTTATTTTTAAATGGCTCCCTAGGATGCTTAGGACTAAAGAGAAAAGTTCAAAGTGCTCTTTGATGAAGAAAGGAAGTCATAACAGCAAAGTCTAAAAAAGAAGTAAGTTTTAGGACATGTGGCAGCTTGAAAATGATCCTATCTCATGAGGATGACTGACTTTGGTGCGGAGTCTTTGTAGATTTCAGTGTAGTCCATGTGAAATGGTAGTTTCTTTCTGCTCTTCAGTCCTTATTACTTGTTTTTCTTTGGTGTTCCTTGTTTTTTTCTTCTCTTCTGCCCCGATGTGGGTTGTCCACAGTCCCTCAGGGGGTCCCAGCCCCAGGGTGGGTTGCCTGCACCCACAGTCCCATCAGAGGTGTTCCTCCTCCAGCACAGAGCACCTCCTTCCAAGAGGGAGTTTCTAGCCATGTCTCCTCCAAGACTTGGAGAATTTGAAGAGGTTCTTTAATTTTGATATACCTGGTAAAGGAACAATTAATATCATCTTTACTTCCTTCGCTTTACTATCACACTTCCAAGGGAAATTATTGTTTAGATATATTTATTCACTGTGGAGCCTGTATTACCTTAGGAGTCCACATTGTTTTAAAATTATTTGATTGTTATTATGACAGGAAAAATGAAATGGTCATGGTTCCTTTGAGTTTGCCAGAAATAAATTTGATTAACGGATATTAGTCAGTGCAGGTGGTAAATTAATTTTGTAAATAAAGAAATTACTTTGAAGCTTTTTCTAACTTTTACACATACCTGTCTAGTAGCAGTTTGTCAGAAGGACCAGCTTTCAGTCATCTGTCTTCACAGAAGGATCTCAATTTCAAGGGAAAGGCTTCACTTTTTTGAAAGGAAAATTTGAAAGGGAAACTGGACAGAAAACCTTTTTTTAAGTTGTGATTAAAGTTGTGATGTATTGTGATTAAATCAAAGTATCACTTTATTTCATCTTCTGGTAAATTTTCAAGAAGTTCTGCTTTTTCATCCTATGCTCCCTTTATTTTCTTTCCGTTGCTTGTTTGCTTTTACACCAGCGTCCACCAGGAATGGTTCAACAGACATTCTAAGGCCTACAAATTCTCTTGATAGTGTTTTATAGGTAGAAAAACATAGGAGTAAAAAAGATATTACTCTAAAATACGCACACAGAAAAATATAAAGAAAGAAACAAGACTCAAGAAAGGAAATAATATTTTAATTAAATTAAAACAAAGTATTAGGAAATAATCTTGACTTTAAAAATACTAACAAAAAACAAGTGTTAGCCTTAGAACAAGCAGAAAGTTCTACAGAGGCTGTTTCTGAGGAGGGGATGTTTGAATTTCCTGACTTCCCTGAGAAATGTAGTGTTAAGGTGTCTGTATACATAAATATTTAGGGCAATAAATTTTCAGGTATCTATACATCAGTGCTCCTGTCTCAATCCTGATTGTAGTCATCCAGTAATGGAAGAGAATATGATACGATGAGAGGTTAATTTAAAAGATAAAATAGAGATAAAGAGTGACAGTAATCACAGTATTGGTAGAGATCTCTTCACTATCCTTCCCTTTGGATGAAACAATTTTAAAAAACAAAAGATAAAAATGAAAAAAAGACACCTATTTTTAAATACCAGACATAGTTAAACCATCATTTACTCACAAACAGAGAAGTTAAACTTTTCCCTCAAATAATTATTGTGAGATGGTCTGTCAGCACTCAGACACACTGATGGGCATCATTAGGTATACAAACTTTCTTTTATCATCTTGCAATCTTATTCATTTTTGTTGTGCCATTATTACAAATATGTGAACAATGAAATGAAGGGCAGCCTATGCCTTTTGTGTGTTAGTGAAATCAGATAAGTAAATATTTTGACAAAGCAAAAGAATACTATGTCAGTCAGATTATCTGAGAACTCTTCAAAACTTGAAGAATAAGTCTGAGCATTCATCAAGTGTTATGAGATAATGTGAAAGTTGTACGAAGGCAGGCTGTAATGAACAAAGCCTCACCGACAGCTCACCAACATGGAGATTTCAGTGCAATTTTAACACATCTTTTTGCAACAATATGTTGTATGCTCTAAGGTGACATAAGCCTCTTATTGTGGGCTTCTAATTATGGATCTTAAAGTGTTTGAGTTGGTGGACTGTTTGATAAGATACTCATAAAAGGTTTATAAAACAGCCTTTCCCATAGCATCAATATCTCATCTGCTTTTAAAGCTGATACGAGCAAGGAATGACTCATACCACTTAGGAAGGTGGTGGTGTGATCCAAATAACTCTGAGTTTTTTTCATTGCTCTGACAGAGATTTTCACTTTGTTTTTGAGCATGTTAATTACATTGACACTCTGAATTCTGTTTTCTGCATCTGTATAACAGGGAGTGATAATGTGGTATATCATAGCTTTGCTTGAAAGTTGAATTCTTTAATACAGTAAACAGAATCAGTATAACTATTTACATTATTAATATGATAGTTTTTCTTATAAATAATGACAACTAAAGGATAACATGTTTTTACTTTCCATATTAATACCTACAGTTACATTTCCAAAATAATCCAAAAGATCTAAAAATGAAAAAAAAATTCCAGATTTGTTCTATTCATTTTGGTGCCACGGAAGTCCGTGAGAGTTTTCCCACTGTTTGGAGAAGGAAGTGCTCTTAGCTCAGTGGATAAGTTGTTGTTCATGTACTGTAACTTATAAAAGTATACAGACCAAAACATCAGTGGTGTTTGCCACAGGGATTGAACAATCCAGAAGACAAATTAGTCATGCAGAAAAATATTTTTCTTTCCTGCTTGTCATTTCCGTGATCAATGCTAGCTTCTATGAAAAGCAGAGAATCATTTGGGAAACAGAAATATACAGTGGTTTTTGTGTTTGCTTTCTCACTGAAAGTTAAAGCAGAAGCAAAATATGGAATATTGTTTCTCTTTATGAAATTAACAATGCAAAAGACAATTAGAAGATGATCTGTAAATGCACAAAACCTTTACAGAGATACTATGTACTTAAACATCAAGATTTACATCTCAGATTGAAAGATTTTTTGAGAATGTAAATCAAGAACCTTAAGAGATTGTTATTTCAAATTTTTCCATATTAAAATACTGTGTTTAACATCCCAGTTGTAATATTATAGAAACTTTGTATAACATGCTTGAATTTTGCTCAATTATGAGGAAATAGGTATAACTATCTATTTATATTTATTAAGTCCATTGGGGATGATTATGATTTACAGCCCTGAATCTTCTGCAGCTAGAAACCGAAGGAATAAAGAGGAGCTATATCTTTCCTATAAAATGCCAATGGGAGAGAGCAGATAATTTTGGTACTCCATGCAAATATTGAGTATTGTGTTCTGTTGGAAAAAAACAAGGGGTATCAGCTGTGTTTTTGGGCAGACTCATAGATGTATGTATTAGGTATTCTTGGGGCATGCCAACTAGCTCAAAACCTTCCTGGATGATAAATGGAGAACTTACTGGACAGTAAATAAGTGTTAATGGTATATAGTTGTTGAGCCATTCAATTCTGCCAAGATTGAAGCCACAAGGCTGCCCAGAAGAAAGTTGTAGGAATATCAATCTCAAAGTCTTAGATGATTTGAGACTTCAGACATATTGGTAGTTAGCCTCAGTTTTGGAGGATCAGTGCTTAAGGCAGCTCCCAACTCAAAACACTAGTGTAGCTACACCCTTCATCTCCAAGCAAGTCTCTCAATTCAGGCTCAGTTGGGCTGCCTGGACACAGGTTCTAATGCTATTTGAAGATGCTGTAGGGGTCTTGATCCCCTCAAGATGTCCACAGAGAATCCTTGATGTCATATAAGACCCAGGAAAAACCTCTGCTTTGCTGGACTAGGAGGCAAAAGCTGGTATATGTTCATATGTCTAAAGTGATAGTAGAAAACTATGTGCAGCTGCTGAATTGAGCTCTCAGTGTCTGCCCTGTGGTCAGATGTGAGGTACCTTGTCGGTTTTGGGGCGTGTTCCATTGGGGTGCTACAACTTCCTGGACCAACTCCAACAGAAAGTTGCTCAGCAGCCACTGCACTCACACAGACATGTTGCACTATTCTATCAGCCTTCTGATTGTTTACATATTTAGGAGTCAGAGAATCAGAGATTCTCACACTTTGTATAAATAACACCTGTGATTTATCTAGTTGCTTTCGGTGTTGTACATTCTATTTCTATGATAGATAAAGTTGATGGACTCTTGGTCCATCCAATGTGACAGAGAAGGTGTTAACCTTACCTTCCAATCATGTGTAGTTATAAAAAATGTATAAATACTGTAAAGNTTTCCACGGCGGGGGTTTATTCCAGCCCCGCGCGTAAAGGGTACCAGTGACAAAAAGACGGAGAATAATGGGGGACCTAGGATTATATATGGGGGTGGAGAGACCATCAGGAACCAATGATCTGAGGGCACAGGGACAGTACATAGGTGGAACTAGGGTACAGGAGCCAATGGGGAAAATCTGAGGAAGTGG
>WEIT01021195.1:0-36971 GCA_013389985.1 Dryoscopus gambensis
AGAATACACCAATCAGAACACTCCAGAAGGGATGATCCTTGGAAGAGGGGTGGGACTCTGGGAGGGAGTATAAAAAGGGCATTCCTTGAGATTTCTTGGTCTCTGAGCGCTCCACTCGACGGTGATTAGGCACCCAGCGTGGGCCTTTCCTCAGGGGAATTGGTTAATCCTCCGTGAAGACCCTAATGGTTCCTTTTAATAAACTTCTTAATCTTATCGAATTGGCGCTCATTTATCTCATCCCTCTTCAGAGCCATCAGCCATTGGCTCTGCCTGACATGGTGGGAAGCTTCCAGCACCTTCTCACAGGAGCCATCTTTGCAGCTCCCCTTCTACCCAAAACCAGGCTGTGCCAAACCAATACAGAAGTTTAGATCCATATTTTGTGCATGGCATGAACCCACAAAGAAACAAAAAGTAGTGGACAGGGTTCTTCCTGAGCTTCTGGACTTCACCAATGACCAGCACGTTCCTGGTAATGGATCAGGCTTTGGTGATGTTCAGGGGAGAAGAGGGGGCATTACAGGGTTCTGCTTTCCAGGTCTCTGTCTTTCTTGCCAGTCAGTTTGTGAGGTGCCTCAGCCATGCTCCCCTCTGCCCAACCTCTGCCTTCCTGCACACACTTCATCTGCAATGTGTTTCCCCCAGCCCTTTACAGGCTGTTAAACTCCTCTTCTGTCCACCTTTCGTAAAGCTTCTTAAATAACTGCTATTTATTTGCCCTTGCCTCTTCCCAATATGCAAGTACCCAAGAATGCCAGTGTCTCAGCTGGACTTCTGTCAGGTCCTGGAAGCAAACGAAATTCTAATTACCTGCACAATCTGTGGAGCAAGATCTACAGAAATCTGGCAACAACATTAACTGCATTTTTTTCTTAAATGAAATTCAAAGCAGAAGAATACTTCTACTTGCACAGTGAATACTCTGTTGTGGTTTAAATAGTTCTGTCATGTTGAAGAGTTCAGTAAGTATTTGGACAGTGCTCTCAGGAACATGGTGTGACTCTTGGGGATGGTCCTGTGCTGGGCTAAGTGTTGGACTTGATGATCCTTGTGGGTCACTTCCAACTCAGCATATTCTGTGATTCTGCGATTCTGTGAATACTGAATACATATGGTAGTTTAAAAACATAGTGCAGTCCATGATATAAGGGTTTTTAATGCTGCCCCACAATTTCAGTCTTTAGTGTCACTTAAATACCCTCGAAGACATTCCTAACTCAGTTGATGAAGCTGCCAGAGGTGGATGATAGTTCTTGGCACCTGGCTAGAGAGCATCTAAAATATTTGATATGGGACGGCTTTTGAAAATGACCAACCCCCCAAATAACTTGCAACTTCATTAGCATCAGTAACCAGAATATAACAAAAAGTTTGTGTATAAAAGTTTGTCATAATTTGGTGTTTCAAAGATGAATTGGGCACCACAAAGATGGCAATACGGCTGCTTCAGGCTTCTTGCAGTATGACTTCAAAATATTCTGTGGGTTTGAAGATTTCTTGATAACCACCAAAATTGTAAACATGATTATACTATATTTAGGGATTGTGAAATAAGTCTGAAATAATTCTTCATGAGGGATAAGAGGGTGATGACAAGCGAGGGAATGCACATGGACTTTTTTCACCAGCAGTGATTCATATTTGGGATAGACCCACAGGCTGTGTCTAAACAGGAGACCTGGAACCACTGACATACTTATGGGTTAACAAAAGTACTGCAGCCAGCTCCAGAGGAGATCAAAAAAGCTGACAGCACTCCCACCCTTTTCCTGCTTCCACAGAAAATGGGGCGGATGAAGCATGATTTGTACAGCCCAGTGGTTAGATGCAGAGCATGAATAAAACAGTATAATTCCCATGGATGTCTATAACTCTTGTGGTTTCATCTAACTGCTGAGTTATACTCAGAGATTTAATAAAAAATATGTGTCTGGTTTATTGTCCTGTCTGGAAATCAATGGAAGATGATTGGCAGCAAAAATGTCCATTAGTACTGGCATGGCAGACATACAAGGAAGCTTTCCCTAGCCGTGCTGCAAACCTAGTTTTCCATTTTGAGGAACACCAGAGGTGATTGAGAAAAATGCTTCTGTATCAGTTGTAGTATTATTCAGAAAATAGAATTGAAAGGGAGAAAAACATCACCAGTTGTCATGTTTGTCACTTGAATGGGAGGTTATCCCAAAGGAGACTGGCAACAGGAGTTATTAACTTAGCTGCTGTCAGGGCTCTTTTTGTGAGAAAGGTTATGAACTAAAAATTTGACTAAGCTTTTTCTTTACAGATGAATGAGACTATATAATCATGAAGTACTGATAGGGCTGGAAACTACAATGAATGCTCACACCAAAACCATATTAGACATCAGTATTTCCTTCTATAAGGAAGAGGAAGGAACTGATTTTTAAATTTTTTCCCTGTTGTCTGGGATGGGGATTCAGAAGTTCTGAATGTTTAAGGAAAGACTTTAACATATTAAGAGTTATTCTATACAACTGGCAAACTGCACTTGCTCACGCCCCACACATGGACATGCTTTTGGGAATTTCCTTTGCTCTATTAAATCCTAATTTCTGCATGTAGGACAAATTTAAGGGGTCAGTTAGCCAACTGAGGGGTTTCTGTGAGTTTTATATTCCCAAACTTGCTCTAATTGCAGAAGGAATTTTCTGTGCATTTCTCCATGTCCTGGAGTCAAATGCTTGCTTTCACTTTCTCTTCTTGCTCATGGTGTCACATTTTCGATGAAATAATGACTAAATGAAGGACACCTACATTTCCAAGGAGACCAGATAGCATTTCACACCAAGTAAAATTTGAATATATTTATTATTTTTTCTCTTTCTAATCCTGATAAGAATACTTGTGCTTCAAGAAGTGTTTTTCAGCAGGGTGAAAATGCAGAGTGAGTGCCCAGTATTCCACCAGCATGGTGTCCCAGGAAGACAGGGCTGTATGGAGAGAACTGAGTCCAACACCATCTCTCATCTCACTTTTCTCTTCTGCTTGCCATTAAGCTCAGAGTTCAAGAGCTGGTGATGGTGCATTTGTTTTTCCTGCTGAGTGAACACAAGATGACTAAAAAAAGGCAATCTTTCAGCATAATGACATTATGAGGAAGGGTGATTTACTACTGGGGAAAGAGCCTTTTGCAGCTTTTCTGATCACGTTTCAAGGTTTTGCCTTTTTTCTCTCCAACTCTCCCAATAATAATGATGTAATATATTAAATTAAGTAGTAACAATGTATGAAGCTGTGGTTGTCATTAAATATTTATGCTTCCGGAGCATTGTAAACACACAGGGCAGCCCTAATTAACTATAGGTAGTCTACAATTATCCCGTGGTAATTACCCTAATTGGAATTGGCTCATTATGGGAAATAGAATAGAATTTGTTTTCCGTTCGGTACTGAAAAATAGAGTTGGCAATTAACTAAAACCAGCAGCCGCTTCATCCAACTTAAAAAATTAAATTGTCCTCTTAGAGCCTGTCACAGTTTCCACAATTGGAGCAGTTTTACAAACAAAACAAATAATCAGATCCGGCTTCCAAAGAATAAATACTTTTATAACCTTGTCTCTCTGCCAGCGTTGATTGATAACTGTGATGCACAGAGGTCCATAAAAATGCCCAAAGAGCTATCCAAAGCACTCAGAGACACACAGATCATTTGCTTTGTGAAGCTATTAGAGGAGTTGTGGGAGCAGTGAGAAAGCACACGCTTTCTTTTGCTGTGGGAATAATTCAGCTGTGGACATGGAGAGACTCTGCATTGTTAAGCATGACAAGCAATATTTCTGACCACTCCTCTCCTCCCTTGGCCACTGGGAAACGTTGCAAGTGTAAGACAAGGATATCCCAGGCTATTTGCAGGAGAGCAGCCCTACTCTTGTGGAGCTGTCACAGGCAACTGGATCTCTCCAACAGCCCAGGGCACTTGGCAGTCATTCCAAATGCTCATTTCCAGGCCCTTGCCAGCAAGAGTGCAATACTCACGTGCAGGACATGGCAGGTGTATCCAAATGCTGTCGGGCACCATCCTGAACCAAAGAAGAAATGGGATCTCTGGACTAGACTGATTCCTGCTGGCCAAAGCCGCAGCTGGACACGTGGCGCTGCTGCTGCTGCTGAGCTGAGTAAAGGTGGTGTTGCCTCCAGAATCCCACCTCTACCCCTGCTTCCCCACCAGACAGCCCTGATCCATTACACACCAATGTCAGGGTGCTGGGATAGCAGGAAGCAGGAACAGCCTTACCTGGAACTGCTCCTGGCAGAAGAGGATCTGTAATTGCAGCATGAGGACTGAGGACGGAATACTGCCACTGTGAGGAATCTCCTGTTTCTAATTTTATTTTCCTATCTGTTCATAAATGTCATGACAAATTAAATTCAAAAGAAGTGTAGGGTGTTACAAAATCGTGTCATACAAATGTATCTTCTAAGTCATAAATTGATGATTTGTGTTCTCCATCTGCTTTGCCTGATAGAAACAGGAACAGTCTGCTTTTGCTGAGAGCGGAAATGCCTCTGCTGAATTGATCTTGTGGAAATAGGAAGATGCAAGAAGAAAATGTTCAAGTAGCCTGTAGAAGCCTGCACACTGCTACAAACAGAAGGAAAGTTCACAAAAGGAAATAGGAGTTGGAGGATAGTGATTGATTCCTATCATATGCTATGTCCTCACATGGTATGTATATATCTGTTTTCCACAATAAATGAAAATCCACTTTTTTTTTTTACTCTGCTTCTAAAACATGACCTGCCTTTCTTTTTGTAATGTCTGTAACTTTCAATGTTTTTGGGACTTTGGGCCATTCTTTCCTGTGTTGTTTTTATTTTTTGCAGCAATTACATTAGCTGCCATCTCCAAAGAGGAAACCAGTTTTTCTAGTTATAAATGAGGTTAGCTGTGAAAAGTGAGAAAAGGAAGATGCTGAAGATGTGCCTGAGCAGTATTTCTACAGCACTTCCAAAAGGTAGTACAAGCTTATGCTTTGGAGCCACTGAACAGTGTGGGCTTGGGTCAGAGTAAATAAGGTAAGTCCTATACTTCTAGTTAAATGATTTTTTTCTTTATAGTGGGAAATAAATCTGTCTAAATTGCTGTTATCTGTTTTTCAAATATCTTGAAGTTGGAGGCTAGCAAACCTTTGTGAGTAGATGTTAGCTATTTGCCTATGGTTATGCCTGGGGCAAGGAGGTAGGGCTGTTGAACAGGGAGGCTGTTGCTGAGGTTTTCTACATCTGCATGGTCACTTTCAGAAAACCTTAGGGGCAGAAGGTGGGGAAATATGTCAGTCTTATTGGGAGAATTAGCCCTGAGTCTTACTATGATCTTTGCTTCTTCTCCAGCCTCTAACCAGGGTATCTTGGGACTCCACTTGGTGGGGCTGAGGCAAGTGGAGGCATGATAGAGACAGGTGAGATTACAGAAAACAGTGTTTTTGCTTGTTAGGCTCTCGGGAGAAAGATAACTGAGGCAACACCTAACTGGAGAAAGAGCAAGAAAGGGCAAATCTCTTTCTCAAAGGGCAAATCTTTTACTTAATCTATAGAGTACATTGAAAAATGATGGCTGTCTTTCACAGAAATATTATAAAAATTGTATTTAAAAGTATGCACATGCATGTCAAATTTACCTTTTAATTTATCTCCCTTAGCTCATCCACATGTTTCCACCTCTTGTATTTTCCCTTGTATAAAGCAGCTTCATTTCAACAGTCCTCTCTGTGAAACTCTTTCACTCCCCAGCACTTCTAGCAGAACTCAGCACAGAGTGATGTGGGGGCCGGTGGGCCTGTTGTTGTGAAGCCCATAGGACAAGGGACAGGAAGGGTCCATTAGAGGGACCATCCCTAAGGGTAGAAATCCCCCCTAGGTTAGAGTGACAGGCTTCTCCTAGGATGCATCAAACATTTATGTTAATATACCCAGTTCTGTTCCCCTGATTGATCCGTTGTCCTCCCTGCCCCTTTATCCCTCATATGTCTGCACCCTAGAATGTTTTCCTTTCCCTGCTCTCCCACTGGCCCTTGTTCCTTAGTCCCTCCCTCCCGGTATCTCTATTGGCTTCCTTACCCTAGTCCCACCTCTGTACTGCCCTGTGCCCTCAGACCATTGGCTCTGATGCTCTCTCTGCTCCTGTATAAAACCCTGTACCTTCCATTGTTCTTCATCTTCATCCCTGGAGCTCGTCATGTGGGTGGCTGCAATAAACCCTCCCGTGGAACCCCATATGGAGGCCCTTCTCGGACTCTTTTACTGTCAGCTTGTGTGTGTGTGTGTGCCCGCCCCTCCAGTGGCAGAGAGGGTATGTGAGTGCCTCCGTGGCCTCCCCTGTTCGTACACTCAGGGAAGACGCATTGCTCTTGCCAACTGGGGCGCAGCAGCCCTATCAAAGTGGCTTCTTGCAGAGACGCTTTTGGAAAGGTTCAGCACTTTTACCACCGACACCCTCCGCAACAGTGTGACTGGCATGCGACATCCTGCTCAGGCCCCCCAAAGCGATGGAGACCCTGGCCAGGTTGCTTTACTACCAAGGAGGGCTGCAAAGTTACCACTCAAATCAGCACCCTCCTGCTGTGTTGCCTGAGATGTTCATGTTTTTATTAAGGTGGCAGTTCAGTTAGTCTCTATTTTTAGGTTTGTGCTAGCAGCCCCTAAGAATTACCATTGAAGATGAACATGAGAGGACATCCGTCAGTGTGAAGGTCTGCACAGACAAAACAGAGTTTTGGCTTTAAATGGAGTTTACTGCCCGTTTCTACCATAGGGACTGAAGACATGGATTTTTTTGAGCAGTGCAGATTGTCACAAGAACTCTTAATATGATCCTTTTTCTAGTTGCTTGTTTTTGAAGTACCCAAAAATTTTGAGCTTAAGCAAGCATCAGTTACATTTTACGAACTTGTTCCCCCTTCAGTGTTGACTCATGTGTACAGAGGAATATAATGGAAGAGGGAAAACCAAGCACAGTATCTGGAAAGACTGCTTGAAAACCTCCACAAACTAGAATGAGATTTAGAGGAAGTGTCTAAGTGAATGTAGCCTCCTTGAGGCTACCTTACAAAGGGCATTGCCATCCAGAAATTTTGCATCAGTTATCTGCAAGCTAATTCTGATTCTAGAAGGGACCTGGTCCTCACAGCATGACTCTGCCTTCATTCATTATCCTTCCTAAGCAGCAGCAGGTTTTATTTGCATTGAATGTCTCCTTTCTCCCTTGGCAATATCCTTCTCCATCATTCAGTGTAAGGGCATTTCTACATGATAATGCATTGTGCTATATAAACATAACCTTTAAATTTCATTTTCTTTAAAAAAATAAATTTAACTGCTTAATAATTGCCAAAATGACATTTTGCTTTTTGTTTTGAAATATAAATACTTGTTTCAATTCCTTACTCTAGTATGAAATACGGTATTTTTAATGGGCTCAGACACGTCATTAAAACATTTTAGGTGTTACCAATGTATCCCCATTTTTCTTTAAGTTATTCATTTGTTCCAGCACTCCTTCCTTTGGCAAGAAACTCACTTGCATAAGCTGTTGGATCAGCTTGTCTCTGATTTTGAACTCAATGATTTTTTGCTTCAGCAAAAAGGAGGAGCTAAGTAAAAGAGTTTTTAGTTTAGAAATATTTCTTCTCCATCAGGAATTTGGGTGTCCTTTAACTCCAGGAAGAATGAAGACTCTTAGCACTTTGCAGGATTGACTTACTCCTGTCACCTTATCCAGGCTCCAAGGATCTGTGCTGCTGCAGTGTCATTCCCACTTGTGCTCCGTTTCTCACCCTGTGCTTTTCTGACTCTTTTCTTTAGATGAAGGCATTGGTTTTCTTGGAAGGAGTTGCAAAACCTACCCCTCCCTCTGCCACAAATGTCCTATAAGGTGCAACACAGCTAATTTCTCAGAAGGGTGCTTTTTCTTTTTAGTGGGCATGTAAAGCGTTGCTAATCGCTAGTGGGTGTTTAAGGTAAATGAAAGCCAAGCTGATGAGTGAGTGATGCCTGGCAGGTAAATCCGTTCATTCTCTCAGGTGCTATTGTTAGTTGACTTTGCTTGCAGCGACTCCTTCCTTGCTTTGCTTGCGTGGAGTACTAGGGAAACAAGGAAAACATTTATTGAAATTATAATACTAGAATAGCTTAAGACATTTATTCTTTGTTGGGATTCATTCTAAAGCAGTACATTACAATGGAAAATGCAGTCCTCTGCAACAGGCACTGCAGCAAAGCAAACCTTGAAGTGATCTTGAAAGCTCTCAGTGGTTCCTCTTGTGGGACGTGTTGAATGTAACAATTGCGGTAAGTGACTCACGTTGCTCAGTCTGACAGATACCAAACTTAAATGCACAGCTGGCTCTATGGGGTTTTGTAACACTTCTGTTCACCTTGGTGGAGCCAGGTTCCAGATGGAAAATTTAAATTCTGTGAGAGAGCCCACGTGAAAACCTTGTGTCCCCGAAGCCAAGCTGAGTTGTGTGTTCAAATTCTCAGGGGACTGTCATTTTATGCTTTCATTTTCAGGAGATTTCAGTCATAAGGTGAACTTGGTTCCAGGCTTCAGACAGCCTTTACAACGATACAGCCTATGAGGCAGGAGGCTAAAAATTTGGATTTGATCCATTGTTGGCCAATAGCTCCCTGTTGATGGGTGTTGAACATGGTCTTCTGGAGGCAACCCTGCCTCAAAAAGTCCCTACACTAATAGTCAGTCAGAGCTGTGAAGGCAAAAGAGGGGAAACACAGCTCAAGGTGCATTACTTACAGCGTTGTCCTGAGCCTCCATTGCTGACACCATTCAGGAGAGTCTCCTGGGTAGGTGGTTCTTTGCTCTAACCCAGTGGGACTGTTTCTGTGTGCTTCCTTGGGTAAATGATTCAACTTCTGCGCACCTTCACTTCCAGATACAGAAAATGGGATAGTGCCTCACCTTAACTGAGTGCATATGACAGGTGTGCATGTGACAAATCAGGGTAGATGTCTAAAAGTATTCAGGCATCTGAAGATGCAAACTATCACACAACAAGTTTTTCAAAAGACCACAGATATCTAACTTCTCCTGGAGTGAATCACAGTTAATCACCTCAAACACTTGCTGCTCATATGGGGCTCAGCTCCCAAAGGCTGTGTGAAAGGAGTTTGCACAAAGCTTTGACTCTTCTTGCAAACATGAATATGATTTTTTTTTTGTTTTTCTTAAAAAAGAGACAATTTTTGTTCAAGTTTTTCACTGAAATGAGGATTTACGTGCCCAAGCTCAAGTAACACTCTTTTTTCCCTGCCTACCATTGCTTTGTACAGTTAGCTGACTTTTCAAGGGGTTTAAAGATTAAAATATACATTAATTTGCAACTCCCTTTCTTTTCTCAAGTCTCGGTCACAAATGCAGCTTTATAAAGGCATCTGGTTGATATGATTCAGAACATATTTTACAAAACCACTTGGCTCTGTGCAGAGATTTGATTTCTTTGTCAGTGAGAGTGATTGACAACCAAAACCCACATAATCCAAGAGGAGATTCAGAGACAGGATTTGACAGTCCATCACGACAGACCTGTCGCGTTAGCACAGCCCTGTGCAGGAATCCTGCACGCGGCTCAGTGGTGGGGGCAGGCATTTGATCAGGTGATGAAGGCCTGTGACGAGCGCGCCAGACAATGTGCTGAGGACGGCACGGGGAAGCCTGTGCCGTGGGAGAGGCTGTGAATCCACTGCTGCCAGAGCATCTGTCCCTGAGCCCGTCCCCAGTGCCAGCCCCCGGCTGCGGTGCAGCTCCCCCCGCCCAGGGACGCCAGGCACCAGGCACAGCTGCTCGGAGGCCCTGCTGGGGGTGTGAGGGGGAGGACAGGAATGAGTCTTGTGATCACGTGTGGGACTCAGTGGGTCTGGCACCACCTCAAGCAGATGATTTTGGCCACTGCTCCCGTAAGCTGAGCTGGGAAACAGCACCCAGTTTCGGCTCAGCACGTCCCTCGAAGCCGTGCTGTGAGTGTGGCCAAGTGCTGTGGAAGTGTATTCACAGAGCTGAATCTTCGCTGCAGCCTTCATCTGGGACAACTGCTCAGAAACCTGGGTGAGTCATGTTACCAGTGCTAAGTGCTGAATCATGCACCTACCAAATCTGTCAGCAAAAAAATTTATAGTTAAAAAATAAGTCACTACACCTCTTTAAAGTGTTGGCAGCATTTTATCAGGATAAGTATTTGGATCTTGTAACTGTACGAGGTTTCCAAATTATTAATTTAATTGCACAGCCATTTTCTTATCTAATTTGCCCCCAGCCAGATCTTAAAAATGATTTAAACTTCAAAGACGATAGTAATCCCACATGCACAAAGACACTTGGAAAAACTATTTCTTTGAAATGTAACTGATTACAAACTAGTGTTGATTCCCTTCGCTTTCCTTGCAGCATTAGCTCTTCTGTGGGCATGGAGTGCTCTTGTAATTTGTCAACCGCTACCACCATTTAGGATCAGTTAAGCTTTCTCACATTAATTAAAAACTGTAATTAAATAACCAAAAAGCCCCTCACTATGACTCAGTCTTAGAATGTGCATCTGGCCCTTGTTTCAGATGGGGGGAAAAAAAGCGCGAAGTTATGTCAGAAATTTCCGGGATGTTTTCTTTTCATTACCTCATAAAGGCACTCTGCTGAAATGGTAATGGCTGGGAAATAAAAGAGAAAGGCATCTTTTATTGAGGTGGAAAGGATTGTGGCAAATTCTTCTACTTATGTTGCATTTTGATCTCAGTGCAGTACAGGACTAAGAGATCATGAACAGAAGATGCAAAAGAAATACTATTTTAAAATCTCTTTTAATGTTTAGCCCTGTAAACATCTCAGTGAACTTTACTTAAACAGATGCCTCTCCCTGAGAGGAATCCCACCTCACTCTTACTCACCCATATTGACACAAAAGGGGAAGATGAGTGCTAGAGAAGCAGATTTACCCTTGCAAGTGGCTACTACTGTATTTAATAGATGCATATTTATGTATTTTAAGAGATTAGGGTATGATTTCTGAGTATATTTGGGAAAGAAAGAAGCATAAGTTTTATCATCTTGCACAAGATCTGCCACCATGAATAAAATTTTACCCCTTTTGTATTGTTTTAGTAAGTATATGAAGCAGGGAGGGTAGGATACATCAATTTCTGTCGCTTGATGGAGATGACATACATGTTATAGTTAAAGCTTTCTAACAATTAAACTGTCCTGATTATAAAGACAATACTTATTTCCTCATAACTCCCCATCTAGATTTCATGAGAACTGTTCAAAAACATTTGTTGAGCAGCTGTCTCTAGAAGGAAGAGTCAAATGTATTTCTTAAATGGATGCAGATTTTGGTAGATTGCTGTTTAGAGTTCTTAAAAAAAAGATTTCAGAGTGAAAAAATGTTCACTTCTAAATACACTTATTTTTCTACAAAAAGAGGTTCAAAATGTTATTTATTGGGCAGAAAATTTGGAGTTAAAGTAATTTTCTAAAGGTGAGAAGCATATGTGATAACTGCTGGCTTTAAAGCTCAATTTAGTTTGAAAGAAAAAAAGATGATCTCTTCTATGACAGAAATTCCCTTTTTATCAGCTCAAGGTTGTTATTTCTGTCATGGTAGGTGGCAAAAGAGTAATTTCTGTGTTTGTTTACCTTTTATTCTTATGTGGTAAACACAGTCAAGTGAAAAACATTGATAGGAGACTGATCTCACTTCACATAGTCCTAAACCACAAACTGGTTTGGGTTGGATATGAGTTTACAGATCATCTAATCCAACTCCTCATCTTCCATTGGACCAGATTGCTCTGAATCCTATCCAGCCTGGCCTTGAACACTTCCAGTGATGGGACATACACAGCTCCTCTGGGCAACCTGTTCCAGTGTCTCACTGCTCTCACACTGAAGAATTGCTTTCTAACTTCTAATTTAAACCTGCCCTGTTTGAGTTAAAAACCATTGCCCCTTCTCCTGTCACTACAGGCCTTGGTAAAACCTCCCTCTCCAGCTTTCTTATAAATCCACTTTTATGTATTGCAAGGCCACAATGAGGTCATCCTGGAGCCTTCCCTTCTCCAGGCTGAACAGCCCCAGCTCTCTCAGCCTGTCCTCGTGTGAGAAGTGCTCCAGCCCACTGATCATCTTCATGGCCCTCCTGTGGACTTCTGCGTGGATTAAAGGAAAGAAATGTATGTTCTGTGCTTCATCTGGTCCCCTCTTCCCATGCAGGTAAATCTCAAGAATTAGAGAAGGGGAAGACCAAAGAAACACTCTGAAATGGGAGTGGACAGAGGGAGTTGTGTAAGCACAATCTGGACTACTATGAGTCTGCTGAATGTGATCTGTGAAACTTAATATCACCGCTTTTCCATCAATCCTGAAGACAGTAAATTGCAAGGTTGAATTTTTTCTAAGACTGTCAGATGTAGCCATTTGTCCACCATTTCCAGGAGGCAGAAATAGCTACACCTGGACAGGAAGGCAAAATCATGATCCAAAAGCAAAGAAGGGGATTTTGGTAGTAGTATGAAGCACTTCTAAAGAATGTGCTTTGCAAGATAATTATTTTAAGAAATGGGATTTCTGTTTCCAATTATAAAAACCTTAAGAAGTCATTAGAAAATGCAAAGCTGTGTACATCAGCTTCAGAGGCACTGTGGCTAATTTATGTGTGTGTATGAGAAAAGGTGAGGTGCCTTAACCTTGCAATCTCTATTTTTCTGATTGAGAAACCTGGATCACACTGAAGTGAACAGCTACATCCAAATCATGCAGCACAGCGTTACACAGAGATACCAGCTCATGCAAAACGTACTGTCTCCATATTAAAAGACATCTACTCTCTCCATGTGAAAGGACATCTACTCTCTACAAGGTTGATTAGCTCAAGCACAACCTACACCACCAGAGATAGCTCTGTTAATGTTAATTTGAGCTAAATCTGTCTGTTATGCCTTATAACAGCATGTAGACACATCTTTTCATTTTTCGTTTATATATCTCTGATAGCATTCATTAGAACCACCCATGTCTGTCTTCTGGTAAAATTTAGCAGTTTCACATTTTTAGATGAAAGTCAGAATTCAGGATGAAAGGAAGCCAGGGTAGGGACTTTCTGCTAAGGAGCCCATGCAGTCTGTGGACTGCTATGGACTCTTCTAAGTTTTTCTAGGCATAATTTCTGGTTTTTGGTTGCTTGGCTCTCAAAATCCATGCACTAAACTGAAGCAGCAGACTCATTTTCCATTTGTTCAGTGTGTATCTGTGCTGACCAGCTTTGCAGCTAGATCGGATATTTGCTAAAATCTCCTCACCTGTGCACTGGAAAATACCTCTTCTAAGAATTGTTCAAAACATATCATCAGTCCATGGCCCAATCCTCTTTCTGAACTGGACAGATGAAACTGAGAAAACAAGAGAATGGTGATTTTACAAATCCGTGCAGCATCTTTACAAACAATAGTTCTATGTTTCTCTCAATTAACGATTAATAGCAGTGGGTTTCAGAAACATATTCTACAGTAGTATAAATTAGCATTTCAGCAGACATGAAAGAGAAAACATGTCTCTTTCTCAACGGAAAAGTACTGTAAGAAATAAAATTGTGTTTCATTCTATAAAGAGTTTCCCTGTTGCATCCCACAGGGCTGCTGAGGATAGGCCCATGGAGCCCAAAACAAAGAAGGCCCGTTGGTGGGATGACCCTAAGGCCAAGACATCCCCCTAGGACAGGGTAAAGTCCCAGAGGACCTTGCAATAATTATAATAACATATGTATTTCCCCAGTTCTGGATTGGTTTACTGTTCTACACCCCTTTGTTCTATATATGTATCCCATCCAGAAATTTCTTTTGAATTGTACTCCCCATTGGCTTCTCTCCCTTTGTCCCTCCTACCTTGTATCCCCATTGGGCCCTCTACCCTTCCTCCGCCCCCTGGCCCTTGACCCATTGGACCTGATGCTCTGCCTGTCCCTTCCTCCCCATATATAACCCTCTGCCTGAGCCCTCCATTTTGTCTTTCTGTCCCTGGGCTTTTTGTGTTTTGAACTGTAATAAACCCTTCACTGGACCCTCATACAGAAGACCCTTCTCTCCTCCTTGTTGTTGGCTGCCACCTCTTCCCCGTGTCCTGCTCCATCGGGAGTGTGTGTGTGTGTGTGTGTCCGTGCTGTGTCTGGCCCCTCTGCGCTGCAGTGGCTTCCCCTGGCTGGGGACCCTCCTGGAAGGCTGCAGCACCCACCTCCACTCCATGCCGTGGCATTTCCCTACAAGTAAGACCTCTGATATTAGATCCTCTCAAATATTTCTATCAAAAAAAGGCTTTCAAATTTCTACAAGAGCACTGATTGAAGTTTATTGGATAGCTTGTAAAGTTTGCCTGTTGATGGCTATTCTATGACTGACTGTCACTGATCTGGCTGACTAAGCTGCCTCATTTTTGGACAGAGAGTGGTGTGGAAACCCTGAGGTAGGGAGAGGACAGTGTGAGTGAGATTGAAACATTAGGTATCTGCATTTCAGATTAGTGCATCTTACCAAGACCCTTGAGAAGCAGTGGATACTCTGTGTGATTCACATTGCACAGAGTGAATGAGATTGTGGTCTAGAAACCCCCGGGTTAAGTAGATAGAAACATCTGCATTTGATAAGTACCAACCTAGGCAATCATGGCAGCCAAAATCACAAGACTTTGTTTGGTCCTGTTTTCACTACTGACAGGAAGCAGAAGGAGGACCTATACAGGAGAAGGTATATTCTGTTTGTCGTTAGTGGTTAGATCTACGTTTGGAGAGTGTGTACTTGGAAGGTGTCAGATATTAATTAAATACGCAGATTACAAAATAAAACAATGAATGATGCTTGATGCTTCCACGGTCCGAATTTCAACGACGTTTTGGGATGAGGCTGCAGATGCTGCCTGCTTTGCCCTAGGCTACCACCACAGTTTAGCAGTTGATGGGATTTGCAGAAGTGCAAAAGGTCCAGTGTAGCTGATTAACCTTGGTTTTCTGGCTCCTTTTTATTCTAGGACTGTGAAATGTCAAATGTCTTTGTCAGCTCTCTCACCTTTAGTCCTGAGTCCAGTCAAGTACCTGTCTGAGTCAAGTCCCAGGGGAGGTTGCCCTTGCAAATGCATGGCTAAGGCAGGCGCAGGGGAAGGGAAGCACGTGTGTAAAAGCTTCCATTGTAGGTGTGGAAAGACTGGGGGAGCTGCTTTGGCACTCAGGGTACAGTAATGGTTGCCTGCTTGCCAGTGCATGCTCCCTCTTGCCCCACGTGGCTCCTGGGCTGAGAAGGGGCATGTAGAATTCTTCTGTTTGGTTACTCTGTCCCAACACTCCTAATGGAGTAAGTTTGAGACCAGTTTGGGGTTTTTTTTCTTTAAAAAAATAACAACAAAGTTTTCCGTAGTTTCTCAGAAAAACAGAGATGATTTCATCTTATCATAATTGCTGAATTTATTTTTAAGATGGGAGAGTGTCAAAAGCTGTAATCTTGCATGCCTCCTTTAATGCATAACATCCCGATTGTAGTGGCCCTGAAAAATTAACAAGTATTCAAATAACCCTAACTGAAAAGGATGCGAGTCCCCCATTATCCAGACTGCATGACTCATTAAAGTGAAGGGTGAAGAGCACAGCAGAGTGGCATTAATCACTCAGTTCTGCCACAGGAAGAAAAGCATTTGTGTGATACTGTTTACAACATACCATACGCAGAATTATCTGATGGTCTCACAAAGACTCTAGGGATGCTGATGACAAATGAAACATCCCACTTCTAAAAATTTTTGCAAGGCTATTTAGTTCAATTTCATTTTAGACTTTGCATTTTGCTTGACAATAATATACAAAAGAAGCAAAGCCTAATTTCCTGTTTAATGGCTTATTCTCTCAGATTTTGGTATATGATGACAACTCACATAAGTCTGAAAATATAATTTCATTACTAGATTTTGTAAGACCAAGAGAGGAAAAGACCCCCCAAACTTACGACAAGGCTGAAGGCGTCTCTGTTAGAGTAAGTTTTTGGATGAGTTTCTTGAAGATGCTCTCAGAAAAGTCATACGGTATTAGCTGAGTTCTCATACTACAGGCAGCTGTGCTGTTGGGAAAAGAAAAACAAATGGGTGAAGTAAAACTCTGGATCTTAGACTCTCTGAAGAATACTTGGGGTCAGAAAACAGAAAAGAAAAAGCAATCTGAATGGAGAAACAGACCAGAAAGGGTATCAGTAGCATGGTTTCTGATGATATGTGGTACTGGTGTATTTGGGGTATAAATGTTACAAATTAACATCAAAGAAGATGTACCTAGTTGAGAGTAAGATTACTGGTGTAAATCTTACTGGTGTAAAGATTGTATCTTTACAGGGATCTCAGAGAAGATGGCTAGAGAGCCCTGGACTGTGTTGGGCAAAGGTTCATGTTGCACAGCACTATTCATAAGCAGGGCAGGAGATGGAGAAAATCTCAGATGTGGTTGATACTATAAAATCCAAGCACAGAAGAAAAGAGACTTGGTGCATGAAGAAGTGACAAATTCAAAGTTGACTGTACAAAAAACAACATATGGAGCTTCATATGCTATGGTAAACACCATAAACTGTGGAATGGGCTGGCATTTGGAAAATTCTAATATAGTTTGATTATTGTTGTTGTTTTTGACTGGGGAGCTGTTGGAGAGCTTCTTCCAGGAGCCAGCTGGGACAGATTACTGTGTGGATCAGGACATACTCAGCAGTGAGAGCAGCCAGACCCAAAACCCCTTGTGTAGCAGACCTCTGCCAGACTCCCTGGCTTGGAGTGGCTGCTGGATTTCCTGTGGTGGAGAGCACAAAAGGATTCCCAGTCTGAAATTGCTATGTCTTGACTGGAGGGTGTTCAGATTTGTCCACACACCACCATCCTCACCTTCCATAAATCACTCTAAGGAGATGTTTTAACATGAGTGGATTCTTGCCAGTGTGGTCCATGGGGTTTCTTTTGGTGTTGTCAACAAGCTTTTCAGTTATTGTCAGTTCAGGTAGGGAGGGCAATAGCAATAGAAAAATTGTGATAGCAATAGAAAAATTTTGATTACAATTTTGATGACAATCAGGGCCTTTTAGCTTCTAACGTGCTTTGATTTAAAATTAACTCTCAAACATTTCTGAATTTGCTGAAGTAAAAAAATGCTCTTGGTTTTTACATAATCCTCAAAATTTGCAATGCTACAACACATGCTAAACAATTCATCCAGTGATATCAATAGGACTGTTCTTATGCTTAGAGATTTACATGTCTGCAAGGTCAAGACCTTATGCTTGTATTGTCATAATAATGAAATAACACATAGATGTGAGCTGGGGCTGGCTTCACTAGTAAGCTGAAAATATTTTACTTTGAATGGTCAGGTTCAAAAATTAATAAAAAATTCACTCATCTTTCCTAGATCAGTTAACTAGTCTGAACCCAGGCTTTGTGTTAAAACTTGACAGCATTTTCCTCCTTATGATGGATATATTTGAAAAAAAATCACTGCTAATGCCTTCCCTTGTAAAGTATTAATTGTCAGGATGAGCTAAACATATTCAGCAGGTTGTGATTATTTTTTGCTTTCTGACCCACAGAAGCATCACCATCTGTCTTCATGATCACTTCCTACCTTCGCTGCCTGCAACTTTTTCTGTTGTATCTTACTACTCAGCAGTCAATTTAAACTCAGAAACTTGTTCTATATTTGTTTACCTTTGTAAAATCCCTCTACTGTTTTAGACCTGTACAAGTATTTGTGTGCCTTGAAAGCTTGTTTGTTTTCTCAGTGATGCAAATTGGCCTAATAGCTTGCCTGTCTTTGCAAATAGTGTCTTTTCAGCAAGAGAGGCTCTTTAACCAATTCATCTGAACTGATCTGAATTTTATAATGTATTCCAAACGTACATATTTTTAACACAAAAAATCTAGAGTGAATTCTGTATGATCATGATAGGGTAATTTTTTTTCCCTGTCACACTGGCTTATTGAAGCTCAGAAGTATGTGTGTGCAATACAACTTCTCTGACTTCAGGACTTGTAAGTTATTTTGGTCAGTTTTATTTCTATTTCAAGAAGTTAAGTTCATCTTGAGAAGAGGGCTGTTTTGTTGACAGAATTGACCAAAACCCAAGACACTGAATGAAGTATGATTTGATAAAACTGACATCTTGTTAACATTTCTCTGTCCCTTAATGCAACCTTAATTAGATCAGAGCTGCAACACTAAAATATTTTCTATACACTAGGTTCATGCAATCTGTGAATTCTCCAAAAGAGAAAACAATACATATCTTAATAAGGAAATCTGATTTTCTTTGGTCCCATTTTCTTTCAGAGAGTTTCTCTGGCACATTTTCCCTGTTGCATTTCAAATTGCAACGTTCCAGTTCTTTCAAGCTCTGTGAAATAAATCACATATCAAGAAGTTAAGTATCTGTATCTCCTTCATAGACACAATCTGTGAGAACACTCCTGTTGACTTCCTGCCTTGCTATGGGGAAGCATTTATATTTACCTTGTTAATTCACAGTACAAACAGGTCTTAGGTAATGAAAACAAGGGCAGTGGGAAATAATGTCAACAAAAAAGTACCCAAAAGATTTACATAAACTGTCATCTGAGTTTCTGTAACATGGATGTACAACTGCTGTAGATAATAGAAATATCTGTCATTTCAGCTGTCAACATATCTTGGCAATTTTACCGAGTCCCCCCTTGGGTGCTCCATTTGCTTCAGTTCTTTGACTGGTCTTGCCTTACCACCTTTCACAGGCAAAGTTAATGGCTCTGATCATTCCTTTTTACTCACTTCACATATTCATTCTGACTCAACTTTTTCTCTGACTCACAATCTGATTCTATTTCCATAACCATGAGTGCATGTGAAGCATGCTGGGCTAATGTGGAATGGCATAGGCATCGCAGTGTGTTATTCATACCTGTGTGAGTAACAGCCACTCATTCCTTGGTACATGTGTATTGACTCGAGAGCACCTTCATTTCCTGCCTTTTCCCATTTATTCAATCACTTGGTGAGCCGCCTTCTACAATGAAGGGCATAAATCCTCTTGTTCTTATGTCAGAATGGAACTGCCTCAACTTAAAAGGATTACATCTTCAGCCAACTTTAAAAGAACTATCAAGAAAAAGAGAAAAAAATCGTAGGAGTTCTGATACACTTGCTATGCTGATGTTAAATCAAGATCAGTAGCTGACCTGTAGGTGTTGCAACTGCTTCAGATATTGGAGCTTTCTGATGAAAAGCCTACTGTACACGCAAAATCTACTGGGTAGATTCTCCTCATGGACCTATCTTACTATGTGCGATATAAGTGGCAAAATTGCCGTGGAAAGTTTGAGCAAACTGTGTGAAACTCCTGACATATCTCCAAAGTCCACAAAACAAACAGAATCTGTTAGCAGAAGGAATATCCTTTTCTATACTAACATCTGTTAGCAAAAGGAGCCAGGAAAGAGAAGAGATCTACAAAATAATTATGGCATTATCTATTACTTTGAACATGACATTAAGGTAACAAATTGCCTGGGTTTTTTGTTTGTGTTTGTTTGTTGGCTTGGGTTTTTGTTTGTTTTGTTTTATTGTTTGTTTTATACTGGAACATTACTCAGTATAAATGTGAAAAACCTGTAGCTTTCAATTTATCAGAATACTCTACTAATCCTACTTTTATACATAGATAATTAATTGAAAAATGTGACCTTTTCGATACCTTCTAAGAAGTCATGGACTTGGTGATTACTATAGAACTGCAGAGTTAAATTTTCCTGGAGCTCTTACTGGGTATCGAGAAATTTGGCAACAGCTCTAGTTCATTTGCTCAATATTAAAAACAAAAATTGGTATTATGTGCTATGTAATCTACAGTGCTGATACACATGAATTAACTTCATTACCTGCAGTAACTCAGGTTCTTACCACTGATGACATCCAGGTGTAAAAAAGAAATCCTGACATGCATAAAAGATCCAACATAGTCTGTCTCTCTGAAACTTCTGATGGACAGGGAAGTAAACCTTAAAGTGCAGTTTTAAATACCCAATTAGTCAGAATTAGAGGAAAATCTAGAGCTGGGTGGCGTAAGTGCAGAGGTTTTATTATTTCAGTATTTTTGCTCTGTGCTATGGTGCCAGGGACAAATACCTCATATGTTCTGGAGAGACTTCCCTGTAGTCACTGCAGCATCATACTGAGCACAGACTCCAAAAGCCTTGCTCATAGGAGGACTGAGTCCATTTGGAAACATTGGAGATGACACATCTGGTAAGTAGGTATGATGCTCTGGTTTTACAGCTCCAAGTGGGTGGATCACTGTGTGTCACTCGGGTATAGTGGTGGAGGCCAGGAAGGAAGGCCGAAAACAACTTGATTGGGCCAGAAGGAAACCTCATTTCTTCACTGTAGCGCTGAAAAAGTGACATCACAAAGCAAATATTATAATAAAATATGATTTTGGCTTGCTTATTTCTATCCTCCCTTGTTTTACTGTAAAACATTTATTTTCTGGAAGTTTTGGATGTTTGATTTATTTGTTCGGGGTTTGTTTGGTTTAATGGTTGTTTTTTTTTTTTTCTTTAGACACTATGGTTGCTATTAACATAATTAACATCCACTGCAGTAGATTATTTTGTCTTGCTCAAAATTGTTACTAAACAAGAATTGACCAGACTTTTCTCCATCTCCATTTTTTCCTAATGGCACGCCCCTTCCAGTTTGCCATTTGCCGAACTTAATCTCTTCACAATAGCAGCAAAATCTCTACAGACAGAAATTTTTGTTTTAAGATTGCAGTTCTTTTAAGATGGCCATGCACTAACAATTGACAGCAGCTTGGTTTTTCAGGAAATGTTTTAAATAACAGGCATCAGTGAACGTAGATTCAATTCGTACCTCAGTATAGTGAGCACCTACCACACTTCTGAGTAATTTTCTGGATTATCTGAACAACCTGGGGATCAAAGTTTAAAACTTGCTGCTGTTTCATGCAGGATGTTACATTTTGTAGGAGAACAAGGCAAGATATGCTTATGCTGGTAACTAAAGACATATGAAGCACTTGGATATTCCAATTATCTTCTGACTCATTGAAATCTGTATACTCTCTGTGGACCTCCTAAACACTCCAGTAAAAAGAGTAGAGGTTATAGATATCTGGGTAATTGAACTGAACTCAAATGCTTCATCTGGTTTCAGTAACATTTTTTATATTTCTTACTCTGGAGTTTTAATTTCTTGTTGTGAAATCATCTTGCTGGGAAAAAAATCAAAACCAGAGCAACAAGAACAAAACCCTACAATACCCAAAACCAACTGTGAGAACCAGATTAAACATATTCTCCAAACTCTGTTTTTTGCTATGTATTAAAGTTGGTATTTGAGTGCACAAAGCAAACTTAACTGGAGGGAGATTCCTGTGCCTCCCCTCACACCCTTTTTCTGGGAAACCCCAGGGACCTTGGGTGCTGGCAGGTGTTGGCATCTGTTCTTCCACCCAGGGTCTTGGTGACAATGGTCTTTGGCCACCCTCCATGTCACTGGCCCATGGTCTCTCTCTGTGCTGCCTGGACCCTTGTGCAGCCTCCTGAGCCCCAGGGCTGCTCCTGGGAGTTGCCAGTGCTCAGCCATCCTGTGGGGCGCTTCCATCTCTCCTGCCTGGAATAAACATCCCACCAGGGCTGTTTGCTTACACATCCCTTTCAGGAGGCAGGTGCAAGAGGCTGGCAGTCTATCTGAGGGGTCTTTATATAGCATTTAGTGCAGGGTTTCTGCTCCTGCAGCCTTCTTTTGGACTCTGGGGTACAGAGATCTTCATACAGTAAGTATAACCTAATGCTCTGTGCTGCATGTGGAGTGAAACCTGTTTACAAGCAGAAGCTCTGCTGGAGCTCTGGTAGTGGGAAGTGGGCTGTCTCCCAACATTAACCAGGGTATTGGTAATTTCTCCCTGTTTCAATATTTTCTTTCATGTTTGATAGCATTAAATAGAGTGCAGGAGACACTTCAGTGGTGCCAGAGACTTTGCACAGGAGTCTTGTAGCCAGTTCCCAGAGGGACCTAATCACTGCTCTTTGCTCAGCAATGATGACTGAGTTTCAGTGACTGCATGGGCTGTAAATTTAAACCCCAGCGTCCTCTTACTGCAACTCCAGTGTCTTCATTCTTTCTGGATTGAAGATGAAATTTCCTATGGAGAAGTTCACTGAGAAATTCATTGCTTTAAAAGGGCATAAGTAATGTTGTTTACTATAAACATGTTGTTAAACTGTGACATCAGTATTTGGGAGGATAGTGATTATAGAAGTACTTGGGGACAAGTGATCTCAGTCAATGGATAACAGCTCAGAAAAGGAGCAGTCTTTATTTAAGACAAAAGTTAACTTGAATCTGTGTTAGTTCATAAAGATACAGATAGGCTGCCAGTGGCAGTAATTGTATGTTGAAATACAAAAAATGCTGTGGAACTCTTCTCAGAAATGTTTGTTGTAGTATTGAAATTCCTTAGCAAGATGGGGAGTACTAGGGAAGATTCCTGGACATAGCTCAAGTCTTTGCAGTTAGATACTATATACTTATATTAAAGAAAAACATAGCTGCTTGGAAAGAACAGAATGACATTTTGATTGAAAATCAAAATTACAGTAGAAGCTTGCATGGCTTCCAGCTCCCTTTGCTCAGTGTTCACTGAGGTCATGCATTTAAATATGTGTTGCTTTAGAAACTACTAAAAGTGCATAAGGTACATTACAGCTTTTCTGCCCAAATGAACTACTTGAAAACTGTTTCATCTCCTGGAAGCAGTCATCTCACACCATCATTGCCTAAATTTGGCAGTAGGCTCTCTGACTATCCTGTTCTGTGGGTTCTTAAAGCTCAGAACATGTTTGTCACTAGACATCTCTATCTCAAGGACACAGTGGCTTGCTTGTCATAATTTTGCTTTTATTTGTTGCATTCTTACCACTTCCAACAAAACCATTAATCAAGTAAATAGATAGTTCATTAGCCTAGGAATTAATTTATGGGTAAGCATGTTCTTGAAAGGTCTTAAATGGCTCAGTGTAGTAGACTGTCAAGAAAATTTTGAGTTTATATAATACAGAAGCAAAATCAGAGACTTGCCATAGTGTATCTCTTATTAAAGTTGTAATCTCCTCATTTGAGAGAGCATGTGAGAGATGCACGATTTACAAATAGTACACTTATAAACTTGACCAGTCCTTTGGGCTATGGATTCCTGATTGTACAGCTCATATATTCTAGTGAAGCATTTGTATTCCAGGTACACTGCTTCTTTTTTAAATTCCTCTTAAGTTCTTTTTCCCATTTCACTTCACCTCTGCCCATTTCATCTAAGACAGCAGCAGTCGCATACATGCATGTATTCCTGGACTGTTTCCTCTACTGCACTCTTTCTTTCATGGCACACATTCAGTCTCAGGAGATTTGCTTTCATGGCTTCTGTATTTTGAACAGCTTGAAAGAAGTGATGGCTGAAAGAAAGGTCAACAAGTTAGCTTCAAAATGATAAATAGACTGGTTGCTGGCATGCCTGAGCATTTTTGGGGCATATTTTTTATTTTCCTTCTCACTGGTGCCTCTTAATTTCATACAGAAGCTTGAAAGGACCTCTAGTATCAATGAAGATCATATACAGAACATACTTGGCAAAAACACAGTGTGATCATGCTGCATCTGTTATCTTAAGTAAAAACTGAGGTTAGAATTTTAATAAAGAGTATATGAATATTTTTTACTCTACAGAATAGCGCATATCAGTTTTCAGTGCAACGGCATCAAAGTCACTGCTACTGCCTCTGCTGACTATGTCAGACTGCACGGTCTTCTGCCTCTATTAGGATGGTCCATGGAAAGCAACTGCCAGCCAATACAGAAAACTAAGAATTTCCTCCTAATCTTGATGATGATGTAGGCTTGGTACAAAATAATTGGCTTTGTGTATGCTGGAGTAGGAATAAAGAAGAAATCAATACCAATGAATATTGAATTGCTAATATTTGGTGTCAAACACAGGAACTTTCATGGTAAAATGTGTTTTTCAGAGGAGGACGCTAAGTATCAACCAGTCAGTCATCAGAAGGAAGACTACTGAACAGGAAAAGAAAACAGTTTGGATGGGAGGTGTGTGAGTAGAGTACAGACTTTCCTCAATCTGCAATGTAGGTAGAAATCACATCCTGATAGAAGGCCCAGTATCTCTTTAAGCAAAACCTTTAAAAAATTGAAGCGAAGAACCATTGCCCACTCTGGAGATGGTCTTGATGAGAACTTATTTTCAGATAGGAATATCACTGCCCGTACTCAGTTTACTGCCCGGTTTTGATACTTGAATGTTGGAGAACTAGAGCTGGAAAGAAATTATCCCTGCCTGTGAAATCACATTAACCTTGGCAACATATTTGAAAGTTGTAAATGAAAATTTTCCTCTGACCAGTGTAGAAAAGCCATTAATCAAAGTATCTGACATAAAGTATTAGTATTTTTCAATGAGCCTAGCTCAGAATTATCCATTGCACATGACTGAATGTAGGCTATTGACTAATTTCACTTTTCTAGTGAAGAAGCAAAAAAAAAAAGATATTTCTTCTAGGATATACTGGAGCTATTTTGTCCAATCAAACATTTCTCAAACATGCTTCTGCAAAATGGACAGAGGAGGATCATTGCTTTGCCTCAATTACATGCAACAGAGAACTGAGCTCCTGAAGTGAAGGGAAGTCTCCAGGTTAATTGTCTTGAAATCAGCTGTCAGACTGTTAAAATTTAGTTTATAAGAGCCTGCCCATACAATGAGAAAGAATTGTGTAACCCTGATCATCTGATCCCCTACCAGCAGAGCTCAGGATAAATTCAGCAGTCTTGATGAGACTTGTACTAGTGAAAAGTATGAAAGAAGTATTCTATATTCCAAATATTTTGATTTTTCTTTGAGTTGATAAATGATCCCTCAAGAGCTACTTCTGTTATTGATTAATGTGTTGTTATCCAAATTGAGCTTTCCTGTGAATGTCTGTGTATTTTATAATCATGATAGTGTCTATGTTTTACCTTGACTACTATCTTGTGACCGCAAAAATGTTATGCCAGTGAGACAGGTCCTTTTTTAATGTAAGTCAGATTTTAAAACACACTTAAAAACCAGAAGAACGCCAACAGAATTCTCAGCTTGTTGAGATTTGAAATTCTCCTAGAATTGTACCCTCTCACGGACAGGCAGCTGCATTGTATAGCCATTGTTTGGAAAAGTTTCTCCAAGCTCTGTGCCAAATACAATACTGTGATTTAATTTTAAAGCCAGAAATGCAAATCTCAATGTGTAGACACTCAGATAAAGGCAGAGTCCTCAGCAATCTGACTCACTAATGCTATTTCCAAGAATATAGAACATTTAATTTGAGAAAGTTAACCTAAGTAGTTGGAAGAGAAGCGCAGGTAACCTCTGCATGTAGGTAGTGAGAATCTATTCAATTCTCTTTCCCGGCACTGGCTTCTCTCTCCCAGCCATCATTTCTACATTTGCTTATTAACTTTCCTTTCAGGCTGTTGTGCAGGAGTTGGGAAAGCAGTAGCACTTCCTTTCAGAAGAAAATTTCCTTTGCCCCGCTATGTCCACCTTGTCTTTCATCAGGTGCTTTCTGTTTAAAATCAGCAGAGGTTGACCACAACAGAGATACTGTATTTGGTGTTGGGTAATTGCTTGGTTCCCCTAACAATCCTGGTCTGGGAGTCACCTGGACGGACAAATGATTGTGTCCATGCAGGGCTTGGTTTGAGGCGAAAGGAAACCTGGGAAGCCAGAAGATAAAGGAATATGAGCTAAGGAAATTGGTGCCCTGCTCATGATTGTGGTAAAAGAGGGCGGAATTTACCACATCTCTCACTTAAAGGAAAAGATTCTGCAGCATCACATTTGAGGGCCAGAAGAAACAAACAGGAAATACACAGTAAACAAAAGCAGAATATGTGTTCTCAACCATGTCTTGTACTGCTATGCATGTAATTACAGTAAACATGTTGATACGTATTGCAAATAGAACCTCATTACTGTGAAAGGAGACAATGGGGAAAAAAAAATCAGTCAGAGAAGTCTAACTCTCTGAAAGAGCTAAAACCACTCCTACAGAGTAACTGTAAAGGTGTAAAGAGTAGGTAAGAGTATAAATTTTCCACAGTTCTTCAGTAAATGGAGGGAAAGCATGTGTCAAAAATAATTAAACCAGCCAATATTTCACAGCCACAGTGTCTGAGTTACTCTTTTTCTTCTGTATCTAAATTTCAAAGCAGCAGCATCTTTTCCTTGCCTGCACAACACGCTGCTTCCAGATGGGTGACTTATGTAACACTCTGGGAGACACCAAGTCGAGGTCTCAGGCTTGCAGAGGAAATACAAAAAGAAACAGACCGAGAGAAGAGAGGAGAGGAAGTGTGAGGGTAGCCAAGAACATCCGCTCTTGCTACAATCCTCAGCCCCTCATTCCTTTCTGACCCCTATAAGAACTGACAGGGCCCAGAGACGGGAAAGTTTGATGGACTCCATCAAAGTCACACATTTCTAACTGCTTAAGAAAAGTTTCTCTTCTTTCTGTGCTAATATCACTGTAATAGTGCAGCTCTGCTAGAATATGAGGTATCCTTCCTGATATTTTTGGTAAGCCTGTTTCTTACTTTCTTTCCACTTATTCCTGCCCTTTTTTATCCTTCATGATTTCACTTCTCTGTTCTTCCTCCCTCCTTCTCTCTCTAACACCTTTGTCACGTATGACTCCAGAGTCTTCCCTCTGTTTCTATCTCCTAGTTCTTTGTCTCTGTTGGAAGATTTCAGTGCAGGGATGGAAGGATGGAAGGATACTGTTGCAAATGCAACTCCACATCTTCATTTTTCTCCGTTGCTCTAATGATGGTTTTTACTGGGAGCTGCCCAGCTGTGGTACTTTTGATGCCCTCTCCATTCAAGGAGGCAATAACTCACTTGCAGCTCAGTGTCAGCTCCATGGTAGCTGACTAAAATACTGCCTGGACACTGACAAAAAAGGAGTGAAACCATTTCTGAATGATTTGTTCTCTTGGCTATGCTCCTGCATCACTGTTTTCTACAGGATGCACAGTACTTTGATGCCTATGGTAGGAAATCAGGGAATCCTACAGAGTGATGATTTCCTCCAGTCTCCAGTTTCTTGCTGACACTTTATCGGTTCACAACAAGCAAAACTGGAACTTATCACTTACCCTGAGACAGACAAGAAAATACATTTTCTGTGTCTTGAATCTTTCACTGAGCTCTATCCCATCTGTCAATGTCTTTTTGATGTGCAGATACAAGAGTCTGAATTTCCTTGATCTCAAACAATGATAATACTCACTGCCATAGCTATAGTAATAGAAGTTCCTATTTGCTGATACAAGGCAACACATATTTAGCTGCTTACATGTTGGGACCTCTACAATATTTATAGCATCCATACTTTCCAAGATCTCAGTCTACATGTCTCAGAATCCACACTCAGTGTTTATGACTGTGATTAAACATAAGCTTGTTCAAACAAATTTATCCTATCAGTCTATTCAAGCTCTGCAGACACACTAGTTTGTGCAACTGCTATGTTGAAGCATTATTTATCACTATTTATATGGAAATACTTATATTGTCAGCACTGACTTCTATGTACTTTGTCTAGATTTGCAAGATAATGAATCTTTGTGCCCACTAAAGTAATCTATTTCTTTATTTCCTGTGCCCCTGTCAATATAATCATCAACTTTTAATTCCCTTAACATGACACATTTTACTGGAATTCAAGTCACATGAAATGCAGTGTATATTCAGGGGTGAGCTGCCAACATTTTTTATAATCTACCTTTAGATAGCAATAAAAGCTTTGTCTCCCAAAGCAATCAGTCATGTACCACTAGGTTTTGTCCTATCATCTGGCACTTTCATCGCTCTCTGCCTTTGACATGAAATAGTTTTGCATTTGCAAGTCCCTAAATGGACAGGATGAAATCATTGTCTCCAAGTCCTGTATTTATTCTAGAGCAGCTTGCCCAGATGAGGACAAGCACTCATCACTCCTGTAACCAGTTCCTTTCAAATCAGTCTGACACCCAGGAAAACAAGAAGCTTTGGGAGGATGTCATAGGCTGCGGTCAGCAGTAATAGCAGCTCGCTTATTTATAGTACTTTTCATCCAGAAGAACTCTGAATGCAAACATGAAGGCAAAATTAAGAAAGTACAAAGTAAGAGCAAAGCATTGATTGAGTAGTGGAGACGCCAGCCTGTGTCTAATGAATGAGGGGCAGCACTAATTATAAACGTATTTGCTTTTATTGTCATGTTTTAGAACTTTAATGGTCATCTAATGTATTTTTTATGAGATGAATATATTTCTTTCAAAACCTCAGGAACATGTGCAGCTGATTTTAATTTCAATGGGAGTTGTAAAAGCTCATTAGGCTCTAGATTTGTCCTTCAAATGTACTTAATTAAATATATAAAGAAGATAACCAGAAAGCCTGAAGTGGCTGAGACAGAGTTAGCACCAAACCATCTTTCCTGCTCTTTTTATCCTAGGAATAGTCATGAGTTGGTCAATTATCACTTTGAATTAAACTAATTGCACAACTTCCTGGGATTAAGTGGGCTGCAGATTGTGTGTCCCAGTTTCGCATCTCCTGCAATGATCCTTTGCCTACACAGTGGTGGAACAGAAGCAGCAGTGCCGCAGGTATTTCAGCATTAGCTCATCACAGACAAATGGTAACAGAATGTTTGTGGCAGCTTCACGATTTCTTTGAACCACCTTTATCCCAGTACATGAAAATAACCCAAATTTTCATCTGACAGACAAAGTACTAATCCATTCCGTGCCTCACATTTTAGAGACATTGCATAATTTTCTGGCACGCAGCCACAAAAATTCTCATTTGAAGGAATGCTTTGTGGAATGACAACATCCAGAAGCAGCGCGTGCAGGACTTGAAGTGACCAGCCTCTCTGGAGCCCCTAACCTTGTCCTACCTAAGCATGCTGGGAAAATTGTTATTTTATAGTCATGGAGAACTTTGTAAGCTTTCTGTAATGGAAGTGGAAACACAGTGTCCCTGCCCTAAATACTTCAGTTGCAACGCCATGGGGGAGGATGGGTAACAAACCAGAATAGAACAAGGAGTTCTTGGGAGGAAGCACACACTAATTTTGACAAAGTTATGCATAAACTGAGGAAATATAAAGCCATCTTCAGAAGAACATCAGTCACTTAGCAAAGGCCTTGCATAGCAGGGGGACAGACGGAAGAAAAAGATTTTTAGGAAAACTGTAAAAGCAGAATTTTTTCTTTTTCCCTCGCAATTTTCTTGGGGGCTTGAAATAGAATTGAATATGAAAAAACCATTACAGAACGGTGCAGCACACTGCCTTGTACAGGATGTTCTGAGCATGGGGCAGAGCATGGAGGAAACGGGCTGGTGGGGGAGCTGCAGCTGCAGGTATGTGACAAGGTCTTGCTGGTGCTGCAGCAGGCCTGCCTGGGCAGGGCACTTACAGCTCCCAGGGTTTCCAGGAATATCAGGAACAGGTGAAATGGCACAGCAGGACAAAGAGGTCCTGGGGATTATTACAGTGAGGTGTTGGAAGTGGTCACAAGACATAAGACATGAAGGGCATTGAGGCGGGAAAACAAAAGTTTCACAGTAGCATGTCACTGATTACATGGTATCTTCCAGTCTAGTTGGGCATCTGTACCTAGCTGTCCAAACCTGATCCTGTTTTTCTTCATTTACTTTTTCTGTTCTCGTGGGATTTGCCTTCATTCTCTTCTTTACCATCATCTTTAAAGTACTGCTGCAAGAGTGTTTCCCCCTGCACATGCTGTGAGATGAAGTTTTCCCGATTTTCCATTTAATTTGCTGTCTGCAAGCCTCACCAGAAAGATTCCCTCTCAATTCTTTACTTCACCTCCTAATTTTTTCTTCATCTGTTGTTAATTTTATCAATACTATTTTGCTGTCAAAGTCACTGAAAACCATTTCCAGGAGACAATACAGAAAATCCAGCATTTTGTTTCATCAGAGATTTATTCAGTGGATTCTGATTTTCCTTTGCCAGGAAGTACCTGTCTCAGAAGACTGCTGCTTAATATATAACAGTCAAGAGACACAAAAATAAAATAAAAAAATTATTTCGAGTAAGTAAAATAAAAATACGCATCATACTCAGAATAGGTAGAAAGCTTCCCACTCATTTACCTCATGCGTAGGGGAAAAATGCAGGAGTTATTTCCTGGGAGATCACCATGAGCTGTGCAGGTAAGAACATTGTTTTGTGCATGGTAAGGTAGCTTGAACATCCTTTTCAGGATGGAAATACCATACAGAAATACTTTCCTAAGAGTGCTGTGGTTGATGGTGGATAAACAGGAGACACTCAGAGCTGAATTAGCAATCACCTCTTCTCTAGGATGGCAGAGCTGGCAAGATGTCAAAGCCCATTATCCCCTCTGGAAAAGCAGAGGGAGATACCAAAGCAGACAGACGCTCCCGTAATGCCTTGTCTAAACTGCATTATTGATCTCTGTCAAGATCCTCTGCCTCCCTCTGTGTCTGGTATGCATGAGGCAAAGCTGCAATGAGCAATCCAAAGCACTCAAATTACAAGAAGAGCTGTATTGATAAAAAAGCCGCTTTTGGCTTTTTACCTTATCTATAATTGTGATAGAAATCCCACGGGTTGGGGTCTGCAGCCCAGTGGGCAGATCATGAGTAGATCACTGAAAGTGATAAATTCTTACATGTGCAGGCAAATTTTCAAAAGCAGTGCTTGAACTGAGATGCCTTTGCTTTTGCTCAGCCTGAGGTTCCTATATCTAGACCCAGATTTTTTGCTTCTCTGAGCACTTGAGACTTCCACTGATCTCTCTCAGAATCAGGAGCCAGCAGTTGTTCTGAAAATCTAGCCTGGGGTGAAATTTGGACCTGCTGTAGTTAAAAGGAACTTTTTCAAGATTTCATCTGATGTAACTCATTCTGAACACTCAAGAATTTAAGTGCTTAAAATGAGATGAATGCGTTTCCTGGTAGGCAAAATGGAGAAAACTTTTAGCCACTTATGTAAACTGTATTACAATATGTGAAAAGCAGCATCTGTGTGATCGGGAAAAAATATTTCCTTTTGCAGTATCAGTGAAATCTTCAAAAACTCAAAAGAAGGATTCCTAAAACTTGTCTCATATGCCTTTAATTTAGATTTCAGTTGCCTCCCTTGAAACCAGAAAAAAATTTTATTTTAATTGACATAAATTAAAGGTGCTAATACCGATGGTGGAACCAAAGGTAGATCTGTAAGCTCTGGGCTTGTGTCCTCTAACTCTGTATTGGCTTGGGGCATGTTCACACCATGAGAATTTTGAATATGAATTTTGCCATGTATTTTTGTGGATTAACGGTTACTTCCCTTCTATGCACCGCATGCACCTAGAAGTGATGGTTTTCAAGAGAAGTGATCAGCACTCCAGGCAAGACTTACAAGGCTGACTCTGAAGGCAGAAACCTGCCTCTCACTCCAGTTAGCATCTGTTGATCTGAGTGTGACTGGGAGCTTGTTCAGGACACTTGAGATGTTCACCAGCAGCAAATCCAGGACAGACACTGCCCACAGACTGCATCAGCATCCAGCCCAGAGCTGCCCCTGAGTCCCATTGCCACCTGCAACCTAGCTGGTGTCCCACACTTGTGTTTCTGAGCCTGATATCTATGCTGGCTGCTGGGAGAGCACAAGAGCAAGGCTGCTGCAGCAGCTCCCCTGGGGCAGAGAGCTGTGCTGTGGCACCGTCTGGGAGAGGAGCATCGCCAGCAATGGCCAAGCATTGGTGTTGACAACAGCCTGGCCCCTGGGCACATGGCACACGTGGGCTGCCAAAAGGGCCAGGCCCCAGACTGATGAAACAGCCTCTCATGAGGGAGTGTATTTATCATATATATTTTATGCTAGATATGACATATAAAACATACATAATGCCAAAATTCAAGTTTGTAACTGCAACTCTGTTAACTTCCTAATATAAAAAATAATCATGGGGGAAGAAGCCCTATGGAAAATTTTTCTACATAGCAGAGAGGAATCAATTTCAGACAAGCATAAGAGTGCTCCATTAGCATTTGTGCAGGTCCTAAGCAGTTATACAAGAATGCAGCTCAATGAGATTTTCTGAATGAGTAAATAAATAATAAGGCTCTTGAGACACATCATTTGCATTCAATAATGCTAGAAAATTTCTTAATAAAAATGAGCAGTAGGAATCCAGGGATGGGAGCCTGCTCACAAGACAACATTCTGGATGTGGGGTTTCCACAGCTGTGTCCTAATTTAAGGGTCTAATTTAAGAAAAAATTAATTATACCCCAGAAATATCTGTTTTTTCTCCACTGACTGTAAAATGGACTAGAGGTGAGCACTCAGCTGGGACATCCACATTGTACCACTGGGCACAGAAGAACTTTACCTTCATACACTAACAGTTTATCACAGCAATCACATGATCTTTCCTTATAGACCTCATTATATTAGCTTAGCCTCCATCTCCCTGTCATATTTCTCAAAGTTTTAGTTACGAGGCATTTGGTAGGGCTTTACACTGAATTCCAGTACTTTCTCTCTCATTGCTCTGATAGTTTCTGGGAGTATATAAGGGATTTTGCAAATTCTCTCCCATTATTCATGTGGAAAAATGTACAGGACATCTATGTTAAATGCTAGATTAAAAATTAGGTAATTAGATTAATGAAACTCTGTCCTTTTCATCATGGAATAGTCTTAAATAATCCTTTGCTGTCTTCTTTCTCGGTTCAAGTTTTCCCTTGGGAGAATAGCTGCTCTCTTTTGCCATTCCTGGGCTGGCATTACTCACCAGTGTCTGGGCAAGAATTCCAAGCCAAACACCACATCCAGTGGTTTCTCTCTGGAGAAGACATGAGGTCTCCACATTCAGCTGTAGTGAAGAAGATGGTTATAAAATAAACATTAATAAAAGATTGTCTTGTTACCATCTTCAGTATTTCCATTTCTCCTAAGGTAAGCCGTAGTATTCTCTACGTATTATACTTTATCTTATTACTTCATTGCTCTTATCTCAGACAGTATTTGATCCAAGCTAGGGTCAGAAGATTGCCGTGTAGTCTAAATGGAGATAAGAGAAAGAATTCTATTTTAAAAGAGTTTTTATAGGCTGTGTTTTGTGAATATTTCCTTGAGAGAAGAAAAAGTATTTTTATAAGCTATATTTTCAGAGTAGTTCAGTTGCTTAAGGGTATTAGCCAGTTCACATTAATTTGCAATATCATTTTAAAGCTTTAGAACAAGATGCTCCCTGCATATTTGTGCCCTGGTGAATACTGCTTAAAGGAAAAGGAATAAGATTTTTTAGAAGTTCAGCACTTTTCCTCTGTATTATTGTCTGTAAACCAGATCTCAGAGGTAATTTTACCAAGTGTCTCAGGATTATGTTAGCTACCTCAGTGGACGGTTGTGGGAACATTGCTTTTTTAGAAATGCAGCTTTTACCATTAACTTCTAGAGGGAACAGTCTGAAAGCTGTAAGTGAATGATGCCCTGCCAGGCATAACTCCTGATTGCTGTGACAGGCGGTTTGGAATGGAAAGGATGGTGAGTAAGATGAGGCAGAGAAGCTGAAGTTACACATATCCATTATAAGCTTGTTCTTTCTGTGGAAGGCACGATGCTACAGAAATGATGCAATGATGCAAATCAGTCTTTCCAAGGAAAGAGAAGAAAGTCAAAGCATTCTGATAGTAGCTCTGGTGACATTATGGTATTCTGGAGCCAGGATAATGCAGGAAGAGGGGAGAGGGCATGTGAAATATTGCCTGTGCACTGCTATGCCCTCTCAGTTTTAGGAAGCCTGCATCCAGCTGGACCAGCTACTTGGCTACACATGGGCCCCTTGCCATGTGGCATACAGAGCAAAGGGAGCTGCATTTTCCCTGTGTGGGGAATCACAAACATGCTGCCCCATAGATTTCTGCTAAGCCCAGTCCTCCCTTATTCCAGCTTTGAGGCCTATAAGAATGTGATTCTTGGATTTTTAGTCCACCAGAAAAATTATGTGGCTGCAGCCCAGAGAGATCTGTGTGGGAAAAGCAGGATTCTTCTCACCTAATTTGTGATGTCTCTGCCTCTGACGTAGATAATCTGCATCTGTTCCACTCACTGCAGACTCCCTTGGAGTCAATGAGGAGGAATAAACACTTTTAGGACATGAATCATCTGATGCATTTTAGACATTTACATTAGAGCTGGATCACTTTCACTGTAGCACTGCCTATTTCCTCTCTATTTGATTATAGAGAGAACTTGGCTCAGAAATAGATGTCACCATCTAAACTTAGGTGGGATGAATCCCACACAGACAGCCTGTTGTAGATGTGCTAACTGAATGGGAGATTCAGGAGCATCCTTTTTTTCATGGTGTTCTGAGGCGGAAGCCTAGAAAAGGACTGAGAAGGGGGCGATGACCACGTTCTAGAAAAATCTGTGTGGTACAGAGAATGGAAAGTATGAAGCTGGAAAGAGCTGGAAAAGGGGATAAATACTGCTTTGAGATGATTGCATCTGATAACAAATTATTCAGAACAGTCTAATCTAAAGCTGACTGCAAAGAGCTGTAGCAGAATCTCATAAAACTGTGTAACTAGATAATAAAATGACAAACGAAAATTAATGCTCATAAGTGCAAAGTAATGCAAATGGAATAAAAATAACTCAAACTATTCATACATATTAACAGGCTTTAAATTGGCTATTACTATCCAGGCAATAAATTTTGGAGTGACTGTGAATAGATTTCTGGAAACATCTGATCCATGCTCAGGGGAGGTCAAAAGAAGAAATGAAATGCTACGAATTATTGAGAAAGGGATGGAGTAAACACAGGAAAAGTTCTTATGGCACTGCATAAATTCACAGTGCTTCTGCAGCTTGAAGGAGTGTACAGTTCTTCCCCAGCAGCCTCAAGGCAGGTATAGGAAAGCTGGAGATGAGATAGAAAAGGGCTGCAAGGTGATCAAAGACACACAACAGCAAAGAGAGACTTTGGCTCTCCAGTCTGAAAAAGAGATGGATGAGAAGGTAATATGATAAAAGCCTGTAGAATTATAAATGGTTTAGAGAAGGTGAATTGGGAATTCTTAACATGCAATTTTTATGTCTTTGGAGTTGAGGAGATATCCAATGATATTATCAAGAGTGAATTTAAAAGAAACCACAAAAGAAAGTATTTTTTACAATACTCAAAATTAAGTCATAGCACTCTTTGCAAGAAAAGGCCAAAAGGACTAAAAAGTAGATATTAGATGAAATAAAAAGTATCAACTTCCTGAGTATTAAACAATGTGGTCCAGTAAAAATTCCCAAATATCAGCTCCTAAATAGATAATTGCTGGAAAGTTGCATTTATTTTATCACTGTACTTCTAGTATATCATAGGATACCTCTGTTTCCTGAAATACTGGCTAATAAGTGCTGTTGAGTCCATGTTCTGGGCTAAACTGGCATTTCACCTGATGCAGTGTGGCAGTTCTTGTGTTTCTAAGTGAGAAGAGACTGAGGAATAGCCAAAAAGAAACACTTTGGAGGAGGTCTACACCATGGAGGGCGTCTGTACCACGAGGTAGAAAGTCTGAGCTGAGTAGGAGAGAGTTGTCAATTTCCTTGGATATAAGCCTGGCATAATGGATGGCAAAAAACTCCACTAAAGGCCACCAAGATGTAGTAATGTAGATTTCTATCATGGGAAAAGCCATTTGGGGAAACAAATGTTTATGTATTTAACATTTAACTGTCATTGATTGTTCTTTTTAGTTCAACATTACTGTGAAGGCAGAGATCTTAGCTTTATCTGAGGTGCGTTCTGGGTTAGCGGCCCTATTTAAGAATCATATCAGAACCACTGGACTTGGTTGGAATGAGCTGCACTTCAAGCACAAACAGCTCAGAGCTACATGGACAGCTGGAGGTGTACGGCAAAGCAACTGGAGGATTACTTCCCAAGGACTGCAGGATGGACTTTCCTCTCTTTCCCCTCCCACAGTCACTATGCACAGTCCTGGACACTTAAAGCCTGAAGTAAATACAACAGATGCAGACTTACTCCTTTCCTAAAGGTGTAGTCTGTTAAAAACTAAGGTAAGAAACTCCAGAATCTGAGGGCAGAAATGCAGTTTTCTAATAGGATAACTGAGCAGTGGATTATGATATCTCAGGGGAGTTAGAGCATAAATGTAACTTTTCTCCCTAACTGTGGCTGGAGACAGTGGAAGGACTTCAGATCTGACTGTGTCCCGAACTGCATATTCCATAAATGTTGTTTACATTATAGTGATGTAATTAGGACAGCTGAATGATGTGAAAACCCTCAATTCTTCTATTGTTTACATTTTTGTCTACAGAGACATGGATTTTTCTTTACCTGGTGTTAGCATGGAGAGAGTTGGAACTGTCTTAACCTCTTCTTACCGCATTCAGGAAACCAATTTGTATTGTTAAAATGAAACGGACATAGGGTCTCAAGCAGCTGCATTTGATTGTGACTAGAGATACTCATGACTTCACCAAGGTGTCAAAAAGTGTTCTTACAGCCTGCATTCTTCTGAAGGGAATAAAGAAATATAGAAAGTGTCATACTGAGTCTACTGAATTGTTGGCAGTCTTCAGCAGGGTTTGGGATTGCACCCAAAGGGTCACTCTGTGTTGAACAGTAAAATGAAAAAAAGCCAACCAGAAAAATGCATCCTGATACCTAATCAAAATCCATTTATCTCTTCAGAATCACATCTGCAGCCTCCAGTGAGTATCATCCTTCCCATGCTTCCCTCTGTGTCGGGTTTGCTGATGTGGCG
>WEIT01021197.1:3978-93786 GCA_013389985.1 Dryoscopus gambensis
AGAAGGGTCCGGTGGTGACAGGATGGGTCCAGTCTTCCTCGGGGAATCCAGTGGGAAAAACCAGCTGCTCTGGTGTTCTGAGTTGCAGATTTTATGCAGGTAGAGAGACTTCGGCTCCTCCCACTGAGTGGAGCCTTCCCCAATGGGGTGATGTAATGTTATCGGTCACAAGGAGAGCCTTAATGGGTCATTCCCAGGTGATATCCCCTTGGAGGAGGATGGGTGGAGGAGGAGATAAGGAAGCACTGCCCCATCTGGTTTTAACGATTAACCCATTAACAGAAGGCACCTGCCCTCCTTCCCCTGGAGTTACAAGAGATGAAAATATCTTTCAACCGGTTTCAACAGATGAAATAGAATAAAATTTTTGGTTACATATTGCAACCCAAGACAGCTACACTACCCGGGAAATTTTCATTTATGTGTTTTCCTAATAGCCTGCCAGCTCCATTAGCAGCTCTTCCTCTTTAAAGACCTTGAAACAATTCATGCAGTTTTTACTGCTTTTCTAGTTGTAACTGGAAAATTATATAGTTTGCTTAAAACTGCCAACAGCTAATTTTTCCCTCCCTCTGTACTCTTCCCTCACCTGTTGCAGTTCAGTAAACAATTCAAGCCAGTTCCTTCTTTTGTTGGAAGTGCCTGGATAGAGGCTGCAAGGATCAAAAAAATTAAAAAACAGTGTTCTAGAGGCTGCTGAATCCAGCAGCCGGTTAGTAGCAGTTCTACCATCAGTGAGGCTGAGCAAGTGTATGCATACACATATTTACATATACATGTGTATGTGCATATGTATATGTACTTTCTGACCATGTTAAATAAACTGAGTGGCTGGTCATTCAGTTTAGCACAGTCAGAAAGTAACAACTTGACCAGTGCTCACCTGAGCACAGTGCTCCTATAAACAGACAGCACGACAGGCAAGTCCTGTTCCCAGTGCTGCACATGCTCTCTCTGTAGAGTAACATGCATTGGCACACAATGTCTGTATAATATATATCGCTGTACACACATAATACAGATGTATCTGGCCTTAGGGAATCAGTATATCCTGTAGCTGGCCCCAGACCCCTGATCTCAGTTTTTGTCACCTAAACCTAGGGACTATAGAAGTTCATGGCCTCACTGCTGTTGCTGTAGACAGACTTGTTTTCATTAAACACACTGGAGCTGGCCCCAGATCCCATTAACAGTTCAGCTTAACTTACCATTAGCCTGAAAATTACCACCTCTTATTGTCCATAGCCGTGTATATTGTTAGTAAATTAAAGGCAAGATTTTTCAAAGTCAGAGATTAAAGGCAAGAAGCTTGCTGTCACGTTTTTTTTCAACGGAAGTCGAGTGTTTCGCTGTTATTCCAAATTCTGTTCATCTACAGATGTAGCTTTGAAATGAACAGCTGCAAGTGTGGCATGCTTGAGCATCTTGTGGAATTAAGATGGAGACTCCACTGATACATGTTTTATTTGCAAGTAAAAATTCAAAGCACTGTATCACTCAGCTGGGCTGACCCACATGTAAGGGTCTGTACATGCAGCATGTTTTACTGATCCCTTTGTAGAAGGTGATGGAGGAGGAGGAGCAGCTCAACTGGGTTAAGCACAGTAGATGGTTTAGATAGGAGCTTCTGGCTACCCTGCTGCTCTTGCAGTTGATTAGCTGTTTTCAGTAATTATGCATTTCCATCAGGGGTGCTATGGTTATCACCTCTGGTAATGAGATTACTCCCATTTCATACAAGTGTAATGTTCTGCTGGTTCCCTTTTGGCACTTTACACGTTTGCTTGACTCGCGCTTTCAACACTTTCTGAGGTTGCACACCAGCTTCTCTCCTATGGACTCACTGAACCATGCAAATGGGTTCCCCAGCATTTGTCAGTCTTGTGGAAGCAGCCTATAGGCCTGCCAAGGTAGCCTCACAGCACGTTCAGTAAAGAGCTTGCTTTGCAGTAACCACAGTGAACTAGTTCCGGGTTTTATTTGTTGTCACTTTTTTCCCAAGAGGCTGTACCAGGCTGTCACAGAATGGGAATTACATGTTTTTCACTTATGTGAAAGCATCTCTGTAACCCGTGACATAGCATCCCAAAGCATGGGTTTGCACCCCATTCACCACAGACAGTAGGAGAGGCACCATCCTTTCATCACAATATTGAAAAACTTGCAGACTTTGCTTGGATTCCCTAAATACAGAGAACTCATTCCCCAAAGCACTGTTAAAAATCATCATTACCAATTATAGAACAAGACAGAGAAGTGGATGCTGATGTTGCATTTGACTTAGACAAATGATTTGCCCATTCTTCTGGTGGAAATTTCCCTGGAAATTTTTTCAATGAGAAGAAAGAGAGATACTTTAGAAAGGACAAATAAATCATTGAAGAAGGTACAAAATTGTAATGCACGCTTCTGGAGCTTAACAAAGAGGAAGGAGTATGCAGTGAAACATTATACTGCATGGAGCTGCAGATTCCAGGCATTCCTTTTGATGGAGCCTCTGAAGGAAGTATAGAGGCTGTGTATCCCTTTTGAGGCAGCTTTACAGGTCACAGATCTGGCCTAAACAAAAGTATTTTTTTCTAAACTACTCCTTTCATTTTCCTCCTCCTCATGTCAGGACTCCAGCAGAGTTTTGTAAGCAGTCCAAGGGCCATCCTGGCAGCGTCTACCTCCCTGCCTCTGGGGACTGATTCTAGGTCATAGATCAGAGGGAAGGTATACTTCACAGAGTGCCTTGGCACAAGCACACCTCCTTTCATAGTTATTTTTTTTTCCTTCCAGAGTGTGGCATGAAAAGTGCAACACTGTAGGCTACCAATCAACCACCTCCTTAAAATAAACCCCATCATCACAGTATCTTTCATGTAGACATCCCAGGGAGTAAGCTGCATGGTGCAAAGAAGGGCATCTGGTTTTCACCCTGTTCTGGAAATCAAGTACATAAATGTGGGTTTTGCCAAGAAATACAAATGCAAGTGCTTGAGCAGCACCCTTGGAGTGTGGAGACATCCCTGACTCTCCATGTGGTTCCAGAAGCCATGTGACAAGTTCCTTTAATGCCTTTTGCCATTAAAATTGATCCAAGATCCCAAAAGATAAGCTATGAAATTCCTCTTCTGTGCGAAGCTGCCAGATTTCCAGAAAGAAAGAATCCCATCAGAAGACGGGAAAACAATGTTACCTCTGCAGAAAACCTCTCCCTATCACTTCCAAAAAAGGTCTTCATCCTGAAGGTGCTGCTAAAACCAAATGCTTCCAAGCACTGGCATTTAGGGAAAAAACATTAAAGGTGCCTTCTTTAAGAATGGGAGGACCTGAGATTCCCACACCAAGAGGAGGCACAAAGGAGCTGTCAGACGAAGCCTGCCACTCAAGAAAACAGTCTCCTCCCTTCTTTTCCATGTATAGTTTCTTGCCCATGGCCCTTGTTTTCAACATGCTAAAAGGAAACGGGGTGGTGCAGTTGCTTTCTCTGGCCTTTAGAGAGTCAGGCTTTTGGAGGCCAGGTACCAGCTGTGAAATTAAACTTATAAAATCTACGTTTCAACAGAATAAGACATGTAATTCACCCTTGAAAAGTCAGAAGCCTTATTTCTGAGAAACTGCTATTTAAGAGAAGATTTGACTATGCCCTTTAATTCAGTCTAATCTACTCAGTCTAATTATATGCTCATTTCTTCTCTAGCTGAGAATAACGGTAACATTAAAAATCATATAAAATTTGAGATCTTTTTCAGAATTGCATGAGGTCACTAAGCTAGGGTCATGTAAGTGCTGTGAAGAAAACACCAGATTTTCATTGGGAGGGTTTGATAAGGGACTTGTATTGTTGCAGAGGGAAACACACTTGGAAAATCTCACTGTTGAATTTGTTAGTTCATGTAAAGCAGTAGCTGCAATAATAAGGAAAAAAATTGCATCCGATTTCCTAGAAAAGTGTCAAGTGGAGAGAATATATTTTAATAGCAGTTGTATTATTAACTCTTTGAGAGTCCAGTGTATTTCAGTGATCTCTAAACACAGCTGTACAGTAAAAGTGCCAGTGCTGGCACAAGCAGCATCTGAGTAAGTTCCCCGTTGTGCCAAGACTGTGACATTGCGTTCTGCTGGAGATCTCCTTGGCTTCATTTCATGCATACCTAGCAGATTCAGCAGATTGTGAAAATGAATGTTTTCCATTCTCATGGCTGATTTTTACATGCATCTGTTCACTCATCTAAACCTTAGTTACATGCTGCTATGAGAATGAAAGGGTATAATTTTTTCCTTGGAAATTGGGATTGTTTCATGCACCACAATTTCTGCTTAAGGATCCTGCACAGAAATTGTGAAACACTTGTCTCACTAATGTCTTAGAAAAAACTATAGCTACAGGGATGCATTTCTCTCTCCTTCTGCATGCATATCTGGGCTTCATGTAGTAGGAATTATGTGCATAAATCTAGAGAAAAGTACTCCCCCTAGAATGGAAAATACCTGTTGGCAGGTACCAAAAGATAAATATTTAAACATGTCATTTGCATATAACATTAATAAACCCACACTGATTATGTTCCAAATTCTGTATTGTAATTCACGATTCTTGCTTCATTTACCAGGTTGCAAGTTACTGTGAGTGCTCAGAGTTTGCCAAATTGTTTGAATATTGTAGCTGTGCTATATTACAGGGCTTACACAGGCATTTATGTGCTGAACGCTCCTCATTTTATTTTTTTGAAAAAACATAGCCTGGCAATTAGCTCAATACAATAAGCTTGAATAGGGTTACGAAAGAAAATGGATGTATGTGACACTCCAGAATTAACAGTGTTTACACTCTCGCTTCTTAAAGGTTACATTTCTGGCATGTCATATTTTTATGCTGTAATTTCTCTATGTTAACCATTCTAAATACCCTTTAATATTATTTTTTTTCCATAAAGGAGGGGTATAAATGGCTTAACCACATTCTCGCAAGAGATCTAGGCAAAGACAAAGGCTGAGATTCAGATAGCTCTCAGCCCACCCAGCCCTTGCAACATTGCTAGGGGTTTTTCTCCAGACACAAGTCTGGAGTTTTTCTTCAAAATTATTTGTGTTCAGCAGATTTGTATTCCCTTTGTTGCAGACATGTACTTCTCTGAGCCTTGTTCCCATGCCACCAAAATTAACATGCACCATATAAAAGGTAAAGGCAAGGACACAAAGGCAAAAAAGCCATCAGTAGGAGCATTGTGCCCCACAGTACTCTTAGCACAGTTGCTTCTTGTGCATCCAAAGCACCCATTAAACCTTTATATCACTCTTCAGAGACTGTAATTTCTTTTTCCATAGCATAAAGTTTACTGGTTCTTCTCTTTTCTAAGGCGTCCTCTTTGGTGAGTAGTCACACAAAAGGAACAGAGCTAAAAAGTGAGTCACATTAGTCATGCTGCGTAAGGTCCAGTGAAGTGGATTTCCAATTATTGCTAATTTATTCAAGGGTAAATTGTTGCACTGCGAGGGGGGCGAGCAGTAGGAGTGGGTGCAGAGCCCAGCGGGCGCCTGGCGGGGCACGTTGTGCTCGGGCTGTCATGGTTGCTGCATCTCCCAGGCCTGGCTTCAAGCTGCAAGCACACACATGCAGAGGCCCCTCTGCTGTCTCACGGAAGGACGAAGGAAAGATTGGGTTTCACTGGCCCCTTGCTCCTCTGTGGTCACTCTGGAGACCCAGATTGCACATGGGAGCTGAGCTAGGCCTGAGTGTGGCTGGTCACAGGAACATCAGGTCCGCCCTTGTGGCTGGGTCCTGCCAGGGGCTCCTGTGAGTGTGGGGTGCTTCCTGCTCATCTGTGTCACCTGAACTGCATGTCGCCTCTGGTCTGAGAGTATGTCCTGGAGGAGAAAGAGATTACCATGACCTAAGGCTATCACGTATCGGTGCTGCAGGCAACATCCAGGGCCCGAACAGGTCTCAGGGTGAGCCTCCATTGCCACACATGCTTAGCTGTGCCCAGACACAGAGACAAATGAGAAAGAGTGGCCATCGGCAGCTCTGTGCTTTAGCTGGCATGCTGTAGTCCAGGGAGCTCGTTGTGGAACACATCCCTCCTGCCTTGTGCCCAGACACGGTGTTGCTCCTTTAGCTTTGTCATTGGCATGGGTTCCAAACCATTGCGCACCAGGCACTGCTCAGCTCTCCGTTATCTTCTCTCCAACATCCATGCTCCAGTAGGGACATGTAGGAGAATTTGTATTTTGTTTTCAAGACCCTGTCCTGTGCAAGCTAGAACATATACTATCCGTGTTCTGGCAATGTAGGGCAGGAAATGTCCCCACTCACCTCATAGAGCATCTAGTCAATGCTTTTCTCTGCAGCTGGAAAGCTTACATGTGTGGTCACCTTAGCTAGGATGATCAGAGCACTGGGTAAAGATACCTTTGCAATTATTAGCTACACAGCCTTGTGGTTGAGAACAGCTGCTTTGATTTTAGTGGCGAGCTGCATGTTTCTGGCCGGGCGAAGTAGCTGCCCATGGGAACCAAGTCCATCTGGGCCCTTCCCCAAGAGCCACTCTCTCTGCTCTGACTAAAGGGTATTTCCCAGTCAAGCTTGCCAGCCTTTGTCTGCAAAGGAGCTAGCTACTAATTTTCACAAGCTGTGTCTCAGTGAACTTTTGAGGACCTTCTAAAAACCTGAGGATCTTTTCAATGAAGTTTAGACATGCTGCCTTAAAAGTCTTATTTAGCCCATCCGAATCTCTGAGTCAAAGACAATTAAAGTATCATTTCATAGCAATTTTCTCTGCTCGGGGACCACAGTGGTACTTGCAGAGCCAGAAAGGCTGTATTTTCCTTCTTAGACTAGGAAGAAATACAGGGAAACAGGTGGAGTTTGGAGCTTTACATGTTGGAATTAATCCTGCTGTCTCTTGCATTAATTTAAAATTTACATTCTGTTAAACTCTAAGGAAAATCATGTTTCTTCAAGGAAACAAAATGCCCTTAGACTTTTAGGACCTTTACTGTTGCTACCCCCTGCATGCTAGGGAGTAGCAAACCAATTTTATTTAAGCAATTCCTGTATAGTCTATGATGCTTTGCAAAACTTTCCTGCACATTTTTAATATGTGAGTGCTAATTTGTCATGGAATCACAGGTTTGGGCAGAAGGTTGTAAAGTGTTTACATCTGCGAAGATTTTGTCAAACTGGAATGCTGCTGTATTCTCCACTGCTCTGATATTTTACATAATGGAGATGTAAGTTTGCTTGGCTCCCCATTTTTTCTTTTTCCATTATAAAATGTAAGAGCTGAGAAGCAATTAGAAATGGTGTTTTTCTTTTGGCAACTAAAAACTGTTAATAGTCGGAAAGTTATATTTGCGGCATAGATTGCTAATAAAATTCGCCTCTTCCTGCCAAAATCAGAGAGTCCAATTTTCAACATCTCCCCGGTCTCTCTCTCTGCACGAGCTATTCACACCGAACTCACTGCACTTCTGGCTGTTTTGCTTGTGCACTCTGTCAAAAAATATTTTCTGCATCTCTAATTTCATCAGGATATGCTTGACTGCGAGTGTCAGCATCACCGAGCAGTAGTGTTTAATTCAAAACTCGCTGCGTCTGTGGCTGCAGCAGCTGAACAACTGAAATATCAGTGAGGAACCAGACCACCGAGGTGCTGCGGTTTGTTGGCGTGTTTGTGCAATTAGGTGGGAAACGTCACTCTTGTGTGACTGCCTTTGCTTCAGCAGTGCTCCGCTGACCATATAGCATCCATTTCTAGTATTTACATCAGCAAAAGGTTATATGTAAAAGCTCAGGTTGTAATGGTTGTGTGTACCATATTAGGAGAAATAAAAAATTCTCTCTTTTCTTCTCCCTTAAATCATAGTAACACATTTTTAAATAGCAGTCTGCAGTGATATTTATCTCATCTGCGCAATTGCCAAGGTATTTCTTACACTGAGATACAGTCAGTGGTGTTCAGGTTTTGGTAGTCCTGAAGTCAGATATGGGTAGGATGGCAAAGGTAAGAACAAAGGCTTGAAGATAATGAATGGAAAAATGTGGGGTGTCTGCCTGTCTCTTAAATATGGATTGTTTTGGGGAACATCAGTGTTTTTTGAAGTGAAGCTTTAATATTCATGTGTCCTCACTTTCACTGTTGAGTGTGATCTACCTTGGACACAATGGTGATTTCTCCTATCCTGGATATTTTATTGTCCTTATTTTATTGCCCTGCACAGAAAGGTTTTTGAGCACTGGTACACTGGGAGAGGTAGATGCCCAGGTTATCAAGTGAGTGACATCAAGGCATTGCACTTCTATTCTGAGTTGCCTTTGAACATGGTATTGTACAGTGAGGGGTCACGTTTTGGGAGCAGGCAGCTGCCTGGACCCTCGGAGGTGTGGGGTACAGCTGGGCTGGTGTGGCCCAACATGGAAAACAGGCCAGTGAACTCAGTTCACATAGTGTGTAAATCCAACCATTGCTGATCTTCCCCTGAATATATTTAGCAAGGGAATTGGATTTAGTGGGTGATTGTTTTGAATGATGAGCTGTTCATTACATCTGTTTTCCTTGACTGCTGATGTGAAATAATTGACAGATGAAATGTGAGAGGATAATTTCATGTTTCACACCAGTGAGTCCATTTTATTTGGTACCCTTCTCACATGACTGGGGAAGACTAGTGTCATATGAATCCTTTGCCTAACTGAATGGTGAACCAGCAGGTCAATGATGAGGTCATACCAAGACCTCCCGAAAAGCTCTTTATTGTTGTTTGGGTTGGATTGGGTTTTGTGTAGGCTTCTGAATAGGTTTTATGATGCAGCATGCACTTTAGGTGCTTTCCCCTTGGTTCAGATTTTTCCCCTTGGTTCAGATTTATTCCTGGTTGGCACTGCCAAAATTGCAGCTTTCTGACAGAAACAATACTTGGTAGCAGGCCCTTTTCTGGCAGGTTTAGCAGAGTCACCAGTAGTTGGTCAGACACAGACAGTGGCTGGTGCTTGCAGTCCAGGGATAAAATCTTCATCTTGGGGATGAGCAGTACTTGCATGAGCTTGTGTGACACCTTGTTAGGGAAAACAGGGTGCCCAGGCTCTGCCTGCATCAGGCAAGCCTAGTAAGTAAAGGGATTTATTCAGAACAGAAGGGCCGGACACAAGTGAAACAAAACCTGTGGTAGGTTTTATCCTGGTAGACAGGCCCGAAGTATCCTTAACTGCTTGCTTTGCTTCAGATGCAACTGGCACAGAGCAGAGGGAAGCCCTATGTGCTGTGAAATGAAATGACTAATCCAAACCCCAGCAGGTACTCATGGTGGAAAGGAGACCTCAGTCTCCAGGAACAGCTCCCCAGAGCAGTCACCAGTGCTTCCAGGCTGCTGCCCAGTACAGGAGCTTGAAAAGCAAGGCAAAAGTGCAAAAATACCCCTCCTTTCTCCACTACAGATTGGAAGTTAATGTTTGTGTTGTAATCCTGAAGCTTCATGGAGATCTAGAAAATAATATTTGTCTCGTGTCTGTCAGTGTCAGTGCTTGACTCTGAAAAGATAACAGCGTTTTCTTCAGCTGCCCTAATGACAGAAGAGGGTGGGGGAGTCAGAGCATGGCTGCTAACGTGAGCACAACACTGGTGACACCATCCTGGCATTCAGAGTGCTAATCCTTTCTGTATTTCTGAGGTGCCTGTCAGTAGAGTTTCCTTGAGGCACCAGTGCTCTGGGAATAGAGCCGATTTCTAACTTGCAGAGGGCTCTGCACAATCGCCACCTCGCATAAGCCTAGCACAAGATAAATAATTGCTTTAGGTTTCTGCTTCTATCAATGGTACTATTCTTGTGTCTGTTCCCAGTCCCGATGCTTGGTCTCCCTGCCAGCAGGTGCGGGAAGCTCAGCGAGGGTGGTCCAGCTCGGCACACTCTGCGAGAGGGTATCCTGTGTTTCTCAATAACAGCTTCTCCAACCGGCGGATGAGCCCCAGAGGGAGTCCTAGACAGTCCTGCGCTGGGCAGAAGAAGTTGGCAGCAACATAGGGCCTCAAAGATGTAGTTTATAAAGCCGGGAAAAAATCCCCCTGTGGAGCGGTGCTGTGTGCCAAGGCCATCATCCTTCCAGCCAAGGCAGGCTGGATGGGTCTCCCATAAGAGTCTGTCAACCCCTTTCATTAGGCAGCCAGAGGGGCTGCTGCTGAGTGATGCACGGCACCTTCTTCCACCCCATGCGTGCTTCCTGCCAGCCAGGGGAACGAGAGGCTGGGATTAGAAATCAACCTCCGGTTTTTCTGCATGACTGTGCAGGGTATATCGGCATTAGAACCCTCCTGCCTTTATTTATTTATTTAAAATAAATAATTTTTATTTGGTTTTTTTCCTGGCATCAGTGGTTTTGTTCTCACCCCCTCCTCCAGGGGAGTGGGTATGTGGGGGATTGTTCTGGATGAGGTTTTCAGGGTTTTGTCCATCTCATTACAGCGAATGCATCACCTGCGTGACTCAGTCATTCTTTGGCTGCCTGGGGAGAGAGGCCTTCAAGAGCAGTTGCAACAATAATCCTGTCTCATTATGGCCCATGGCACTGCTGCTGTGAAAGTAGGCAAGCTAGCAGATCTCCTTCTTAGAAAATACCAGTCTAGCCGTGCGGAAAAACTACCTTCTAATACTGGGTAGTCGACGCTATATTGTGGACTTCTGTAGATGGGGTAATTTAAATCACAATAATTAAAATGAAAAGGTGATGCCAGGATAGAGCAATTTCCTTTTCCTTCATCTGATACCTATAGTGGAAAAAGAAATTGCAAAAATCTCTGTTGATAACAAAAAATAAAATCGAAATAGATTCTGCAGCCCACGGGTGTACTAAATATTTGTACAAAGCAAATTTACAAAATCCTCATATTTCTCTGTGTTTGTCTGATGATCTTTTCCCATGCATTTGGGGAAAGATGGTCAGACTCTATGCAGACAGTGGGTCCTACTTTAAGTCACTAGCTCAGTTTGCCACTCTTGTGATGTGCCAGGTTTTTCCAAACCACAGCCCATTCACTGCCATTTCCTTTGTGCCACACTTCTTCTGGTGAACACCTATGCTTCAAGTACAAGGGCTGGAATAGGTTTAGGTAAAGGTTTAGGAAATCCTCTTCATAAGGAAGAACTGTGAACTGTCACTGAAGGCTCTTCCTATGAATACATATCTTCCTATAAATCCATCTCTGACCACTGGGAACTGTGGTTCTATTACAGTCTTTGTCCACCATCATGAGGCAGCATAAAGCTGCTTCTCTCTGCCTATCCTGCAGCCATGATTTCCTCAGAAGCTTTTCCCTTTGCCTGCTTCCAGGCCTGACCAAGGAGCTCCCCGGAGCTGCATGGGGTCCTCCAAATGGAGGCTTCTGGAGCTGGAGTTCGTCTCGCTTACACACCCACTGAGTGGCCAGAATGGCACTGCCATATTTTAGAGAATTCACTGCAGGAACATCCTCCCAAACAGTAGATGTCTTTGCCAAGGAAGGGTAGTCAAGCTTACGTTTTCCATAAGAAAGATGTTTCCTGAAGGATTAATTTTTTTTCTCTGATTCTCTGTATTAAAATATTTTTTTTAAAGAGAAAATATTTCTTAGTGCATGTGACTGTGTATTTTAAATATAATTAAAGGGAAACTAGTCTTTCTTTCTCCCTCTAAAGAGTTGAATTTATACATTTTAATATGAAGATATTCTCAGTAGGGAGCAGGAGCCTATCATTGGCTCCTACTACAGGCAACACAAACTGCAAATCTAAAAGAAAGGGCTATGGCACAGAAAGGAGGAAGTGAATTTTAGATGCAGAGAGAGAATACAAGTATTTAGACCATAGCTGTAGCTATAAAGCTAGAGATAAAAGGCTTTTTCCTTTATATTTTCTTTTTATTGTTTTTTATAGTGCAGTACAATACAAACATTACAACCTGGCTGACTCCTGCAGAGATGCCAGGCACTAGCATCATGTCCAAAAATTAGCTTTATACATATGCTAAATTAAAGATTGGCAGCCGCAGCAGCACAAATCCCATATTGGCAGCAGTTTGCAAATCCCACGTTGGCAGTCTTCTCCACATGAAAGAAGAGAGGAAATACAAAGGGCAAAAAGCCCAAGAGTCTTTCTCTGGCAAATAGCAGCGAGTGGAACACAGAAACTATCTGCAGGGAAAAAAATCTCCAGATTACTGGAGATAAAAGAATATAGCTGAATCTGTGATGAGCTCAAACAAGGGCCCATTTACACCTTTTGGAGAAAGAGACATTAGTAAGCAAATGTTGTTTTGGTGGGAAGGGTGGGAGTCTGGTGCCAGACAGAGGACAGCACTAGCCCCTGAGTGGCCTAGAATCAAGGGGGCTGGGTTCTTCTCCAATGCTTGTGCAAAGGTTCACTTAAATCTCTTAAATTTGGCTTTTCTAAATATATTGGACCTAAAGGATATAGGGTGAATTGGGTTCTCCTTTACAAATTGTATATTTTGATTTATCTGCAGAAAAAAATTATTTGCATGTTTTATGAACCAATCAAAATTGCCATTGCTTTTAATTCATTCATCCAAACATCCATATTTCATGTTATTTCTGTTTATAACTGTGTTCAGGGTGCATTTTACAAGTGTTTTCTCTTGCATGTATAGTTGACAGCAGTTCCTTCTAGGTCTGCTCAGTTGGGATGGATTACGTAGCTCCTTCAACCTGCCCACCTATGTAATTTTGGCTGGCCTTGCTCCCTTCTTAAGAGGTTACTGCATCTGGTAATTTAACATGAGCAGTAAATCCTTACAGTTCTTTGACTTGCCTGGGTTTTAGAAGTCGTGGATCCTGTTTTCAGGACAGGTATCTGAATTTGAATCAAGATATACAGTAGCAAGTGGCTGAGTGAAGGTAGATGAAGACCCACAAGTTGTGATTTCACCGAATGCTTGGGTGTATCAAAAAATAGGGTCTCAAGATGGCTGTGCAGAGACGTAGAATATTAATTTATTCAGAGCTTTTGGTTTTGTTTAGTCTTTAAATCCCTGTAAGGACTGAAGTATTTAATGAGCTCCAAACCCAGATCTTCAGTCTGGAAGACATGATTTTTTTTCCTTCCCCAGAAAGGAATTTGTAGTGAATCAAGTAGAAGCAGATGACAGAGGTTTAGTTCCTTTCCATTTGCAAGCCATGCGTCAAGTCTCACCACTCTGGTAGCCAGCTCCTTCCCAAACCAGCCAGTCCCAGGCTGGTGCTGCATGATCTGATGCACTGCTGAGTCAGTGGATGGGAACCCAGATCAGGTACCTCCACTGAGCAGGGCAGGGCACATGAGACAGGTTTTTGCCAGTGTTGGACATAGATCTGGTGCACAGCATCCCCTGCCCCGTTGCATTTGGCTTTCCCACCCCCTGCAGTGTGGGTCACTGGTCACCACATCAGAGAACCTGCCATGGAACCTGTGCCATTTCCAGGATGCTGTTTGATTTTCAGCAGCTCACACAATGCAGAAGCATGTGCTGGGAGACAACAAAGACCCTATGAAGGGGATCAGAGTTGTGCTTGGAGTCTCCAGCCACCAGTACCATCTCCTCTGCCATCCAGACAATGCACGGGGAGAGCCAGACTGCAGGAGGATCTGGAATTACAGAGCACTCCAGTGTATGTCCTGCAGGAGGGGAAGAGGCAGGGGGTCCAGCACCAGCAAAGTGAAGACACAGCAACAATGCAAGAGCTGTAGGATGAGATGGACCACATTCACAGCTGATGAACTCCTTTGCAAAGAAGGAACAAAACCACTGCCATGGCCACCTGGAAGCTCATGATTGCATAGCCTTCTCTGCTTCACTACCAAACATTTGGAGCTGCAAAGTGAAAGCCAGCAGAGCTGTTGGCCCTCTCTTCCCACAGGTGATAGACACATGAGTTGTCCAAGCAGTCTTTGCTTGCATTGGCTTTCCAGCTGCATCAAGAGATGGGATCTAAAGGCTGAACATGGGATTTAGAGGAGGACAAAGTGTTGTTACTGTATTATTCATTAGCTGACCTCTGCTAGTCATGTTCTGGACAAAGGCCCTTACGTTTTCCACTGAGGCACTTACTGAAGCCTGGCTGTGCTCCATGCTCATGGTGGCTTTCTCTGCCAAGTCTGATTTTGCACGTTCACTCTGTGGAGTCTTCTCTCAACTCTGCAGCCCTGGTTTTGTTCCCAGGGTTTCTCTAGAGCCTGTAGGACCAGCTGTGTCCTTGAGTTGTCTGCCTTTGTCTGCGGATGCCAAGATGCTTCAAACAGGAAAAATTATCAAGTGGCACGTTCCAAGCAAATCGAAAGGCTGCTTTGTTTCACACAATGAATAGTTAGACTCGTTTTCCTTTTGATAGCATGGAAATGAACATCAGTCAAAAAGCAACAGAATATACTCATGAAATAATCCAGTCAAGGACTATTAATCACAAAGGGCCTGCCACTCGTTCTAAGGATCCCTGATCCAGTGTAGGTAGAAGGAGAAAGTTATTTTCTTCTTACTCCTGAGAACAGAGAATTTTTGACAGCCTCTGTGAAAGATGAATGCGTCCCGACCAGCTTCCAAAATATAAGAGAGTGAGGAAAAAGAGCTTAGATTGACTTTTTGGTGATGACTCTGACCATTTGAAGGCATCACACAGACCAGAGGATGTGACTTGGATCCATGCTATTCTAGGCTGATGAATGAGCATCTTGGCTTATGCCAAGCATATCCTTATTTCGTGATTGCATACTGTGCCTGCAGTACATTAAACCATAAAAGAAGAGTTCTGGGCAGGTTTGTCAGGAAAACCTTGCTGTGCTGGGAATCTCTTTTATTATCTCAAGTTCAAGTTTGATTTTTATAAATCCTGATGCATTAGATGAAGTTCAGAGGAAGATCTGTAATTATATATAGGCTTTGCTGTGTAACATTCCTGGCTCTTACAAAATCAATATAATGTCATTCATAGTCATTAGTCCTAGTGAGAGCAAGCCCACAAAGAGAAAGTCCTTAGGCCATGGAAAGTTTAGGCCCTGTGTTGGGGCCAGGGCTGTTTGGGATATGCAAGACTGAGGCAGCTATATAGGTGTGTATATATGTGTGAGAGAGAATGGAGCTGCAAAAAGTTACTGAGAAGTACCCAGTACTTCTCAGCATGCCCGGAAAAAACCATGAAAAAATGACTCTCCAAACCTTGCTTTCACACCAAGGCACATAGAAGTCAAGCCAATTTCTGGCTACTTTTGGAAAACAAATATTCAAAGAGGTTCCCTCTAGTCATCTCTTCTCCATCTGTGGTGTCAGGTCAGTAACCTCTTATGGAAAGAACTGAGTTGTCCTTAGTCACAGGCTGGTGGCCTCTCCGGGGAACCTCCTGCTGCATTTACAGTTGTCTGTGTCCTTCTTCGGATACAGGCAAGTTTCTTGTACAGCTGACCTTGAATTTCTGTCATTACCCTTGACCATGTCATAGGTTTAGCTCAAAGCTTTCCCTTGACGGCATACTACTCCAGTACCCTAAAGTATCCATGTGACATGTGCATGGCTATGTCCTGAGCTCCCCCTGGTTGCCCCTGCATGGCTGCTGTCTTCACAACCCCAGTGCACTCACAACCACAGTGACCAAATCCTGGTGTTTGGTTGAGGCCACCAGCAGAGACCCGACACTGGTGATCGACAGCACTCTGCTACTGCTTGGTGTGGTCTTGAGAGCAATTCAGTCAGTTCAAGTGTTCTGTAGTGGAAAAAAAGCATCAAAGTTAAGACATTCTCCTCATGAATCATCATGGCCCTGCACATCAGGGAGGGTAACCACATCCAAGGGACTACCACGTGGCTTTGGAGGGGTGGGAATGGAAAGGGAATGAGAAGGAATCCATGAGAAATCCTTGGTTAGCTGAGGGAAGTACAGTCATTTTTGTGTACACTCACAGCCTCTGATCTGGGCCACAGTTACCCTTTTAGAAATTTTGAACAGCCTTCACCTGGCAGAGGGACCTTATGTTGCATCAATGCATCACATCATGTGGTGGAAATGATTTTTAAATCTTGGATTAGGTGCTTTAATCATTAGGCACACTTCCCCACTGACAACAGCTTTGGTTTTTGTAACTTCTTTACAGTACTTATCCAAAATGCTAGTGATGCTTCTCTTTTATTATGTTCAAGAACTTATCACTTTTAGTGAAGTGTTCACGTGCTTAAATTATTTATACATGCCTTGTGTCTTGATTATAGTTAAACCAAACAAGATTTATTCATCTCTTTTAATCTCTTTTTTTTTACTTTGCTCCTTCTTGCTTCTGTAGAAATTTATTTCTATTCATGTGGTCTTTCTGATGACAAAGTGACCAGAATTAGAAGTAAAAACTGGCAGTGCTGTTGTTGCTAAGCTGTGCAAAGATGGAGGTGACATGATACAGCTCCACTGGCCCTTTTTTTGATTACTGCACAGTCATATAGCACATCCCTCTCTCATCCTTCATTAGCCACACTGCCACTTCAGCTTTGTCTTTCTCACTCACGGTCTGTGGCTTTGAAATTTTTTTTATTCTTATCTCTTCTTTATTTAATTCTCACCCTCTTGAACTGCTTTTGATTTTGCTTCATGTTACGGCCACTAGAAATTTTTACTAGGGTCATGTTCACATTTTCTCCAAGACCATCAATAGAGATGCAAATTAGGGAAAAAATCCAGCAGGACTACCCTGGACACTTTTCTTTCTTAACTCCGTCTGATTATTTTACTGTTTATTTCAGTTTATGATCTGCTTAGCAGTCTTTTCCAGCAATGCATCTTTTTCCCCTTGAACATTAATTTTGAATGCTCAGACCTCAGTGGTAAAATATGTAAATTGCACTGAATATGTGAGAAAGTCTTGAACAGTAAAATGCTGCTGCAATGCATAATTGTTTGAATTGTCCTCCTGACTCCACTGCGTTATTTTCCTTCTATTATATCACAACGGCATGAGCACATATATCAAAAAGCTGAAATGTGCAGGAATCATGACCGTCTACTCCTCCCCCATGTCCTGTCAGTTTCTTCATCCCAGATTAGTGTCTGTTGGCTTGGGAAGTAAAGAGGGAGCAGATGGACCACAAAATGAGATTCTGTAACCTTCTTACCCAATAGATCTGCTTTCTGCATGTATTCAGACATATTTACTTACTGTAGTGACAATTATCAGTTTTATTTCTTTTAAGAAAACCAAACAACTTAAGCACAGTATGAAAGAGCAAACTAAATTGTCTTCTGGCATCGTTACCGTCCATATAATTTCAAATCAATTAGGAGAAATGTGGCTGGATTCCTATCTGCACGGTACCTGAATATGCCCATTAAATTCATAGACATGCTTAGGTTTAAGGGGACAGACACAGTGTGTACGTTCTCTGGACTCTTAGGTAACTTTTTATTGTTCATAATACAGGTTAGAAGAGCACAGTTGTTTATTTCCTGGTATACTTTGTTTGAATATATTATTTGGACAGCCAGATGAAGCATCTTTTTATTTGCGAATAAAGGGAGTTGGATACAAACGTAACCAAATAATAGTAACTACAAAGCTTCAAAACCATTCTGTGATGCTATGAAAATGCATCAAGTAAAGAATTCCATTTATTCAGAAACTTGCATGTTTCCTGTGCCTCATTCCAGGTGCAACCATTCAGAGCACTTGACATATTTTAAATGAGAGGAAATAAGTAAATGTTTGGTTAGGGTGTAGCTGTGAATGGAAGCTGCCCTCAGCTATGCAGCATGTCAGTATAACCATACATTGAGCTCAGATCCACTGCTAGTGCAATATTCTAATAGCAGCAGAGGTCTCTACTTCAGCCTTCCATATTAGCAAAATGCTGTGTGTCTCATCTGGGATAGGAGACACCAGCCCCAAAAACACTGAGGTGGGATTCAGCTTGCCTGTTGTAGCGCTCTAGGAAGAAGGTGCTTCAGCTGAGGGAGCTGGATGCCTCCAAAGAACAAAATAATCTCAATACCTCAGGCAGCCAGTCTAGAAGATAAATCTTCTTCCAGAATACTGATCTCTGTAAAAAAAACCTCTAGAAAAAACCTTAGAGCAGACACCAAACTTTTAGATGACTCAGGCTGGATGCAAGGAATCCAAGTATATTGTGACAACGCATTTGGCCAAATACAATGCGACAAGCTCCTGTAATGGAAAAAGTGCCTTCACTGTCATGCTGAGCGAATGGGACTTGTCCAACAAGTATATGGCACACATATGGCCCTTTACTGGAAGCACTGGGTATCTTCCTTAGAAGGAAAAAGGAACATGTTAAACCTAGTGATAAGGAACTAGAGTTTTAGGAGGTTTAGGAACTGGGGAAAATAAAATCGAGATGTAGAGACTCTGAGTGAAAGAATGGCCTGGCTGCCTTATATGCACAAGTGCATTGCCAAGAGCTGCAGGTGTTCAATCAGACTGCTTTTATTTGAGGTGCCTAACGTGGATTTTGAAACCGCCATGTAGGCAACCCGGCTTGAAAATTGACCTTAATTTCTTCTAATTGCATGTCTTATTCTTCATTATTTTTCTTGTTAGAGACAGAATTTTGAAAGGCGATTCACTAGTGCAGCTATTTTTGACTCATCGCTGCCTGTCTTACTTTGTGTTATTTAATGGGTTCCAGTGGCCATATGCTGCAGAGAATCCTGGAACAAAGTGAGTAAACTGGGAGACATTGCTCAGAAGGATAAATTTCACAGTTGGAAACACACTTAATACTAAGACTTCTAACCAGTTTTTCCAGAAATCGCAAGCTTGATTGCCATGATATCTGAACATGGCATTAGCTACTCTAATGAGGAAAATAATTGATATGCTATGGAAATTAGGTCTAATTAGATCTTGTTAAGATAAATATCTCAGTTCAGCTGAAAACTTGAAGAGATACATTTTGCAGCATTCCAGATTATAAATATGACCCTTGTTCTTCACCCCCCTCTGCGTCTTGGGTTACTACTGGTAGAAATGGATGTGAAAAGCCTCCTTATCACAATCACTACATTCTATACCCACTTGACATGGAATAAGTGACAAAGATGCCGGATAGTTTAAACTTTACATAGCTTAAAACCCATATATTTTTTCAATCAGCTTTAGACAAAGAGCCAGATTTCAGAACTGTGTAACAAAATGTGTCCTGCCTATTCATTTTCTTATATTAAACAAATATATTAATGTGTATAAATTTTCAGATCCGCTGCAAATAATGTTCTTCAGTGCTCTTTACCACTGTTTTCAGTGACTTTAGAACAACATGCACACCAAATTATGTCAATACCATCTTAATGGAAGACAGATATTGAATGCAAACTATAACAAAATCAAAGTTCCTTTTAAATTTAAAAGGAAAAACAAGAAAGAAAGTAAAAAAAATATATAAGGTGGGCCATCCAAAAGACGGCTAAATTTCTTTAGTATTTAGACCAACCAGATGACTGATACCTCCATGTATACTTCACAAGGTACTGCCAAGCAAGGGGCCAAACTCATCTTCCCTTTTCATTGGTGGCATTGCCACGGGACTCAGAGCAAGATGAAGCCTTGTTGGCAACTGCTTTGTTTTCTTCCATCTTGCAAAAAACACAGATCCAAAATATTCACTGTCCCAGTGGGCTTGAGTTTCCATCTTGCACACTGACACCTCTGCAGAGCAAAAGAGACAGGAATCAGTGTTCTGCAATAATTTTAGTTTGATATTTTTTCATTGTCACAGAATAAGCTATTTAAAGTGAATCCTTTAAAAGTTTATCTTCAGATATTATTTTTTCAGATCCCCTGAGCTGATGAACTACAAACCCTAAAACAACTTACTCTGTAACATCACAGGCCATTTAAAAACATAACATGTCAAGGAGCCAATTTCCCTTATTTGATGCAATTCCTTTGCCATTAGCCTGGCAGAGCTGGCAGCTTTAGACAGCTGTTTCTGTTCCCTGCAGTCACCAGCTTGCCTTCTGGGGAGCAGGATGTGCTGGGGGGTGACTCTGCAGAGCCCCAGGGACACCACCTTGGTGCACCAGTGCCACTGGGAGCCAAGGGCACAAGGAAAGCACAGGGGACCAGTCCGGGCTGGGGGGATTTGTCCATGAGGACCACCACTCCAGGAGGCAGATCCACCAAGTGGTTCTTGCAATGATGAGGATCTGATGGCAAAAAGCACAAAGGCTTTTTCCAGACAAATCCACTCCCTCTGAAAAACAAGCAAAAAAAATCCATCTGTATGTCCTGTTCATGGCAAGTCTTGAGCAAGGGGAAAGGTGAATTATCTGATGTTTGCAGTCATGGTTCCTAACAGCTTTTCAATGTCTTTGTGTCTTGATAAATACATACCTCTCTCCAATGACATTTTTTCTTATGAGTGCGGGGGAAACTAGCTCACAGGGCAGCTACTGTGTAATTTCCCTGGATGAAGGAGAATAATAAGTGAGTAAAACAAGATGACTCTTCCTATGACCTTTAAATATTAATAAATTAAATATCTATTTGCATTACTCATTTTCTATTATTAATGTATTTCTCTTCTGTATTCTTGGTCTGCCTGGTCATTACCACCAGAATATTGTGCATCTTCCATTTCAGAAAATACTTGCAAGAATTGAGAAGATTCCCAAAGATTCCCTCCATGTATATATGTACATACACAGTCACTGGATGAGATACCATGCAGACCAGCAGCAGATGTATGCAGATTTCTCCTGCAGAAGTCTGTAGCAATGATTTTACTATTTAAGTCACACAGCACCAAGGCAGCAGTTGGTTCTAAAAAAAAATCTATTTACTCTTTTTGTGACAAACCTAATGATTGCAGAAATGAGAAATCAGCCTGCAAACAGTCCAAATTTAAAGAAAATCACTCCCTCACTAGACTATAACAGTGGCAGATGGACAGAGGAAGAAAGTGTATATAGTCATATTTTTTGCCCTTATAGTATAGACCCTTTCAGATTGCAGCAAGCAACTTGCCATCTGCAAATCTGAGTCTTTCCTTTACGGCTGAGGCACTGATTCAAAAATCATGATTTGTTAAGTTTGAGTTAAAGTATTAAGAGGCTTATCTCTCATTTTAAAGGCATACTGATCTCCTGATTTTACTTCAAACACATGGGAAAAGCATCCTGAAAATCTCCCTCAGCGTTCTTCTTAAGACAAAACCCAAAGCCACTGCCTCACGCTTAGGTATGTGGTGAGGTAATGTATTCTGCACATGAATAGCTTTTTGTCAAATAGTCTCTTATTGCTGTTGTTCTCTAGCTTTTGTTTGGTTTACTCTTTGAGGAAGTGATTTGCTCTGTGCCTATAGGATATGTAGATCACACTGGGTACTTTGCTTACAGCAACACACGTACTAACAGCAGCAATGAGCATTTGGTTTTAATGCTGACCCTCTGAAGAGAGAAGAATATGATCACTGCATAAATGTCATTGATTTTTTACGGACAGATCTTCATTTAAATGGCCATTGATTTAGTGGGAGTGTCAATTTAATACAGATTTGCAAACAAAATCTGGGCACATTTTAAAAACCTCTCAGTATGTCTACGCACCTCTGATTTTCATGGTTTTATCCGACTGTAAGTTTGCAAAGGATGTGACCATCACAGAGATCAGACAAACATACGCAATTTGCAGCCTACCGGGGTTTCTGATCCTTTCACACTATGGCAGGGAGTTACTTCATCTAAGGGTCAGGACTCTTACACAGGTTTAACTTACCAGTAACCAAAAAATCGCCTCTAGGTATGAAAGCCTATTTTGAACTTGTTTAAGAAGAGGAGGATGCAATTAAATTCTGGCAATTCCCTTTCAAGAGGTGCTGCAGTATGCTTTGCATTGCAGTACTTCTAATTTTCACCAGGTCAGGGTTGCTCTCTGTGAGGCAAAAGAAGAAAAGGTTTATTTTGCTAATCGTACATGCAAAAGCCATGTACAAAATTAAATACTAAATACAGTCATTACAGTAATTTTTGTTAAAATATTTTTACACAATAAACCTCTGGCTTTGAAAACTCTACCAGAAGCAAAAAGAAAAACAAAGTGTAATGAAAAAACTGAAATCAGAGGCCACTAATAACACTAAAGGGAGCCCAGAAGCCAAATTAATGTTTCTACAAAGAAATACTTTTCTACACCAGGCAAATTCCTAGTAAGACCTTTACCTGGGTCTTTATAGACAGGATTCAGATTTCATTTTGAAGTATGTTTTTTACAAACTGTTTAGTGTTCATATGTCATTACCACTGCTGGGCCAGATTGCACCTGGCATCGATATAAACAAAGCTTTGGCAAGAATTCTTTCCTTTGGGATGGAGACATCTGATTTTCAAGCTGAAAACATGTCAGTGTTGCAAGACACTCCAAATAGCCTGTTTTACCAGTGCAGTAAATTAACCCGCCTGGTGTAGTGTTAAATGCTTTACAAACATCGACTGAAGGTGAGGGAGAGAAACAGCAAAAAACAAACAAAAACATTTCAATAACTTGTTTGACTATGAGCAGTGAAAAAAGTACAAGCAAAGCTTGAAGGGAGGGGGGGATGCCTAGGAGACAGGAAAAAAACAAATGTTTAGAATTTTGTCCTGTATGTAACCCAGAGACTGTGTGCCATGGTGTGGGAAGACATGGAAGGAGCAGAACAAGTTATTTAGATGATAGAAAAAGTATCTTCATTTGAAAAGCAGATCAGGATAATGGCAAACAGTGACTATAGCTCATCATTGCCTTGTCTAAAGGAGGAAGGCTTTTTGAAAGCTATTGCATGAAAGAGGTTCACCTTCAATGCCACAAAACACTGGTGGACAAAGACTACGTAGGCAAAACAGAGGATAAAATATTAGGCTATCCCCCTTGCTTCCCCATTGTTCAGGATGAAAAAGCTGAGCTGAACTTCTGGGCACGCAGAATTGGCTGCGTGAAAGCTCTCATCGCTAGATCGTGCATTTGTGCTAAGCTTGAATGGTCTAGAGGACAATGGGGTTCATCCTGCCTGTGGCTCTGCAGTGATTCTGCAATATAGATGTGAAACGAGAATAGCTGGAAAGTAGGTCCACATGCGTATGGAGTCGAACAACGGCCTGTCCTGAGAAACACAGGCAGAAGTAGTATTCTTAAATACATATATTTATATAGCTGTTAGACTGAAGCCATTTTGCTACTCATCTTGCTATTTTAGTCCTAATAGCTGTCTATTTGCAAACATGCATGTAAGTGGGCTAGAATAATTAATTAATATTCATAAGCATTCATAAGCAAAATTTATGTTAGGGCAGATGTTAATTCCCAAGAGGATTACATTTCTATTAAGTCTAAATTTATATTAGTAAGATCCAGCATGATTGATTCTTGCTTGGCCAGCAACAGAGGACTTAGCATCCATACTGGCAGAGATTATATCTGGTCAACAGGAATGGAAAACTGGCCAAGAAACTGCCAACACAGAATCTGAAGCTGTGAAACCTGGTCAAGAAGAAATAAAGCCAAATAAGCAACAGATGAAAAATTATCTTAAAGCAAAGATCAAATCACTCAGTTGGAAGTGAGAATTGTATTGGAAAAGGTAGTGCTTAGAGCAAGAAGGGACATGAGAATTTTAAAAACAATAATATTAATAAATAAAATGGAGTGCTGAATACTAGTAATTTTTTTTATGTGGGCCTTAACATTTTCCAAAAATAAAAGATAAGTAGACAGTTTTAATATGCTCAAAGATGTCTGACAAATAGCAGAGAGGACTTCTAAACTTTGCAAATCATTTGGAAGAGAATGCCAGAGGTCTCAGTACAAAAAAGCCATGGATATACTGGAGAGACCTCAGGAATGGGCTCTAAAAACATTGAAGGAACTGGAATATCTCTCCTCTGAGGAGAGGCTTAGAGAGCTGGGACTGTTCAGCTTAGTGGGATCCCATCAATGCATGTAAATGCCTGCAGGGGAGTGCAAAGAGGACAGAGCCAGGCTCTGCTCGGTGCTGCCCGGTGACGGGACTGGAGGCAATGGGCACAACCTGAAACTCAGGAGTTAACTCTGAACATCAGAAAACTTTTTCACTGTGTTGGTGACTGACCACTGACAGGTTTCCCAGCTGACAGGTTGTGAGTCTCCATCCTTGGAGATATTCAAAAGCTATCTAGACACGGTCCCAGGAGAGCAGCTCTGGGTGTCCCTGCTTTAGCAGGGCCATTGCACAAATGACCCCCAGAGGTCCCTTCCAACTGCAGCAATCCTGTGATTCTTTGACTTCATCTGAAGCCCAGTGGGGAAAGTGATAGATCAAATGAAGAACCAGGAAAGAAAGAGACTTTGGTAAGATACAAACTTTACCATAGTTTTCTGGTACTGTTGTACCTGGTACAGCACCCTCAGATATTGGAGTGGTCTAGTGGGTTCTGCACCTATGCTGCCGAAACTGCCTCTAAAGAGGAGACTTCCTAAGAAGTTTTTTGATGATTGCTTGCCAAATCAAAGAGTGGGGAGAGAAAAAGGTAGGGAACTTGCCAACAGATAAAGCCGAAGAGCATTAATGCCACTGTGTGTTTTGTCCTCAGAAAATAAGTGTAGTTCTCTAGATGTAGAGTAACTGCTAGGACCACTTTGGACTGTGCTGGCTACAGCCCCATTGTAAGTGAAAGCAAAGACACTTTAACTAGGAAGGGACACAAACAACCTTCTGTGTCCAGCAGCATAACCACACACCAGCACAGGCACTGCAAACACACTGGCAGGGACAGTGCCTCAGCGCCCAGCTGGAATGAGAAAATGGAGCCAGGGAACTTCCGGAGGTTGCAGGGGTGGCTGCCAAACAGACACGATGCTTGGTGGCAGGCTGGCAGCATAGGGAGAAGCCACTGCCAGGAAAAGGGAAGGGACTATCACCTGAGTCCCACCAGGGTTAACCTGCACCTGAAGCAGGTGATGGGAGTGGGGATTCTGGCTGGAGAAAATGTCTCTGAGCACTTTGAGGGGAAAGCTACCTTCTGTTTTCAATACAAAACACATTATTCCTGGGGCAATCAAAAATATAAACAGGTTTAGCAAGTAAAGCAGAACAGTTTCCCAAAGAAGAGATTTTTTAGGTAAGTAGAACATATTTCACTAATCTCTTTCAGCAGTTCTTCATTCAGATCAAGAAGGAGAGTCATATCAAGTAAAAGGACAAAAAAATTGTTAAATACATACTTTGTTCAGACAGTTACACAACAATAAAGCAAGTTGGGCACAAATATAAGAGGAAAAGAAAGTGAGAAAAAAAGGAAGTTTAATGGGTGTCAAACTTGTAAACACTGAATTCTGTTTTATCACTGTTGGTTTAAAATTAATATAAGATAAACAAAGCAGCAGTACTGTCTTAATGCAGTTATATTGCTGTAAAATCCTGATTGTCCATGAATTTTATTCCCACAGGAGAATAACTTATATTGCTAGTAGTATTCTAGCAAATAGTTTCATGCCAGAGCTTTGCATCAACTTAATGTTATTGGTGTCAACTAAATCTGAAGTAGTTAAATCAGTACAAAGTCCAGGCTGACCCCAGCATTTATTGTATGTTTTAAAGCTGAACCCATCTTCTTATTAGTCTTTTACTTACACTGCATTTGGCAGAGTCATTGTCCAGAAAGTGAGAGAAAATACCTGATAAGCCATGTGTAAAGAATTTGAACCTGATTTGAATACCTGATAAGCCATGTAAAGAATTTGAACTCAAAGCCTGACAGAGTGCTTGAAGTGAATGAAATCATGTCAGATTTGGACAGATGCAAGAGTAGGTAACAAAAGCACAGGTGAAGAAGTGCTGCATATTAAGGCCTGGAAAAATGTTATGAAGGGAACCACATAAATGAAGGCAGAAGTTGTGTTAGTCAAGTAATCAATGATTTAACAAGGTGCTCTGCTTCCAGATGCCCCTGTTGGTTACGCTGAGGTAATTTTATTGGGAAATATATATGGATGCAAGAGTGGGGGTTTGTAAGGGTTGTATGTTTTCCCATGTTGCCCTTCCTAGCTGCTCATTGTCGTCCTTTACCATGCCCTTGTTTGCAGTGGTGCAATTGTTTGGCCAGGCTGTAAACAGGACTGATTAAATGGGCTGGGATAAAAAACAAGATTCTACTCTCCCATACAGAAAAACCTGTGTTTCTGTAATGGGATTGCTTCAGTGATCCAGTTTGCCTCTCAGCTCAAGAAACAGTTGATTGGAAATGCTTGCATAAACAAAAAGTGAGGCATGGAGTGGGAATAAGTAGAAGAGGGCAGGAACTGCTTAGATCTTGCTGAAATAATCATATATTTGTTTATTTTATTGTTTTATTGGGAAATATGCACCAGCTTTACTTTCAACTTCATGGATATTCCAGAAGCCCCACGGAGGAGCACCTTCTCAGTCAGCCTAGCATTTAAAAATAATTTATTTAATCAGGAAAGTAAGTTGAAGAAAAGCTTAGGGAAAGAAATGTCACAAGTTCCCAATTTCCACTGCAATCAGGAATATCTAAGTGAGGAATTTAAGCAGGTTTTAAGGAATACCAGTAAACAATTCTCTCCATGCCTATAAAGGTGTGTATTGTTTTATACCAGTACAATACAACTATCAGTGATGTACAAATACCACCCTACAACTGTAGGATTGACACAAGTGAGATCTGACCTAGGAAACAATCACCTTCTCGGGTCCCACTTTCAAACTGGAAAAAAATCTTGGTTCCTTTGATACCAATCACAGATCTAGGCAGGGGGAAATTGACATTGTCAGGTTTTGTTTAGACCACAGAACAGAAGCGAATTCATTGCTAAAAGGTTCCTACTCCTTGCCATGAACACATGAGTCATGGAGTTTATTAATTTTATTTTGTATCAGGGATCAGTCTCTGCTTCAGCTAGTCACTGCCAGTGTGGGGACACATGGGACATGGCATTCTGGTGCTGTTTCCCCTCTCCCACTCCTGGAGTGTCGGGGTGGAAAGAAGGGAGGGCAACTGCTTTTGTATTGCTGCCCATCCTTCAGGGACTCTGCCAGAAGGTGTAGGCTTTGCCTCATCATATGGAGCTTCTGAGGAAATGTTGCCTGCAGGACATGCTAAAACCTGCATTTGGGGTGGAGTGGGATTGTTGGGTTCCTTGACTCACCCCAGTCACCCATCCACATGGGATTTCTATCAAAAGGAAGCCCTTCTTCTGGCAAAGAAAGAAGGATTTCTGGCAAAATCCAGCTTAATGGGGTGGGTCTTTGTTAAGGTGAGCACTGGCTGAGAAATACAAGTATAAAACAAGTTTGCTTTGCAGGAAGGCAAGAGTTGTGTCACTTTAGTGCAAAGCTTGTTAGATCAAAGTTTCCTGTGTTCAACATCTCCTAACATTATTCTCCCACGGAAGTAATTACTGCAATTACAGGCTACTTCTACAATGCTAAATGCATGTGATCCAAGGAGACATCCCTGCTGCCCTCACCTAGTGTGGCAGAGGGGCTTGTGCCCACATGGCATAGGGGCACATCTCTAGAGCAGATTAAGTGCGGTGATAGATTAGTAGCACATGGGTGCCCTGTGTCTCCTCATGGGGTTTTGATAGAGTAGTTAGGTTTGTAGCATAGTTGTTTTTTGGGTGTTTTTTCTTGATTTCCAGCTTATGAACAGGGTGGCATACCACCATGAGGTTTTTAAACTTCAGCTGAGGATGTGTTGTACACCCTGGGGCATGGCAAGATGGCTCATATGAATGTTTGAAGGGACACAGGCTTTGCTGGAACAGAGTGGGGGCAGCTGAACTTGGTGCAGTCCTGCCCAAACCACTCTTTGGGCATGATGCCTGGAGAGATCTGTCTCTGAAACCACACCTGCGTTGTGGTTTGGAGGAAATAGATGATTCAGTCCCCTAAAGGAGAGTCAGTTGTGCCTTGTGGGCAGCTGGGACCCAAGACCTTCAGGTGATGCTGGGAGCTAAGTTAATCCAGTGGTATAGATTTTCTCAGAGAATCTGTACATGGAAATTGATATGAATGGCATGATCCCACAAGGGCATATACAGTACTACATGAGGCAATTTCTACTTTATAAAAATGCCTGTGGGATGAGAAGGTTTCGGAAGTCCTCTTCTAGATGGCTCAAGAACCCATCTGGTGGGAGGACTTCCTGGGAGTGCCTTGCGCAGTGTAAGACACCTGACCAGTTTCGGTCTTGAATGCCCACTGCATGGAAATACACACATCTACAAAGTGACACCACTTAACTTTAAAATGTAAGTTGAAAATGAAGAGTCGAGAGCTTTTTTGTACCATTAGAGTTTTACTGTGAACATGAGCTGTAAACACTTGGACTTAGGGCATTCTGTGGGGCTTTGATCACATTACAGAATATTAATTTGCTAGTTCACCAATGCAGACAAGGCACTTTATGAAAACTGAGATAAGAGCTGTTAATCCGTATTTGCACAACACCAGAAACACAACAGTTGTTTCAAGCTTTCTCTTTGAAACACCTAGTTTATTAAGACTGTAGGTAGACTGGGAAAAGTTTCTTCTGGAAAAGAGGAAGGATAAAAGCTGCCATGGCACACCTAACCTGATTTTTCTTAATGCCTTCCTCGTTCTTAGGGGCAATTAAGCAGCTTGGGGCAGACACTGCTTCCTCCAGTACATGCACACGTAAAGTTCTGGCCAGTTGGGGTTTTTTCGGAAAACCTCTGTTTACCTCTCTTGGCTTTAAGTATTTTTTTTCAATTGGTTTATTAAGTAATTGAGGCACTAATTTGCCAGTCTCTAAAACATTTGATCCATATCTCACTTAGAATCATCACACCTGAAATCAGCTGCTGAACAGGGATTGATAGTTTACTAAAGTAGATGTACTTTTGACAGACAGCAGTGTATTTCATTATCAGCATTAATACAAAAAGATGCACTTATAAGAATAAAAAATGGAGGTCTAAATGTACACATTTTCCATCGTTATCTATTACATACTGCCACGTAAATACATCTTAAGATGTAATATTTTTAAATAAAAAATTAACATACAGTTAAGTTCTGATGAAAGAAAAGTATTACCCTTTTTTTAACTGATATATTAGATTGCATATTTTGGGGCCGTATTTGGTCATGCAGCAGCTCATTTGGACTGTCCAGGAAGACTAATTAACACTAATGCTTCTAAAGAATTTTCATTTGTGATGCTAATCTGTCACAAAACCAAAAGTATCTTCAGAATGCCAGGGAAAAAAGTGAAGAGACTACTTCTTGAAGCCAGCTTAGTGGTAGCTTGATTTGTGTTAATTGAAAGGTTGTTTACATCTCTTTTGTGAGTGTTTATAAAAGTTAGCAGACAGAAGAATAGCTGCCTACCTACATGAACAAAACTTTTGTTTATTTAAGCTGCTGTATATATAACTGTCATTAAAAACCTCTTGAAACATTTCTGTACACATAGTCTTAAGGCCTGTCTCTGTGTTTATGTACACACAGACACACTCACGCACACACACACACGGTGCTGTATTGTTTTTGTTACTGAGACATTTATACTCAGTCCTCATATTATGTGCCAGTTCATTCTAGCAGCCTACTGGCCTCTGTTTAAATTACTCTGAGATACGTGAAAGTCAGAAAAATATCTTGATGACAGCTTGTGAAAATGTCTTGCTGTTGCACTCGTATACATGCCCTTGGACAGTTAGGATCCACAGAAATGTAGTACTTACATAGCTGAACACCCCTAGAGCTTACTGGGATTCATGAGCCCTGGATCCTGGGCTGCTGGCTGGGACAACCTCAGGCTCTCGTTCCCTGGTTCTCCACATTCACAGCATCTCAGGACAGGCCACCTGACCTCCATGTGTGGAAATTGCCCAACTCTGATGATGGTGGATAGACCCCCACCTAATATCTTCAGGATCCACATTGTCCACACTGGTAGAGGGAGGGAGAGGCTTGCTAGGCTTACATTGCAGCAAGCACTCCCAGCTGTTCCTAGACATCTTGTCTTTTAACAATACAGGATTGATATTGTTGATAAGAGCACTGATGTGTTCTCAGACCTTAAATGAAACTTCTAGAGAAATGGGCAAAGAAATTTTTTTTTCCTCAGCAGAGCATGGTTAAATTGCTGCTTAGTTCACAATGCTGACTACTGACGTTTGCATCATTTTAGTGTTGCTAGACATGTACTTCATGTAAGGACAATTAGCAGAGCAGAGAGAAAAGCAGCAGATGCTTTAAGTGCACAGAGTTAGATGACTCATTATGATGTCATGAAGAATCTTTTTCAGACAAGTGAAAAGATTGGTATTAAACAAAAAAAATAAAAGACCAAATAGTTATTAAAGAAATAATATGAAGATTTCAGGAAAGAGTAGCAGAAAAATCAGTGTTTTGCAGTACTGTAAAACACTTGTTTGCCCGAACCACAGAGGACAGACACCAACATATGTGATGGAGGCTCTATTCTCCCTCTTCCTCCCCACTCCTCCTTCTTTCCTTTAGGACTGGTTACATGGTGGGTTTGGTGTGTTCCATGTTGAACCGAAAGAAAATGTGTTTTAAAATTTCTTAAATCTTTAAAAATTCATTAACTGATTATCTGGTCAGAGGTAACAATGAGAAAATATTTAATAACCACTTCCTGGAGGCTTTGTGCATATTTTACAGCAGTTTTTCAGTCTAACAAGACTAACTAGAAATGCATACTTGCCATTTCAAAGATTTATTCTCACAAGTACCTGATGCGTATAAGGTAGGAAGCAAGTCTCATGAGACAAGTACCTCCTGCTCTCAGAAACACTCTGCTCCACATTTATGGTTCTCTTTGTTTCCTTAAAAACAAACGTAATTTGTCTTTTCTCTTGCCAATCCCTTATGTGAGTTTGAAACTAAATGGCATTTGTATGCCATCATTCCGTATGGCATCACTTCATTAGGCATGCAGAAAATGTCAGACTTTCCCTCTGCAAAAACTCTATTCTGCACAAAAGCTACTATAGGTATATAATATATACGTGCACTTCTGCAAAATCTTATTTGAGAGGTGCATTTGTATGGCGTGCACTAATATAAGTGACAAAAGATTTAGCAACGTCAAGTTCTGTAAACAAACCACTCCAAGGAATTAACATTAACACATAATTGTATGTTTTTACCATGTCAGACCTGTCACAAAAAAAAGAACTTGAATTGTAATTATAGTAATTAATTTTTCCTCTCCCATTTCAAACATGCCAATTTATTATGGCATTGAGGATGATAGATTCTGGCCTGCCATTTTAGTGCATCATATATTTACATTTCCATATGAAGAATCATTACTGAAAGATGTTAGCAGGATGAGACCTATATATAAACGTATATTTAAGTATGACCACTATCTTTACGTTAAGGTCTGGAGGTCTTTAGGAAAAAAAGGAGAAGACTAGGCAAGAAAAATAAAGCAAAACAGAAACTTTGTCCTCAAAATCAGGTAGGTCTAGAAATCACAGTACTGAAAAGCAGGATTGTAGGGAATAGTACCAGTTTGGAAAGAAAGAAGAAAATGTAATTTTTCCATCTGCTGTTAATCTGACCATCTTTGCTTAATTTTTGCTGTATTAACAGTGTGTCCAGGGTGAGTGGGTGGCTGAGCTTCCAGTTCTGTGGCATTCTTGCTTCCAGTTCTGTGGCTTTTCTGTTCTGAAGTGGAAATTTCTATGTTTTGACATATAATGCAAAGGAAAAAAAAAAAAGGTGAGAAAAAGAAAAAAAGGAAAAACGGAAAGGTACTGATTCAGATGATGGGTAGCTGTTTCCAAATACTGTTACCAAAAGCACCTATTTAGATGCACTTATACTGTGTGGTTTTACCAATAAGCCCAAGGGGCTCCTTCTTTTCCTCCACCCGCTTCCTCGAGCTTCGCACTCTGCCTGCCTGATCCCATCCGACAGTAGAGCTGATACTGCACTAATCCCCGCAAGTTTGGGACTAATGAACTAACTGCTGGGCTGCCACCACGGAGCTTGGTCCCAAACTATACTGTACTTCACACTCGATTTATTCTCCAGATGGCAAGACTGCGCAGCCCTGCCGCGAGGGACCACCTCTTCCACTGGAGTGTAAAAGTGGACGGATGTTGTTTTCTTCGCAGATTTGATAATTCAGAACTAGAAACTCAAGAGGATGGTTAGTTATTAGGTTTAATGGGTGCCAGTCGAGCCGGCAATATGCGTATTCCCATTTTTAATTTCAGTGTCTGTGTGTTTGGGTAGCAATGGATTTCTCAGCAATGTTGCGTCACTGAAACCTTTTATCTTCACCAGTTGGTGTAGCTGCACATGGTAATGAACCTCTTCCTGTGTCCTCTTCAGAGTCAAACAGAAGGGGTGCCAAAGTAGCCACCCTGACCAACCTTTTTTTTTTTCCTCAGTAAGCTTTCCAGCACAAGTTGCAAATTTAGCATATTTTAATAGTATCACTATTTACTATGAAGCTCTCTGTTGTCTTTCTCTCTTGTTCAGTTTGATAAAGAACCCAACTCACATGGGACCTAAGGAGGACACCACCATCCCAAGCTATCTGGGCATGAAATGTTTTACTTAATGATTGGGTTTATTTCTTTATCAGCTATTCTTTCATGACAAAGTATTATCTGATGTTGTAGTTCTCATGTGAAGAACAGGGCAAATATTTTTCTCACAACTCCTTAAAAATTCTAGTTTTACCGTTCTTGGCAGTAAAGATACTACTGTATCAAGGATTACTTTTTTCTCTGTTATAATATTGAAGTAGTTTACCTTGCTTGGACCTTTAGCTTTTGCATGAATCCTACAATAAGAATAACATCTACGTTTCCCTGTGTAATGAGGCAGAAAGGGCTCCTTCTCTCCTCCATGTTTTTAGTGCATTTAGTCAAAGGCTTTAGTACATATTTTTTTATTTACCTATGAAATGTTTTATTGGAAACCTTTATGGGGACCTGATGCTCCCCATGAACATCAGTTGGTTTTCCTTCATTGTAGGAAGGGCAGGCACTGAGTCAGCCCCCTCACAAGCTCTGGCTTTGGCAGCCAGATCCCATCAGTTTGTTTCACAATTGAAAACATAAATTGATTCTTCTCGTGGAAACTATAGTGACTAGAAGTATTATATCATGGAACGGAAACGTTTCCATTCCTGGGGAATCTAGGCAGACAGATATAAAACATAGCAGTTCTAAGAAAATGCATCAATTCTCAACCCAACAGATGGCATGGGTGTGTTAACTAACATAGCAACATATTTTCTATTAAAATATGGGAAAAAACAACAACTCCCTCCCCGTGTTTGTTGGTTGGTATAAATTCAGTGAAGTTGTTGGTTATTTTTGGGATACGTACCAGAGGGCTGCACATTTAGTTTATGTAAATTGATAACAGCAACAGCCTGTTAATAAGTGTTTTGTATGGAAATATACCTAGAAAGACACGATCTGTCTTTTTTGGGAAGGGAGTTTGCAGACTGAGGAGAAAAATAGATATGAGATGGCCTAGTGCTCATTATTATATTCTGAAAAAAATCATAACAAATTAAGCTGCAAGTTTACTAGAGATATGCCTTCAGCTGGAATTGGGTGCTGCCTTAGAGGATACTTTGGGGAGATCTCTCTTTTGCAAATTGGATCAGTGTGTGCTGAAATGCTGATAATCTGACTTTAATTAAAAGCATAAATTGGTTTGGAGTGTGTTTTTAAGCTACCCTTCTGCATCATATCCAGAAACTTTCAGCCCAGCCCTAGAAACCACTTAACCCAGGTCAGAGAAGGAAAACATAGGGGATTTGTATTTCCCGGTATCAGCATCATAGGGTTTGGTTTACCCAATTTGGAAGAACCATTTCAGACAGCCATGCACCAGAGCTGTCTTCCAGCTGGACATGTTTGTACTAAACTGCGTGCATCTTAATATGGCTTTCCTAATGGCCCCAGACAGAGTCCGTTCACAGCAGTTCGAATGTTTTGGGTTGCATTTTCCAGAGATTACCTCTGAACGTGCCCCTTGATCACAGCCCAGGGATACATACATGGGTGCCTTGTTCCTGTCTGTCCGATTAACGGGCATATGCTTCCAACCTTCGGAGAAGCACGGCCAGTAGCCCCAAGCTGAAGGCTGTTCGCTTCAGATTTCATTAACTTTCTGCTTCATTATTCCTTCCTTTTAACCAGTTAGAGCCACCAATTGCTTTTCTCTAAACTTACCCTAATTATCAGGGGTCCCAGCCCTGTAAATCAGTACACTGCAGAGCTGTCTTAAACTGGCCTGGGAGACCCTGTTCTCATCGGTCCTGACAACTGTAAGCTACTGTTCCCTCACACTGTGTAACTCAGACCACATTGGGAAACCACCTCTGCCCCTCTTGCCAGCAGAGGTTTGCATCCGTCTGGTTTAAATCTACTGCCATGTGCTCTCTTGCTGATTTGTATTAGCCTGGATATTAACTTTGGTCATTTTGTTGTTGTTGTTTTTTCCCCTTGAGTTTGCCCGTTTTCTTGAAAAGCATCTCTATTCAGCAACTGCATATTGTTAAAGTCATTCCTGAGCCTCCATGAGTCAGGAGCTTTAAAGTTTTATTAGCCCCATAAAAACTCTTCACAAATGAAATGACTTTTGATAAGTGTGCATTTTGACAATGCAAATTTGTTAGGGGCTGTTGGTGAGTGGAAGGAATTTGGGGTTGAAACTTCAGTCGGCAGGAAGCAGGGAGCCCAGCACCCTCCTTCGACCCCTATCCCCTTCTCCAGCCCAAGAAATGCCTTTCATTTCAGAAAAGTGTGCCAGTATTCTTCATGCAAATCAACTATTAAACGGATTTGTAAATTTACATTCACAAAAATAGCAAACAACCAGGGAAAGCGTGTGTCTGGAGATTTTATTTTGAGCCAACAGAATACCCTTTTATGTGGTCTAAGAAAAATCTTAGGGTTATTTCAGTATTGTTTTTATATGCGAGTTGTGAATTCTATTACTGCCTTTAATGCACTTTGAATACATGGAGTAAAGGAAAGCCAAAGAAGTATGTGTATATCTGTGCTTTTTGACATTCAGGCAATATAGACCTGAACTACAAAAATGAATATTTAATGCAAATTTAAGAACATGTCATTTTTGAGAGAGAAGACAGTTAGTGCAGCACATTATGTTAGTGTAAATATTTGTGTTACACATGTTCAGTACTAGCAGACACAAAAGTCTTGTTTTCTGCAAGTGGTAGAAACCCCATGCATTGAATTTACCTGTTGTAAAGAAACACTAAAGAGGAAGGTAAAATTGTGAGGTTCTGGTGATGACTGCTTCAATAAAGTCCAAGAGTGACAGACATTTCGAGGACACCACTATACGGGCTGTCTAGCTTTTCCTCCATGTCATTTCAACAAGTTTTCTTCTCAGCGCATTTTTCTGTCAATATGCTTTCTTTTTCTTTTCTTGTGCATCTGCACTCATATATATTGTAGAGAGAAGCAAGACTGACCATCGTAAAAACCCTTGAAGAGTTTGACTTTGGCCATGCAGAAAAGTGTGTCAGGATAAACTCTGTGTCCAGCGGCCTTGCAGAAGAAGATCTAGAGGTGCTTTTGCAGTCCAAGACCCTTCCTTCAAGCATGATGCTGCCAAAGGTTGAAAATGTTGAGGAAATAAGATGGGTGAGTACCAACAACACAGTAGCTTTTGACTGAAGCTGTTGGGCCAAGTCGACACAGGCGCAGAGATGAATGACTGCGAGTTAAGAGGAAGGCTGCAAATACCAAATGATGTTGTTGCTTGGTTGAGGTGATTGGGAAGTGCATCCACTTAAATGTGTGTGTGATGTGCTGTATAAAAAGCATGTATAGAACACATTAATAAAGAAAACCAGGTGTATTTCTCCCATGGCTAACAAAGAACCAATATTGCTGTCAGAATATATTATCAAAAATAGAAGGGTAAGTGCCTGACTCTTCTCCAGCTACCCTAACAAGCAAAATTACTGTCTGTCCAAGAGCCTCAGTTACATGCATTGGAAGCAGGAGATGGGAAACCATGTTAGCGACATATGAAAAAATGGGTTGGGGGGAAGGTCAGTCCTTGGGGCAACTGGAGGAACAAACAGGAAGCTTTTAACTAGTGTTTTTAATTAGCACAGATATTATTTCCTGAACAGTTCTCTACTTCTTCCTTTTTAATTGCTGACAGGTGTGTTTGTGTTTCACAACTGACTTTTCAGCCAATAAAAACCTGAAATGTAAATGGTTGGCATGTCAAATTACTTAAGAAAACTTTGAAATAGGCCTAATTATGCTATAATTGTTTTAATTGTCAAAAAAGAGGGATGCTTGTGTGGATATACCATTATTGCTGTAACATGCCAGTAAAGGAGTAATGCTTAATTATTCACTTTATATTTTTGCAAACCACTAGCTGAGCAACTAGCACATGTGCAAGCTGTGATGAAAGGCAGGGAAACGTATTAGGATCTATTTTAATCTCAGCATCTAACCTTGATCAAACCACTGAGATCGGCCTGAGCGCACAATGGAGCACAGCCCTATACGCCGGGTATGTGACAGGCCCCATCCGTTCCGTGGTGCTGCCACTTCGGCCTCCACCATTCGCCATGGAAGGTTCACCATCCCCTTCCGCCAACGGGTAATTAAATTAACCAGAGTGCACTTCTCAGGTTTTACAGCCATGTAAGTGTTAGATGTAACTTGTCAGTAATGAATATTCATGATACCAAAATGGCAGAGCCCTTGCTGCCACCAAGTAGGTTGTGCAGGGAGATGGGATGCCAGGGCTCTTTGTCCCCTCATCCTCTTCCACTTTCCCTCTCTCTAACTTTTATTTCCATCATGGAAAACAAGCCAGCCCCAGAAGCTTCTGCCTCATTGTCCTTCTTTTGCTTCCCTCTCCCTTTGCCCAACCTTTGCACACAAAGAACATACTCTGCCTAATGCTGCTGCCTTCTTTTCCCAACCCTCCAAAAATTCACTCCAGCATGATTTCTCAGCCTCCCAGAAGCTGTTTCTTTCCCCCCATGCACACCCGCTCCCCCCCTTCGTTTTTATTTATGTGCAGCAGAAAACCTGGAGGCTGATGCACAACTAAAAGATGGGCTTACTTGTTTTCTTTTGTGTGAGAATCTCTTGCTTTCCTTTTGTCCCTAGTGTGGGTACTTGTTTGACTGGCATGGCTTATTGGACTATAACAAGCGTAACTCTCCCTCCTTTGTGGCGGGACAATTCTCCCACAAATCCCGACCAGTGTGCATTCTTCCCGACACACTATTGGGTGTGCACTGGAATTGAAAGAATTGCTGAGGCCTTGCTACTTCATCCCCTCCCCAAGCTTTGTGGGGTTTTTTTTCCTCCGCCTTCTTTTTTTTTTCCCCCTTTCTCCCTGAAATGAACACTTTACCGGGCCGGAAACATTTAATCGTCTCCTTTTTGGAAAAAAAAAATTAATTGAAACTTCTCCACTTGTTACCTTTTGTATTGGTGCTTATTGCAAATCTTTTACAAGGGAGAGGAAGGGAGGCAATATTTAATTAAATGTGCTTTTTTTTCCCCCCTTACCTACAAAACAAAAGATAGGAAGAATCTCAGGAGTGTGACTTTTAAAATATTTTAAAATAAAATGAGACCTCTAGTCTTTAACTTGCACCTAAAATATACACACAGTACACTTTTTACTTTTTTTTCCTCTTAAAAAAAATAAAAGCCAGATAGAAGTCTTAAGAATATATGTGATACGATTATATTACCTCATTTTCTGTATTTGCATGGGTGAACTTTACTGTTTTATGTCACTGTCATAACCTGCCATACAGTACAGAGTGAATTGATTTTTTTTTTCTCCTTGCACATTTTTGAGTGGAATTCTCTTCACCAAAGAAAAGTTACCAAGAGGGCCATGGTGATGATTCAGAGCAGAGATGGGAGGGCACAATTCTTCATCAGAGAAAGCTGTGATTTATTTTGGCCTAATTGTAAAGTTACTGCAAATTGCTGGAAAGCCTTTTTTTTTCAAGATCTGGGTGATTAGATTTTCCTTCTTTTGGGGAGGGGTGGTGGGGGGAAGCTAAAAGGGGAAATAACACCTCTAATCCAGCTTCTGGTAAATAGGCTGCCAGCTTTTAAAATGAGTTTCCTTTCTATTAGTCAGAATATTATGCTAAGCCTTAAGCATTAGTTTTTTATGTTGCCATAGCAGCCTTATTCCTGCAGGGTTGTGACCTGCGATGATTACAGTACAAAGCTTATAGGGTCTTGAAACCCCCTTTGAAGATGAAAAGTCTTTGATGGTTTATATTTATGCAAATCTCTTAGATATGATTTACCCAACTGAGACTGAATGGAGAGATGATTAAAATTCCCTTTCCTTTGATATCCATTAATAGTCGAATATTCCTTAAATTTAAAATATATGCATATGTGATTTTTGTCTTTATTTACCAACATTTTTGCAGTACCTGCAATATGTTTATCTTGACGCAAATTACGCGATCTGGACAGACATAATACATTTACAATATAGGGCTGAAGGTTCCCCCTCCCCGCTTTTTTTTTTTCCCCTTTTGAAAGGGGAAAAATCTGTGCAAGAGCTTTTGTATGTTTCCAGATGATAGATTTTGGAATTTGGGCTACCCCACTGGCAGCTCAGAGCTAGCTGTGAACTGGTCTCATGGAAAAAATTGGCAAGCTTTGGTCTTCAAAGAATTAAACTTCCTTTTTAAGGCCTTCCTAGGTAAGCTAAAAAATTATGAAGAAAAGCCTATTGAACAAAAGGGTAACGGTGCCGTAATGAATAATACGGGTGCCACTTAGAAGGCTGGGGAGCACTTCCAGTGATGGCAGTTCTGGACCTGAAACAAAACTGGACCTCAGGTACAGCAGCACTTCATTGTTTTCCAGAGCCCACAGATTTGCATTTCACTAAGCCAGGGTGAGAGGTGCTAAGCTTGGATTTTGTTTTTTTTTTTCCTTGCAAACCAGCCTCCAAATTTAGAAATGTATGGGAATGCTGCAGTTTCAAATCATAGGCCTTGTTAAAAGCTGTTTTAATTTTTTTTAGTTATCAGGTTTTCGGGTGGGGAGGGGTGTTTGTTACAGTCAGGTGAATATTTGCCATGTTGTATATACATGTAGACTATTCTCTTTTTTTCCCTCTGATAGCTCATTCCGTCTAGTTTTAGTTTTCAGACAAATTCTTACATCACCTAAAAGGCCGAACACTTGTAGAACCAATGAATTTTATCCCCTTTGTGGAAACTGCAATGGGCTTGCTGAATTTTAAGGTAAGAAAGTCTTGAAGTGTTCATATTTAGCCATCTCAGCAAACTAGTATAAGCAGAATACTCCTCAGTCTCTCCCAATTTCACCAAGGAAAAGAGGTTGAAAAATACAATACATATTGTTCATTCCCCAAAAACACTTGCATGTTGAACTCTGATGTTTGTATTGTAAAGGCCTTCATAAATTCAAAATATTCCAGTGACAGAACAGTTCCAGACAGTCCACACCAAATAACAAAACTTCTCTTCACTCCTATTATTGTTTTGAACACACTTGGAGTGGAAATGGGCCTCTCCAAACATTTGGAATACTCAGTTTTGCAGTACACATGACTATTTAGTAGCTGTCAGACTCAACTTTTGTATACACTTAGTTTGAAATAAAAGTTAATCATCCTTTCACTATTGCTAAACTTGAATCTTTATAATGGTTTCTACTAATAACATTACAACCAAATTCCATGTTATCGTTTCTTTTTATGTATGAATGATGGAGTGTTTAATGCTAAGGTTAGAAGTAGAATTAACTTTGAAAATATCTGAAGAACACGCTCATTTTTTAGGGTAATTTTAGATCAAATCTGATTTAGAAATTTCATTTTAATATAAATCACTCCCCAACCCTTACTTTTGAGTCCAGATTTTTCAGAAAGGGAAGGCAGCATGGTAATGAAACGGAAGAACTCGTGCATGCACAAGGAACTCTGCGTTCCCCTCCCAAGCTCTAAGGGAAAAGTTTCAGACCAGCTGAGGACACACAGATCAGAAGTACCTCCAGAAGTACCTCACAGGCAGCCTGATCGTTTGATACAGCCATTTATCTTACAGCACACGCTAACCTCTCTGGGAGCATAATAAAGCACTAACCAAACAGACATGCTCCTGTCCGATGTGCAAACACAGAATTAGATCATATTTTAAACCATTGAGGTTTTTCTTCACCTACAGTATTTTATAGTGGAGTTTTAATGTTGCAGTTGCTGATGCTGGCAGGAGAGTTGCCTTTTAAAGCACACTCTGTTAAAGAATAATTCTGTGTCCCACCAGCTGCCATAAAAGAACACCCATTAATGGAGCTGGTAATTACATGTCTCTCTCCATGTGCCTTAGCCTTAAAAGATACTAATATTATCCAAACATCAATATAAAATAGCAATATTACTCTCCTCATGAAATAGCTACAGCAGCAAAAATTTTTACTTTTATTTTAATGCTTTTCTGCAGCACTTGTTGCATTTTTAACTTCCTTAGCTTATTTTTAGTTATATGTAACAGAAGACTTTAAATTGGTAATCCTTCTATCCTGTAAGGAACTTAAAATAATTCTAAACCATTCATATTATTTGTTTCATAAAAGAGATTCTGATCTTTATGTCTGTTTCTCATGCAATATATTGCATGTCAAACTAGTCAAATTTAATACATTTTGGTTGTTTTTATGCAGTATTTGCCAAATTTTGTTTCATATTGCTACATAAATATCTGAAGTAGTGGTCACAGCAACACCCGGGGCATAATGTAAAGCAGAAGGTGGGGAACCTGTTATTTATGTCCTGTATTTGCAATCTGGAGATATAGGTGCTTAGGGAAAGAAAAATACTTTTTCTCTTTTGCTGAGTCATTTTAAAGCACTGTGCATTGTCGAGCATCTACAGTGGCTTTGCTTAATAGGAGCAATTTTCCTGGAAAGATTTTGGTAATGCTGAGTTGCTGTAATATCCTCTGTAGTCTCTCTGCATCCTGCATTTCTGTAGACATTAATACTCTGTTCTCATTTGAAGGCTGTCTGTGAAGAAGCACTGAGAGCAGGATCCCAGGCTGGCTTTCATTTGGATGCAGTTGTCTTTGGAGGAGAGGATTTCCGTGCCAGCATAGGTTGTTACATTTCTCTTTACTATAAATGTTTATGTATGGCATTTGCACTGGAGAAGCCCGTGAAATTTCTGATAGCAATAATTAAAGTAATGACACCTGAGTCTTATTTTATGTTTTCATTTTTCTCCTTAATTTCTTTTCAGTGCAGAATGTATCACTGGCAAATTAAAACATGGTCCTTTTGTTACAGGGCACTGAGACTTTCTTGTACTTCTTGACGGTCAGAACCAAAAGTTAATGAAAAAAACAAAAAAACCCAAAACCCACCCTGCTGAGTCACTGAAATAATTTAAAAATACTCTCTCCATAAACAACATTCACACGCTTTTTAGAACTACATTTGAAAAGTCCTAAAATTCTGGTGTCTGCTTCACCACTTCTTTACATACAACTGTCACTCGGGCTTTTGACGTCAAGCACAAATACTCTCCTGCTACATTTTGCTTTTATAAATTTATTTTAGATATGTCACGTGTCAATACAGCCACATACTCATATGAAAGCACTATTAGTCTTCCTAAAAAATAAAAGTGCTTCACCATTTCTTTTTATGAGGGCACTTAGCTTCTGATTCAGTTTAAAGATAAAAGATAAAAGCACAGAGCTACCAACTTCTAGATTAAAATAAGTATGTTAATGTAAAAATCAGCATTGCTGTACTAAAATATTCCTTACAGACTGAAAATCTGTATCTAAATAGTTACCTTATGGTTATTATTGTTATTACTATTTTCCCACTAGCCTTCACATGAGTATGTTGCTTAGCTGGTGCCCTGTGAGCACATGAAGTCTCATGAATACTTTTGCTTCTTCTCAGAAGTCATCTACCATCAATTTTTCATTCAAATACTAAAGCTTAAATATTCAGCTTAGGACATCAGTTGTGACAAGAATCAGCACCAAGGAAAGTGCAATTCTGTTCTCAGTGTGAATTTTTTAACCATTTAGTTGGACCCAGTATATCAATTTGTGTAAATCTTCTCTTGCTGTAATGCTTCTCACTGTACATGCGGCAAATAGTAAAATCAAATAATTACTTTCATTTTAGTCAAGTCAGCAGTCCTTACCAGACAAAGCTTCCACTGACTTCAGGCTTACAACTTCTGATTTAAACTAAATCAAAATCTGAATTTATAAGCTTGTGTTTAAAGGGACAGTATTTTTTTTTTTTGCTAAAGCAAAATTTCTTTTTTCCTCAGAAGAGTATCATTTTGACTCTACAGTATAGCCTTACACTCCTCTTCTATTTTCTAAATCAGTTAAGTAGAAACTCAAACTTCCCTCTTTTTTTAACATAAGAAATATTTAAAACAGAAAGGTTTAAAACACTCTTGTCAGCTTTTCTTTGTTCTCATTATTTTCTTAGGTGCAACAAGCAGTAAGGAAACTCATGATATTCTATATGCCAGACAAAAAATAATAGTCACAGCAAAGGCATTTGGCCTTCAAGCAATAGACCTTGTTTACATTGATTTCCATGATGAAGATGGGCTCCGCAGGCAATCGAGAGAAGGTGCCTCAATGGGATTCACCGGTACGACTTTCTGCCGATGTCTCAAAAGAATGCAGATCTTGTTCATTTTAAATATGTGGCTACATTTACTGTCACTTAGACAAATAACCTGATTTTTGTTTCAGGTCATTTGTTGAAAGACTCATTGATATGAAGCTCTTCTATGTTTATTAGTATCTTAAAAGTTGCGGCTGGAAATTTTGCCGGAAAAGTCAGAGGCTGCTTTTTAAAACCATATGCCATGAAGCGTGTGACTGGTTTTGAAGAGAAGGTGGGGTAGAGGCTGTTCAGTGATTCCTCCCATCGCAGAGAATGGGAAAGGCAATACTGTACTCTGCAGTGGCCCCTCCACAACTGGAGCCCTTTCTCTTTGTTTGAATGGCAGTAGTTAAAAAATACTTTTTAGGCGAAAAAGTTGAAAAGCAAATCTCGTATGCTAATTGCTAGGGGAAAGTTATTTTCTTATTGGCTTTTTTGGTTTGTTTTTCATCTCCTGGCTTTCCCCCCCGTAAGTGCTGGTGACACCTACGGGTATTAGCAGACAGCAAGAGCAGCAGGCTCCTTGCCCCACAGTCCTGTAATGCAGCCTGTTACCCTGTGATTGGTGTAGCAGGTCACTCAGACACCCTGCTGGGACAGTGCAGCCACCAAAGACTGGGGGTTTGCAATATAAATCAGCCACCTGACATATGAATTAAAGAATTCTAACATACAGGATGAACATTACATTATTTTTCTCTGACCACCATCCAGGATATACATATGAGAATAGTACATCCCTTAGGTTTCTGTTACCAAAGGCATGGGTCCTGGCTATGCCACCTAGCAAAGTCTGGTTTTACAGTTAGCCATATATGATATCTTAAAGCCCCAAACAAAAAAATATGTGCAATTTTAAGTGATCTTGGCATGCCAGTGAAAGAATAGCAATCGATGCTTTTCAGCATAAACTCTGTTTTACTGTCTGTTGAGCTTTGACATTTGCAAACCCAAGTCTTGTTTTGGAGGTGAAATGGTTAGCTCCTCACAGCTACATTATCCACGGCCATGTGGACATCCACCCTTCACTCGTCTGCCTTTGAAGTTGGGAAAATAATAGAGCTGCCGAATGGTAGCACCTGCTGACGGCTACCCAGTCTCAACCAGTATTTCCTAGCTTAAGGAAAGGCTTGATTTTTGAAAAAACATAAACATCTGAACATCTTATTGACAGAAGACGGAGTTGCAGATGCCTAGCACCTTTGAGAGCACTCTTTTTGAATGCTTAATGTGCATTTAAATGCTTAACTGAGGCTGCCAATTTAGGAAATTTAGAAATGCTCAGCATAACCAACGCTGATGGTGATTTGGACTCCACTGTCTTTATGGTGGAAGTTGTCTGACCTTAAGACAGGGTCCAGACAGAAGACAAATAAAAAGGTCACATAGCAATTTAGGGTGTAAAATTACTTTCTAACTTGGCTGTACATGTGTCATACTTGCCTTTCCATACAAGGAGTAAAGGTCCATGAAAGGTACAGATTTTATTAAGGTGCACTCACAGCACCTGCTCTTTGCCTCCTGCCTTTCTGCAGCTACCATCAACACATTTCCAAAATTCAGCAAACAACATGACAATCAGTCCAGTTGTAATTAGAGATGGGGCAATACTGACTCTTCTGATTTAGTGGGGGGAAAATAATTTAAAATCTGTTTAAGCTAAAACAAAACAGCATTTTTCCCTTTCTTCTGCAAAAAAGAAAAAAATATTTTAGGTCAATCTAAAATATTTCTCTTTAAAAAAATTTTTTTTTTGCTCTCAGTTTATCTAAAATTTTTATAATCTTTCCTGCTTGTTTTGATTGAAATAAAATGTAATTTCAACACTGAAAGCAAAATCATGTTTTTCCAAACCTATACAATGTATACTATGTATTTGCCACTGACAGTTCTCTGATAATGTGAAAGTACTGAAATGTCACCCTAACAACAAGTTCAAAATGTGCAATTCTTCTAATTTTTAAATATATGATGCCTCCCTGCTACTTTTTTTATAAAGAATCAAAATAATTGAAATCAACAGGACTAAAATGAGCTGAGTATTGCAAATTGCTCTCATTGCTGGAGAACACTCACTTATTTGCAATGCACAGGGCTGAACTCACCACCCTCAAAAGCAGTGCAAATTCAAAATATTCAGCAAAGTTATATGTCCTTAGATGTTACCATATTAGGCCAGTAAAATTGTCCTTAATGTAATCAAATATCTTCACTCAAGATTAAACAAGCACAATAATATAATGAAGCATTTACTGGGTATTTAAATATTATTGCCTACCTCACTGCTTATTGTAGCCAAGTTTTCTTTTCCAGTTACCTTAAAATCAGCCTGGTTTTCCTTCAGTGAGTGTATAAACATGAAATCAAATGTTTTCAAGTGTAATTCAGCCAAATTAATAGTCCTTTCATATGAATATTTATATATATATATATCTCCATAGATAGCAAACAAGATGTTTTACACTACCAGTACCTGTGGACTTTAAATCAGTGTGTTGCCTATATAAATGGGCATAGGTTTTAGGAATGTTTATGTAAAAAATTAGGTAAACCTTGCCATAAGCTTTAACAGCTGACTTAGTCATTATAAAGTCCTGTGCTACATGCTGAGAAACCAGATATAAATATGAAACAGTCTAGGTGTCCTCTCTTTTTCAGTCTTTTGTAGAAGACTAAAATGACACCATCATACAGTTACCTAAAAGACTTGACAAGTATTGATTTAAAGCACATTATATCAAGTGGTACTGTAAAAAGGATTTCGTGGTCATAAATTTTCATGTCTTCCAATTTTGCACTCTCTCAGTAACTTGTCAACAACAACAATTCTGTTTAAAATATTTACTTTATTCCTGCATGGCATTAAGTCTGTTATACAGTTATTTGGATAGGTTGTCTGTGACAAAAATCAACCAAGTTCTGTAAATCAAAAGTTAGATTATATTCTCCCTAAATTGTTCAGTAGTGTTTAAATTATAAAAAGCATAGTTTACTACTATAGGTATCTTTATCAAAAGCAAATCTTTTTACAGAAATGTTTTACACTTTAAAAAATAATATGTATGTATTTTTAATTTTGTTCTAATTAAAGCTTGACTTTAAATATAATTTAAAACATGCTTAACATTTTTTTCAGAAAGTTAAGCTCCTTAGGATTTTTCAAGAAATGCTTGTACGCACTTCAATTTTTGAATTAATGGTTTAGCTAGGGAGAATCTGTTGTATTACAAATAAGGAGCATCATCAGCTTATTAATGATGACATTTTATTAAACTGACTAAAAACCTCTGAGTAGACCTAAGGTAAAACACATTAGTTTAAAAAAAGTCTTTGTGTAATTTCTTTCAAAAGTTCTAGTTCTTAATGGAGTTTAAGCTTTTATCTATTTTTAAGGTATTTTAAAAATTGTTATGGTACTGAAATTTCAAACTGAATATTTGCATGCCTGTAATAACATAAATTAAATGTTGTTCAACAAGAAATAAAATTGAGCTACTTATGGCGTTTTAGCAAAGGAACGTAGCAGCACTAAAGGACTACTATTTCTTTGCTTATTTAATCAAGTAGATTTTCTTTGTACTCCAGGTTATCGCTCAGACCCACTGCGGTCTGATGAAAGTAATCCCAGGGATTTTTGCAGTGGTTATTTCATTGAAAATAGGTGTATTCCCGTGCTCATGCGTGAGACTTCTCAGATCCAGTGATGGGCTGATTCCTAAAGTACAGCTGGCTTAATGTCAGTAAGAACACGGGAGCAGACCCTGTTGTGCAGGAAACCTCCTTAGGTCCTGACATTTCCAACTTTTCCTGGCGTGCAAAAATCTCGCTTGCGCAAGAGGCTGCGGTGGCGGCAGGGCGGCAGGGCTATGGGACCCTCGGTCTGCAGGGGACTGCTCACTTGCTGGCAGGTTTGCAGGATCAGGCTCATCCCTCTAACTAGTTTTGTTATCTGGCACCGAGGAGAGTCATTTGTTCGGCAGGAAGCTGGGAGTTACGGTAGCCTCTCTTTATCAATACACCTTAAAAGCAGATCACAGAATTCATACTGGTCTGTGAAATTCCCATAGAAATGAACTAATAATGTCAAACACTGCACTTTAAAAACTGTCAAACAAATTAGACATGTATTTGTTTTAAGGTAGCTAAATTCAATCACAGGTTAAAACAGATTATGTGGCTGTCGATTCACGTTTGAAAATCTCTAGTGGAAAAAAAAGACAACATCTATTTTTATTTTCTTAATTTATGTTTATGCAAGAAAGGATTATAAAAACTGCTTCATAAAACCTCAGGGCACTGCTGGTGGTTGTTTGATATACCAGTGACTAAATAAATATTGCAGCCTACCTGCAACTACCAATAATTGCGGCAACAACAGTTAAAACAACATCAAGGATTATATGATGCTAAGCAAATACTGAGAATTTAGGGCATGATCCTTAGGCTACTGGTAAATTTTCAGTCCTACAGATCTCTTGCCATCTTCTTCAGGTCTCATTTTCTGAACACACTTTAATACAACTTATTTAAGAGTGGCCGGAGCTGTTATTTATATAGTCAAATTCAGAGATGCATTATACATAATTGTTATTGACTGCCCGAGACAAACAATTGCACCTGAAATGACTGAGAGAAGATATAACGATTGAAATGGGGAGGGAAGAGAAAGAATCGTGGGTTCCCTTAAACTATACTGAATGCAAGCATAGCACAAGGTATTTTTACTCTTAAAATAATCTGTCAAAAAGCTATCTGCCTGTTTTCCAGTTTTAAAAATAAAAGAAAGCAAGTAAAATAATTAGTAAGAGAGCAAGAAAGTCTACAAGGCATATGAGAGCCTCAAGTGGTTGGAGCATTTTGCTTGAACATCTGTTTGTCGATGCATGATTCTGGTGTTATTAATCTTCTTTGTAGGTAAGCAGGTGATTCACCCCAACCAAATTGCTGTTGTCCAGGAACAGTTCTCTCCGAGCCCTGAAAAAATAAAGTGGGCACAAGAACTGATTTCTGCTTTTGAAGAACAGCAGCGATTAGGCAAGGTAAATATTTTGTTAATGCGCCGTAGTGGAACCAAATTTGAATAATATTTAAGATTTAGAAAGGTCTGTGATGGCTCTTTGCTTTTATCTTATGAAGTCTGCTGTAACTAAGAGTATTGCTTGGGAAATCTGTCTCTGGATAGTGTATATTATAAATGTATCGCTTTCCAATATATTTAGAAATAGAATGGCTACGTTTTCCTTCCATCCCCATTTTAACTTTAATTCTTTGATTACACAGCCTTTTGAGTACCTGCAAGTATCTACAGCATCAGAGAATTAAAACTGCTGCTCCATTATGCTGCAGAATCACAGTATTACTGTCAGAGGAAAATATTTGCAACCAAAAGTCAGGTAGCTTGGCAGAGGACTCAGACTGCTTGCACAGACATCTTTTATGGAAAGAAATAAATGGATTAGGAAGCCTTCGGTTTTTAAAAAAATCTCTGTGCTGGTAGACTTGTTTCACTTTTGGGGGTTTGATCCCTCAAACATGCCCAGTAGTGAGTGAATGTACTTTTGAGTGAAACTGCTTGAAGATTGTGGTTCTTAATCATTAAAAATGGGAATGTTTTATGTGCATTTGTACCAATTGCTGGACCTGAATTTTGGATAGAGGAGAAAACAAATTAACACTAGAATATGATTGTTCCTAATTTAGTGCATCATTGAGTCTCACGTTTCCTGCTCTGTGGGTTTCTGCTATGTAAATATTGCGGTGGTGATGCACAATCTGTCTCCACTTTGTGCCAGTAATACTTAAATTAGGGGTCGCCTGAAGGAAGATTTTATGCTAGTTGCGGCATTGTCAGTTAATTATCTTAAAGGTTATTTGCTATAATCCAGTTTGCCTCTTTTTGAAAGAAAAAAAAGTTGCGGCCAAACATGTTTATCTTAGTCTCAGCCAAGCCTAGGGTAGTTAAAAAGGAAAGTCCCAATGTCAGAATGGGGAGTGCAGATGAGTGGGAATGGTTCACATGTGCTTGTGTGGCATTCAAGTAGGAGACAAATCCCTCTGGTCGTGAAATTCATCTATAAGACTGTGCATAGGGTCTCACTCTCTCTGGTGCCATAGAAATGTTTTCTGCACATTTTTTTCCACTTTCTAGCAGGTAGAAAAAAAATGGGATGTCTGCCTTCCCTATTCCCCAGCATTTCTGATACTGTGGATGTTGCGCATTAAAAATGCTGTAAAGGTCAAAACAGAAATTATGCTTTCTTCTCAGAGTTAAAGTGTGACAAGGTATTTGCTATTGCTCTGCCCTTCTCATTGCTGCGCTATTGCATTGCCTTTGTGGTACCTGGATGTTTCCGGTACAGCCATGAGTATGCTGTTTGGGTGCTGTCCAGAGCAGTGATTTCAGGGTCACTACTAGGATGCTGTATGCCTGGATCTCTTTGTTCTCTTCCCCTCAATTTTGAAATGTAGCTCTCTTCATGCAAACAATATAGAAATAGAAAATATGTGACTGGTTTTGCCCATTAGTCTGATTTACAAGGCTTGGCTGCCTTACAAAAGGCATTGCTACAAACTTACTGCTGGTGCAAATGTGTAGGCAGGTAGATGCAGCAAGAAAAAAGTCAAACAACTTACTCAGCCAAATATTGTTTATGATGTGTTTAATATTATTCATTCAGCTGAGTTTAGTGTCAGAAACTCATCTAAGGAACACACCTGCCATATGAACAGTCAACTAGAAGACTGGACTAAATTTAAGTCTAGTCCCAGTATCACACAATTATGCCAAACATGTTTAATATTGAATAATTTTGTGTTAGGCAAGCGTTAGTCTTTACATTCGTTTTGAAGCTGCTATTTTACTGACATAATGGTGAGGTTTTTTGTTTGTATCAGCCATTCAGTGGGGGGTTTACTTGGGTTTGGGGGATTTTTTTTCACTTCAAAAATGCTTTTTAAATATGTTATAAGCTTCTGTAATCAGCTGCAAGAGCAAATTTGCTAAGGGTTTGTGGTGCAGACTATTTTTTTAACAGACTGGGTTGCATGCTTCATATATTTTTGCATGTAGCCGTCTATCAATAAAAAGGGACTGGCAGGTTAATATGTGAACTTCTGGATCTTGTAGCACTGTTGTATTGCGGGACTTTATATCAGAATTGGAAAAATAGTTTTCCATGTAATGCTGGAAACTCATTAACTGAATTTCTAATTTGCTATTATGACTGCGTCAGTGAGAAGAGCTTGGACTGTGTGATTACTTAATTTTTTTTCCAAAGCAAACATATCTCACTGAGGGATCCTCTCGCTCCACATCCTAACGACATGCTAAAATGTGAGTAATAACTCTTCCCCCACCACCTCCTGGCAAATACTCCACACAGCGGTTTCAGTAATCCTCGTGTCCTAATGAAACACCTCTTCTGTTTTCCTTTCTCTTTTATTATATTAAAGTGTTCATGTCAGTAAGACTAAAAATATAGCAGTGGTTAATATGGTTGAGACTTGCATGGTTTTACCATGTTATTAATCAAAGTTGAAAGCCTGGAAAAAATAAATGTGAGGGATTTGTGCAGCTGTTTGTGTGGTAGATAAGTTACTGGTCTGCAGTCTCTAGGATCACAGTTTGCTATTAATTTGGTTTAAAGTTTGACGCCCTTAGTTAACAATATTTTATATTAAAATACAGCAATAAGTTTTTATAATCTATTTCAATCTGAGACCTACAATTACCATAATAATCTTCTTTTGAAAGAGGGCTGAACCAGGCTACTTCATCCTGAACGCTGAAATGCTTTGACATAGTAGCCCCCAAATGTGAGTACTGAGGTCAGGAAAAATTAGGATCTCGGATGAGCACTGTGGAATCAGAGATGCTGTGGCAGTGTCCAAACAGAAGGAAATTAGAGAGCTAACCAGCTAGCCAGATGTATTTGGGCTTGCCTTATGGAGATGGTCCTGTCTAAGGGGTTGCTTTGGTTTGGTTTCTAGGTTAGTTTGTTTGTAGGGCTGTTTTTTACATTTCTAATCCAACTAAAAATAGCATGTCTAGAAAATAAATGGTAATATTATGTTTTGGACAAGTAGAAACAAATGTTGAAAAAGTACATTTTGTATTTTACTCAATTATTTATTAAGGGCTCTCTTTTGTCTAGAAGTTTGAGATCTAAAACTGAAAAGTGCTTAAAAAGAAAAGTGTTATTTCCAGGTTGTTTCAGTATTTTTCCAGTAGAACTGTATTACTAGGGGTAATGATTTTCAAAATTAAAATATTCATCCTAAAGAAAGCAGGCATAGCTGTTGGAAAGTCTAAATATAAGATAAATGTCAATATGCTCAAAAATGAAAAAGAAGGGTGATAAACATCATTCCAGTAGTCTAAAGGACAGTTTCTGTTAGAAATTTCTAAAGCATTTGTACTACATTAAACAGGGAAGTGATCTTATAAATACAGATTAACTGAATCTAAGGGGGTAGAGTTAGTGGGAGAAGTTACTATCCTATTTTAAGAAAAATATCTGATTTCTAACAATGAGGATATAAGAGTCTTTACTATTTAAGTAACTCCTGAGTTTTACATTACCAGTACGCTGGATACAGGACTGTATCTCTTCTATATGTAGTTAGTGTTTATATATGACAAAAATGTTAGACAGTGAAAATGCATTTTTAATCCATTCAATGTGTAAATACATCAGGCACAATATCATTATTCAAACTGAATCTTCCCAAATTGCCTTACTTTTAAATAAAATTCAAATATAAAGAAAAGCAGAAGAATAAAGTAAAAGGTTGATTACACATTTATCTCACATACTAATTTACAAATGCTTTCAAAGCACCCACATATTAAACTAGCAAATAACTAAATGGTGATGCCAAGGTCACTTGGCAGGTAAGGATTATTTAGAGTTAACGTAAGTATATCACAAACCCAAATTGTAATATGGGTTGAATATTTAAATCCCATAGAGCAAATCAAAAGAAATATTTGTACGTGCCACATACAAATGCACAGAGTGCTTCTAAGAAGACCTTTAGCATATGTTTCTTGCATTATATTCTGTGCCATTGTATATCATGTTCCCAGCAGCTGAGGAATAATATATATGAACTCCAGTGATCTGGCAAACTATACAGTTTCATTTACGGACCTTTCCAGGATTATGAAAAATCTTAGGAATGCATTTATTTACACAGCATCAATCCAACAAAGGAATGGAAATTTCCAGCAGTGGCTCCGTTATAATGCTCTTTGTTTAGGAAAAGCTACCCCAAGCCACTGTATCTTAGAGACGATGCGCCCTCGTTCTTGGGCCAGCTCCAGCTCCCACTGCCTCACAGGGAGGTCTCTCCAGGCTTTCCTCCCTCTCCTGGCTGTGCCGTGGACCCCAGGAGGGCTCCCCAGCCATGTGGGATCCACCCTGTCTCAATCCAGCCCATGGTTGCTAGGAAAGTAGGACCGTGTCCCAGAGGTTCCTTTTGGAAGGGTTCACAGGAGCATCCCTCAGGCATGGGGCTGTATGACACCCCATCAATCCACAGGGATTATACTGCACTTTACAGGACATTATACCTCGGGGCTTTATGTAGAGCTGGGAGTGAGGGAGCAGCCTAGCCCCCCCCTCCCCTTGCCCAGGACAGACTGACAAGTTTTGAAGTGCCGCCACCCAAACTGGATCCCACCCCAGGGCGACAGTGGCAGCACAGGGTACCTCTGTGCATGCTGGGCTGCAACGCTGTCAGGCCTCCCTCCGAGAGCACAGGGCAATTGCTGTCCATTATGTTAATTAGGCAATGTGTACTCCTTTCACTGCAGAGTTCGGGATTCAGGAATTTGTGATAAATTGCCACCTTTAAGGAGCACCAGCCTTTAGAAGTCTGGGCTCAGGTGTATCTCTAGGCAAAGATGAAGAATGAAGGTGGGATTTAAGCATGGGCCACTGTTATGTTGTTTATCTTTTTAAAAAGTGGCCAAGTGAAATTTTAATTTCAAAATTGAGATCTAGAGAGTTCATATTGGTACTCAAAATTTCTCTATACTGTTTTAGTATTTGAAAAATGCTTTATAAATGTGTTTTGTGTCATGGTTGAAGGCTTTTTTCTTAGAAAGATCCATCTGGGGGCAAATTTTGAACCTTTACAATAGAGCAGAAGGGGCTGTATTAGCTAATTGCTTGTGCTATACTGGTTCCTACATTGGTGCAATCAGTCCTGAGGGAGTTATGCCAGGTGGGGAGAGAAGGAGACAGATTTTACTACACGGGGCTGCAAAAGCTTCTAAGCAGGGCAGAAACTCATACAAAAACATGTTCTTGCCAGCTTCCCCCCTTTCCACTCCCCAGCAAACATTTGGTGGCTCTTAATCTGTTTTCCTCCACTCATTAAAGACCTGTGTCCAAAACACAGAGGGAGAGGGACTCGGATGGCACACTGATATTTCCTGGGGGGAGAAGTTTCAGCATGAGCCAGGAGCAGGATGGATCTGTGCGCCTCCATGGCCTTTCCACCCAGAGGTAGTCCCTGGAGGAGGCAGCTGCTCCTGTCTCAGGGGACACAGGCCCTGCAGAGGATGGCACCTCTCTGGGCTCCTCCTCAGCAAGGCACAACTCCTCTATCCTTGTCGGCTCAAGGAAGTAAATGCAGGGTGAGTTGCTTTTGGAAGGGCCATGCCTTGTCGGCACATTCCCAGTGCACGAGATGCTTTGCTATGGGCATGGAGTGGGAAGACACCCAGCACTGCAGACACCTGCCCACCATCATGCCAAAACCTGCTCTGCACCAAGCAACCCACCAAGGCAACTACCAACCTCCAAAATCCCTCTTTAAAAAGCATTAACGAGCACTCATGAGCCTCATTTCAATTTCCAAAGCAGGATCTAACTAGAGAGGTAATGTTCTGACCAGATGGCTCTTTTTCAGCCTTACTGAGGGAATTCAGAAGCCTGTACAGCCAAAATATTGTTTCAGTTAATTTAAGTAGCAGCAGTCTTGCTGCCTTTTCACTCCTCTCTGTGCTAGCCAGCTTTTTCAGGGACTTGGAGTGGCTCTCTGCAAAAGCTCTGTTGATTGAAATAGAGAATCACAGTAAAAAATGGCTGTTCAATCCTATTCAGAAAATGAATCTGAAATTAGAAAAAACACGGAATACAAAAATATGGGCAATTCCATGCCTGTTGGCAGAACGAGCCTCACTATTATTATTTTTCTTAACTCCCTTATATTTTACAGCTACCTTTCCCTTCGGTATCAAATGCCGTCTGTGTGCCCTGTAGTGATTTACTTTCAGATTGAATTTTCTAATTTATATTTAACAAATTGCTTCCATGAATACAAACCTCAAGTTAATTCCAAATTACTAAATGAAGGGCATCTGAGGATCCTAAAGTCTTAATATCAGTTACTTTTCACTTTTTCATGCAATAACCATGATGCTCACTAGGGAGAAAAAATGCATGGTTGGATAGGCTGTTTGTCCAGGAAGCTGCTTTTGTGCTGTAAAATAAAGATTTGCTTGGCAGCAGCAAGTGTGCTCTCTAGGATTCTTCCGTTCCCAATACAGTATAAGACAGAGAATGAAAACCAGTGGAGAATATTCCTGATTTCTAGAACTTTCCTCTGCTTCTTTAATTTTATTCCTTCCTGCTCTAGAGGAGCACACAGGAATGCAGCAACCACAATGAGAAGGTAACTAAAGAAAATGTAAAGACAGCAATTTTAAAAATCCTCATCTCTGCCTTTCATTCAGGGATCTTAAATAGGTTGTTTGCTCAGGGAGAAGGAGAGACTTTGGTGGCCTGAGGAGTTTCTGGAGCTGGACCAAGCAGGATCCCCAGGCCCACCCCAGCTGAAAGGGTTATCCCTGGTGGTTCAGGCAGCTTGGGGCACTGTAAAAAGGAGAAACAGCTTGTCTGGCTCACACAGCAGGGCAAAGCCCTTATGTATGGGCTGGAAACAGTAATGCCAGGTGGAGAAGAAATGAAGGACCTTGTAGGTCCTTGTTCTTCATCTTTCCTGCCCCACTGTGGACTTGAAGGATGACAAAGTCCTTTCTACCTGTTGAGCTTTAGAAAGGGCTTCTTCTGTCAGAGTTCTTGCACTGCTGCTTGGGAGTTATTTAAGGCAAAAATCAATCTCTATTTCATGGGGTTGTTGCTCTTTCTTTCTCGACCTTTTGTGTCCTTCCATCTGCTCCTAGAGGTAGAAACCTATCTCAAACAAACAGGCCTGCTTCTGGCTTTACAAACTGATTTATCCTCTGAACTCCCTGACTACTTCTACTCCAGTGGAAGATTACACTGGCAAAAAGAAACAAAAGGTAGTGATTTCTAATGTTTTCTACATATCAAAAAAATGGCTACAGTAACTTAATGGTGATGATACTTTGCAGAATTCCTTCCCCATCCATTCTTCAACAGATCACAGAGATCCACTGAGCATCTCCTCTTGCCAAAAAGATGTCTTTGACAAATTTTTTCAGGGATCATTTATTTTCCCCAAAGATTTTGTGTACAAGTGTCTTTCCAACCATAATATTGTTATGAAAGGGAATGAGTGTGAAAGGGTCCAAAGGAGAGGCTATGGAAATATGTAGACCAAAAAACTTTGTCCATACAGCTCACTGCCTGTGAAGTCTTCAATTTGTCATATGTGCCTGCACTGGTTATTTGGGCATTTCTTACCTACTGCAAAGACACTTAAAGAAAGCCAGAGTTATGTGTGAGCCTGCTCTGGAGGCAGGATGGGTCTGAGCAGAGAAGAGAGAGAGGCATTATCTTGTCACAGTCTGGAAAATATTCTCAGTTGACCCAGATTTCACTTTACACGTCCTAGCAGCTCACTAACCTTTGGAAGTTCATTACGAGAAGGTAGAATCATGACCCACCTCTTTATGACGGCTCTTTGGCTACAACTTGCAGAAGAAAAAAATTAATCAAACCTGCATTCAGCACTGTCACAGCTGTTAGCTCTTGACTTCCCCAAAAATATGGTCTCAACCTTCTGTTTCAAGAGAAATCATTCCTTTGTACTCAGGATAATCACTCCTCCCCCAGGCACAGACCCAACGCCATTTGCTGTGACCAGGCTCCTCTTCTCTTTTGTTCATTACCTGTAAGCAAATCCAAGCGTTCTTTTTAAGCCCCAAAGCAAAGACTTCCAAATTTCCTCTGCAGGGAGTCACTTAAACAATGTGTGTTTTCATTAATCCCAGGGGAATTATCTTCCTGAATGCCATGCTTTTTAGGGGGAGTCTTTGCCATCCACCTGCTCCCTTGCTTTCTCAGAAGACCAAGCCTGCCCTGCTTGCAGAACACAAAACTCTTATTTCCCTATAGCAGCTAATATTGTGCAGGATTAAAAGTGATGTTCTCAGAGCCAAGCAGATTTTAGTGTGTTTATTCCTCGTATTTTTGGTGTCTCCAAAACCCATAACTAGACTTTTGGGTTTCAGGTGTGGGCAAGACGCTGAATTACCACAGAAAGAATTAGTGTTTCTCTGATTACTGGATCAAAGATTTCTTGTGTCTGTGGACTTGAGGACACTTGTCAGTATGGGTTAGGAGGTACACAAGGTTTGCATTGGCCAGCTGGCATCACCCCTTCTGCTCATTTCCAGTTAGCCTGGCATCTGCCCGCGAGTGCCGACACAGGTCACAGGGGTTGGAAGGGGACTTACATAATTTCTTATTTACACAATGGCTGTATTCACACACAGCCTCTGGCCCGAGTTACCAGAGCAGTATGGGAGCTCTCTTTGACTCACGACATCTCCTAATGATGAAGGGGGCGGAGGAGAGAAGGGTGTCTAGCTTGTTGGTCCCCTTATGCCCATTTCCCCCATGTCCTAGATGCGCATCCCCTCCAAAGACAGCCAAGTAGGACAAGGAGATAACAAAACTGCCACACACTCTGCAGGGATTTAGTCTGCAAAAGAGAGTATTGCTAGCAAAACTGTTGAGAAAAGTAATCGGAAAAAACCAAATCTTTATCAGTGGGGCACTATTTCTAACCGTGTGACACCAGAGTACTGTCCAAGGACCTCCCCTCACTTGTGAGACTGTCATACAATCAGTAGTACCCTAAGGAGTGGAAGAGGAGGTTTTGGCAATTCTATAAGCATTAGATAACCCCTATTTTAGACCCAACCTTAATTCAAAATTCAGCAGCAGGTGATTTCTTGTTTATATTGCAGTTTCCTGGAACACCATCTTGTCTTGCCTTTCCTTTTTTTTCCACTGGCCTAACTACCCAGAGTGTCCCCCATGCCAAATCCTTACCTACTCACCAGGATCCCCTAACACCTTCAAGCCTGCTGTCTAAGTAGCCTGACTAGATTCCCAGAGTAAGCTGCTTTGGAAAAAGGTGGCAATCTCTACACAGTGGCCTAGGACAGCAGCTATGTGGACACAGACAACAAATTAACCTAGCACTATTGGCTGTATTCTTTCATCTGATGCAAGACAATGGGGGTTTTTCTTTCTGCAGTAGACAAGCCACAATCTTAATGTAACCTATATAAATATCTTTGAGAAAATCCTGGCAACTCTCACATGGGAGTTAAAGTTGTTGGCTACATGGATGATGAGATCCAGGCATCAAATCAAAGGTTTTTTAGCAAAGGCTGGGCAATGATTGAGTGGACCACAGCAGTGGTTCCAAAAACAGAGCACAGAGTTCTCAAAACTGATGCTTGTGCTTGGAGTCCTATCTGCCAGCAGACAGGGAGCCAGTAGACTTTTTGGAATTTACAGGAGTTATTTGGTACTTCAAAATTTACATACTTGCTATGTCTTAGGTAAACCAATCTTCACATTCAGTACCAATGCAGGTGATCAATAGATTACAGTGGTCTCAGAACTGAGGGTCTGCAGTAACCCTCTTAGTGAGCTCATTGCAGTCATTGGGATGCATGTGGATGGAGGCACAGGTAACCACAGATGGAGCAAATGCTGGGGGAAAAGCTGTGAGTATTCCCAGGTGCAGGAGTACATCTAATTCTTCTGTATTGCCAGCCAAAGGGGACTAGCTCATCTGATCACTGTCCCACATGTCCCAGAACAATTACTGTTTGGCTTTAATTAACTCAAGTACTTTAATACACAACTCAGAGATAATTGTGTCACATTACTATGAGGTGCCTTAAATGTTCTATACCATGATAGTTTTTTACTGCTTATTTCTCTCCTTAATCCAGTGGTACATCAAGAAATAAAACATGGTGAGAGTAAAACCCGGTGTAACATTGTGTATCGTATAAAAAGGTTTCAGTACAGATGAAGAAGTATAAAACTTTACATTCCCCGATCTTACGGAAAAACATAAGAGTACCTCACTTATCATCCTGTCCATCCCCTGTTGTATTCAGAGTCAACACAATTTCATATATGACACAATTCCATTATACTCATGATAAACACTAGCAAGAAAATTGCCTGTATCATTTCTTTCCCTCTCGTCGTTCCACCACAAAATAATGATCCCCAGACAACACAGAAATCATGGACCCTGAATCCTGTCCGTTTAACTTCTAGAAAGGTAAAATGCTTTTTGCCACTAAAAACCAGTATACTCTGGTTATTAAATGGTCTTATAGATTGACCAAGCTCTTCACTACTCCCAAAAGTTTCACAAAGCAAATGTTGCCCTGTTCAAGATCCATGGCAGCATGCAGCCAGGATTATATTCAAAGTTGTCAAAGAAGATCCCTCAGTTATATGTTGAACTTTGCTAGGTCTGAGCTGTGCTGGAGTGGCTGCATTTATCTAAAAGGAAGTTCATAAGATACAAGCATAAAATCTGCCAAACTGGTGTGTTACAAAGTTTGGTTCTGCATCTCTTCAGTCTCTCCACAACCACCTGGAAACTTGTTGCATTTGTTATTCTTACTGCACATCTGATTTGCCCTCCTTTATCATGAGCCTGTATCTTCATGACCTGTGAAAATGACTGTTCTCTGTAAACTCTGCCTTATGGCTTCTCTTGCCTGTAGGCTGGATCCTTGCATCACTTGGAGCTGACCATTCTCAATTCCCATTTTTCCAAGACTATCATTTGCCATTACCTTCTGAGAAAAAAAAAAACAAAAACAAAAAAACACCACACACACACACAAAAAAACCACAACACCAAAACCTAGCAGCTTTGCAAAATTTTAATTCACTTGCAGCTGTTTTCTGTATTTGCCAAATCTTCTTTGTTCCATCCTCACAGCGCTTTAGGATATACTAAAATTCGAAGTAGAGCTGTTAAGACCTTATTCAACCTGGCCTGCATCTTGCATAAATTGCTGTTACTTTTTAAAAATGTTACTACTGTCCTAACAGAGCATAAATATCATTGTGAATAATACTTCATGCCAGAAGGAAACACCTTGAGTTTTTCCTTGCTTGTCAGTCAATTGGCAAGGACTTTTAGCTAGTCTGAATGATGACCCAAACAAGGAACACTGCCCATTCACTTTCTTCCTTGATTCCTCCTTGATAGTCTGCCCTGACAGGTCTATAGAGCAATCAGGCTGAGGGAGCACAGACATTTTGTATTTACAAACCCCTCTGCTGTGTTGTGCTGCCTTCACAGCTGTACAGCGTGGGCCAGCCAAAGTGCCCTCACAGCTCCCATACACTGCAGACTGGTGAGTGCCAAAGTCACCCTATTTCTCACAGGGCTTTGCCTTCAGCACATTCTTTGTGTGGCTGCATGAAGGATGGCACTGGATAAGCACAGCAGAATCTGTGCTGCATCGCTTGAAACGGTGGCAGAGTCTTTGGCCCACAAAGCCGCCCATTCCTCAGAAGGGCTGCGCTTCCAGACTGCTGTCTGGTGAGTGCCAGTTATCCTCCATTCCCCCACTTCTCATCCCACCTGAGTTACTTGCATCCAGGTATTGTCATCTGGAGGCTGTGCCCATCATCTGCGGCTCTGCCTCGTGGATGGTCCTCCTCCCAGCTTCTCCATCAGCCTTTACCTGGAGGACCTGTCTCTTCCCAAGGCAGGTCTGACACATTTGATTAGCCTGATGGCAGAGTCCCTTTACAGGGTTCTGAAAAGGCTCCCTCTGAATGATTTATGTGGTTACATGGTAAGCAAGAACCACAGCCACTGAATGTGATGGATGCAAATCCCAGCCTTGCATTACCCACCTGCCGTTGCTCCCGTTCATGCTGCAAGCTTCCTTAAGAGCAGGCCCTTAGTCCCATAGTTGAACTATTGGAAATCAAAGTACAGGCTGGAAGTGTGAGATTGTTGAGAAAATTAGCCAAAAAGAAAATTTAGATCTATGACTAAATTAATCCCCAGATTAATGCTATCAAAGCAAATGGTGTTTATAGAAAGTCTTGTTTTCTTTATATTCATGTGAGAGAAAATCAAAAGAATGCTAGAGGCAAATTTCATCTAGCAGAATTGGAAAAGAGAGCATGGGGACAAAGCTGTAATTACTGGTATTTCCTATCTGTTGAAACCTGTGGGTGGAAAGAGAGTCAGTGAATAGGGTATATTCAATGGCATTAAAATCGGTTTCTTTTTCTGGACTTTAGCTCAACACTGCAAATTAGCAGGGGGAAAATAAGCCTCAGAGTGAACAGGCAGAGAAGCCAACTTCATGTTACCCTTTGCTGTTAGGAAAGAAAAAAAGGCATTTTTTTCCTTCAAGAATTCAAATTCCTAGCAACCCAAAGTACAGCTGCACACTGACAAGCAGGGAACGTATGACACTTCTCACATGGTTCAGTGTTTGGGTGTCCATATACACACCATTACCCTGTTTTCCTTTCTAAACATATTATTTTAACGAAGAGAGGACAAGCATGCTGTTTAATGAACTCTTGCTTTATAAAAACAACATTCTGACCCAGATTCATTATGGTACAACTTAGGTACCTGCAGGGGCATCTGACTTTAGATCACCCTGTATCCAGTCAGTGGAAGGGATAAATCCCTCCCAGCCATGTGTTGGACCACCAGATATCAGAACTGACATTGCTAGGCACCCATCTCTTTCTGTAAACTATTGCAGGTACTTGGGATGACTGTACTCCTAAATTACCCTTTCACAGAACTAGGGAGGATGATTTGAGACTTCAACACATTTCTACTTATGACTGTCATCCCACATGCAAATTTCTCCTGTAAGCAATAGCTGTTACTGAATTAGCTTTACTCTTTATTTTGCTACTGAATCAGCTGTTACTGAATGGGCATTACTGAATGCCTATAGAAAAAAAAGGACAAGTAAAATATGTTCTTCTTACAGTTAAAAAAATGTACCTTGCAGTTTGAGATCACTGCATAGCCCTAAATTGTTCCTTAATAAGTCCTATGTCATAAAATGTTTACTAAGTTTCCAATTTTTTTCACAAGAGTTAATAAAATGAATAGTTTGAGGCTGCATTTTCTTTAAAATTTTAAAAGAATAACTGAATATTACTGATATGTAGCTGTAATTAAAAGTGGTATATTATTAATAGTAATAATAATAATATTGATGTTGGTGTTGCTGGAGTAAAGTAGGGTTGATTGTTTGCTCAGTAAACAAAAAAATTCTGTTTGAAGCACCAACCCTTGAGTATCTGTCAGTCCCATTATTCTCCAAAACTACCTGAAATATTGCAAACTATAATAGGAAAATCCACTTCGAATAAAATAATAGTTTTTACTATTATGTTTTCAATGGCTTTAATACAGCCTGCTCTTACATGCAAGAATATCAGTTTGTATTAGATTACTGTTTAAGGTGGATTTTTGTCTTAACTATTCCAGAACATGATTTAGTGTTTAATTAATACTGCTTCAGTTTAGCTAGATGTGGCACTGGAGCAACGCACTTCCTAAACATTCCTATAAATGGGTTATATTTTCACTTTACTTACTGGAGCCCTCTATTTAATAATTATCAAGCTCCAATTGAAAACTGGAAAATGGTTTGTTGTCCCCTGCATTTCTCTCACTGCTCATGCACAGACACAAGTGCGGCTGTCATCCGTACCTTGCTCTAGGTTAGCCTTGCTCACTGTCAAACCCAAGGCCAGCCTGTGATCCCATATCGATTGCATCAGGACATTAAAAGGGCGTGCAGTGCTTCACAGAGATGCCCTACGCAATGCTGGGGCCAGGCCCTCAGTTCTGAGTTCTTCAGGGAAGGGATTGCACCTTTGTACTTGGATTTTTGGGTTTGTTGTTTGGGGTTTTTTTAATGTGTCAAACTACTGTTAGAATTGCAAAGAAGATTTTTTTTTTTTGTCTATTGAACTTCAGCATGTCTTAATGCAGTGTTTTAGCTTCCAAATCCTACCTCAGCGACACATGGGGATTAAAGCATCTAAGGGAGCAAGTCAGGTTTGGCAGTATTTAAAGCATATGTCCTCTCTTTAAGATTTAACTGTGATTCATAGTTAATTGTTTTAAACTTGTCACCATGGTACCAACAAAAAATCCTTAGGATTCTAAGTCACCTTTGAAACCTATCCTAACTCTCAGATCGCCGCTGCTGAGGCACACAGAGTAGTTCTGCATCCATTTGGGGAAATTCCCTATATGTAGTGCTCAGGTGAGCTTTATCTTGGCTCCAGAGGAGATTTGGGCAATATTATTGCGCCATCCACTTGGTTATTCCAGCTTTCATCCGAGTCCCTGGCTCTTCGCACAGGCCCAGCCTATCTTTAGCACTGGAGACCTAATGGAGAGGTGCAGCAGCAGCAGCACAACCTCAGCAAACCCCCGAGTCAAGAAAACTTCCCTCCACCCCCACAAACACCCATTACTGTTGACTGACAAAGATAACTTCTGGCTTTGCCCTCTCTCTGCAGGCAGTTTTCTGTTGGCCCTGTGGCACAGCCCTGGATGGATGCTGGATGGTGATGCTGGAGGTGGGGAGCAGAGCTGCCCCCAGGTGTGGTGTCTGCCAGCCCCTCTCCCCAGCTGGCATGCACACCCTCACTGCTCTTGGCCCTCAGTGCTTGCCAGCTAGAGTCTGAAACAGGCCAGCTGCACCCTGGGCTTCCCTTTTCTCTTTCTTTTTGCCTTCTCTTTGGAGAGCTTGTTGCCCTCCACATTTCTTTAAATGCACTTGCCCTGTCTTGATTAGTTTGTCTCCTAAAACTTCTTCAGGATTCCTGTGGGAGATGATGTTTCTTGGCAAACAGATGTGTTTTTAAAGAGCAAGATATGCCAACTACAATTTCCAAAGGTGTCTCAAGAAGTTCATATTCTCTTTTTTTCCAGGGAGCATTTACTTTCCGCGGCAGCATGATCGACATGCCATTACTGAAGCAGGCACAGAACATTGTTACGCTTGCCACAGCCATCAAGAAAAAATGAGCTGGTAAATGAAGCTCTCACCATGGGGCCCCAGTAGCTGTTTTAAAAGATGACTATAATACNAAGCTTAAACAGAAATTCATTTCCATTTTGCAGATCTGTTATAGTTTGCTTGCTAGAATTGCTAATTACTAAAACTATTCCGAACTCAAACCACTGCTCACTCCTGCATGGCCCATGTTCTACTCATAGCCACAATGAAGTTACATCACCAACTCTGTGACATCACAGTAATTACTACAAATGCAGGATTATGACTTCACTGAAGGAGAAAGGCGAAACATAAGCCCTGAGCTCTGTTAAAAGAGCAGATGAAAACTGATTCAATTGTTTCTATCTGTGCTTCTTTCCACTCTGATACGGAACTCCTGGCAGAAAGGAGAAAGCCTCAAATAATTACTCACCAGTTGAAATAACTGCAATGAAAATCTTTACCCTGTGTGAGCTTTGCTTTCCCCACACATCACCCTTCTGTAAATGTGCAAGAGCCATTAAAAATAATGCTCCAACAATGCAGGACTCTTGACTTTCTTCTCTTTTTTTAAAGCAGTCGCTATTCAGAGAGTTTCCTCCTGGAAGCGTCCAGCCCGGGAAGGGTTGGACGGCAATAAACTTGTAGTTTTTGGAGACACAATGCAGCAGAACTTGTGCATATGGTCTCGAGTCAGATTTACATCACATTAGGGATACGGCTACAGATCATGTGGGCTGTGTGGTTAACGGGCTTAGTAAAGCTGTTTTGAAGAGGTTAACCCAGCTTGTAGTAAGGGTAAATAAACATAACAACCAGGCATTGTCCTCTATTCAGCATGTACTCTTATATGGAGGGCTAAAGGGTATTGAAGCTGCAGAGGATCAACTTGTGGTTGCCAGAGGACTCCAATGAAGTTTGAAACACCAACAATCAGAGATTTTGTTTCTGTTCCTCATTAAATCATGAGCTTTTGTGCTCAGACTATGAACGACTGTTCTTTAAGAAATTAACAGAATGGGAAGTTTTAAACTATGCACCAACCTTTTCATGACCTACACAGCAGCTATGCTGCTGCACTTAGACAAACACCGCGGGGAAGGCTGTTCTGTTTATTTAAAATTGTAAATAGAAAACAGTTGTTTTTTAGTTTCATTTCTCACCGCCTCCATGGCCATTTCACGTATGGAGCCACAGTGCCTTATTCCTCCCGTTTCCTCGCTTAGCGTGTTTCCCCGCCGTCTCCGAGCAGCGATTTCGCTAATTTCGGGTTATTTTTGGTTTAATTAAGAGGAGAGGAAAAGGGGGGAGGAAGAGCCTCACCAACCGGCCCGCGTGGAAGCAGCGAGGAAGGGGAGCGCCGGGGCGGCGGGAGCGCCTCTCCGCGGCTCCCCCGGGGACGGCGGGGACACGGAGGGGCCNGCCCCCCCCGCGGCCCCTCCGCAGAGTTTGGGGATGAGCAGCGAGGGCCGACCCCCGTCTCTCCCCCTCCGCCACCCGGGTCCCGTCCGAGGCGCTGCGCCGGGGGATCCCTTACAGCGCGGGGACCTCCGGGCTAATCTGATTAATTAAAGACTACCTGCTTATACGGCAGCTCCCCCTCACCCCCGTGCGTTTCAGGACACCCTCCGTTATTAATTCCAGGCTGACTAAATTATGGGCAGCACTATTAAAACATTATCAGAACTAATGAGAAACAATTACTTAGGAGATGAGCTGGGACGAGCCGTAGCCGGGCACGCGTGTCGTTCTCCCCGCAGATTGCGTTAATAAATCATCAGGTGCACGGCAAGGCGGCGGCGAGGCCTGGCGCGGGGCACAGAGAATAAGATATATGAGATAAGGGTTGTCTGGGGTTGGTTTTTTGTCGTGGGTTGGGGTTTTTTTCTTTTTTGGCATAATTTTTTCATTAATCTCAATAGGACGCGTGTGGTGGTAAAGGGTTTTATTCCCTTAATACCGCGCAGGAAGAAGGAGCGGGGGGAGGGAGGAGTAGGACGGGGACGATTTCAAAAACTAATGTCTTCATTGTTTTACCGAAGTCTTAATGACCAGGCGTGACAAGCCCGCGGGAGCTGCGCGGCCGCGGAGGGCAACGCGGGGGGCGGCGGGAGAGCCCCTGAACCCGCACCCACAGCTCGCCCGCGCTCGGCGCCTCCTCTTCCTCGCAAACTGGAGGGACATTAATACACTCTCCTGAGGTGTTTACGCGCACCCTCCCTCCCCCGCAGCTGGCTGCTGAAGGAACTTCGTGACCCGTACGTGGAGAAATCGAATATGCAAATAAAACGCTGGATATATTCAGATTTTTCCTTAAATTTCCCTGACACCCACCCCTCCAGCGGAAAATCCTGCTTCCTTTTAACAGCCTTAACGATTTTTGCTTTATCAAAAATAAAATCCGATTTATTTGGCTTTTCCGTTTACTTCCTGAAGCTTTCCGTGATTTTCCGGCTCTATTCTTCTCCTCTTTCTTTCTTTTTCTTTCTCTCTTTTTCTTTCCCGCCTGGTGCTAGGCAAGCAATTGATGAAACAAAACAGATTATAAGATTAGCAGCAGGATTTTGTGCATATTAATGATAGGGAAGGGCACCGAATGGGTTTGTAATTGCAGATCTTGCGCTTGGGATTGGGAACTGTAGCCCTGCTGCAGCAAAGACCCCCCTGTGAGGTTTTCACATTGGAACTTAGGGGAAAAGTGAAAAAGTAATTACCAGAGCACAACACTGAAATGTTAAAGCACTTATTCTTTCTTTCAGCGTTCTGTTTTAAAGGGAGAAAACGGGCAAAATGGAAAATAAATTACTTTCAAATAAGTAGGTTAGCACCTGAATGCTGGTGCACATTTTCCCGGCTTTTTTTTTTCCTTCTTCCTTTTTTTTTTTTTTTTTTTTTTTTTAATTTTATGATTTTTTTTTCCGTGANTAGCGATTATTTAGCCGGGCATTGCAGACCATCCAAGCAGCAGAAAAGACGGAAGGGAGGGCAGGGAGACCTCGGGAGCACAGGGGTGCTGCGCCTGTGAGGTTTGAAGCAAATATCGCCAGGAAAGCTGAGCAAAGCTGCGGTTCGAAATTTAGAGGGATTTTTCTGGGGTGTTGTTGTTGTTTTTGGTTTTTGTTTTGGTTTTGGTTTTTGGTTTGAAATCAAGACTTAAAAGGAAAAGGATTGTTTTGGTTTTCTCTTCGACACAAACATCAAACGGTATTTTAGCAAGGGAAGCATTTCACAACCAAAAATCCCTTACAGGAACGGCGTATTCCTTGCAATATCGAGAAGTAACCTGACACTGAATTTTAACTCTTTTTAAGGGTTTCTCCTTGTTCCTTGAGCTGCTTCAGCCCCCTCTGAGCTTACTCTTCCTGAACTCTGGGGTTTTGCGTTTCAGACCCGGTGCTCCTGTACTGACTTTTCTAATCCTTCTCTCCCGTGATTAACAGCCAGAGATGGCTTGGCTTTAATGGCATCTACTCGCGCGTATTGTTTTAATTCTGTTTACGGAAAATCAATGTATCTGGTGGAAATTAGTCTTTGAAAACTTTTTTTTTACGAGCAAATAAAACGGAGTACCTGCTCCTCGGGCAGTAATTTCTGATTTTGAACTGAAGGAGGAAGGGGGGTCGGGCGGGAAACTAACTTTGCATTTCATCCATCCCATCCCATCCCATCCCTCCAACCCTCTTCTTCCACTTTCACCTCCCTCAGGTTCAGATCATGGCAAAGCCCCGAGGCAGGGCTAGTTTATAACAACTATTATAAAAAGTGGGACGAAGGGAATAAAAACTCGTGCGGGCAAGTATATTATTTTCTATTTTTCCCCATTGCTGCGGCTAGGGAGCCGCGCACCCCGCGGAGGGGAGCCCCGGGGAGCAGCGCCTGGCGGGGCGGGGGGAGCACCTCGGGTGGCTTTGGGTTGCTGGCATTTGCACGAGGAGCCCCGCAGATGGGAGGGGTGTCCTCCCCACCCGGAGTTAAGAAGCTGCCAGCAGTGCCCGGGCAGCAGGAGGAAACCCCCGCAGCGCTCTGCACTGCTGCGGGACTGCCGGGCTGCAGCCGCGAGACCGGGCTGGGGATGGATGGATGGATGGATGGATGGATGGATGGAATGGATGGAGCACAGCCCCTGGTCCCGCAGGGATCGGGACAGTCCCATGCTTTCCTGGGCTGCTGCCGAGAGCTCTGGACACCGAGGAGAATAGGAAGGTGGGGAAGAAAAACGGGAAGGAAGGAGGAGGAAGAGGTGGTTTAATCACATTCATTATTCTGACATGAAAACGATCTCCTCCAGCCACCCAAAGGCCCACAGAATCCCATCAGTCCGGACCAGGGTGCCCATGGAAAGGCCACCTGCAGAGTGGTATACACACACACACACACACACCAGCCTGGCACCAACGATGCCTGAAAAAGAGGGCACAGAAAGTAGTGCTCTCCATTTCCATCACACCTTCCCTCCCCCTCACAGTCCCCAATTGGCCGTGTCCTCTTGGTGCTCCTCAAACCTCCCTTTGTCTCCAAGCACTGGGTGTCCCTCAGGAAACAGAGCGGGAGCTTTCCTCCTCACACTGGGGTGCAGGGAATGGGCTGCACAGTGGCAATGGTGGCAATGTCCTGCATGCACCCACACTGCAAGCAGAGGTGGATCAGACAGCCTTACTATGTTTAGGGTTATTGCTTCCCCAGTTAATTCTGAAGGTCCCAATATGTGATATCAAAGCCAATACCATTAGGTGATGCTCAGAATAATGCTTTTGGAAGTACAAGAGGCCCTGTTTCTAAAGCTGTTGTAGGTGCCTACTGCCTGCTGGCATCATTTGAAGCTGATCATCCAGATGAGAATGAGGAGCGATAAATGCCTATGCTACCTTCTTGGGCCTCTGTAATTTAAAGTGTGACTCCATGTTGTTTGGATCTTATGTTTAGAATTTTATTCCTATGTCTTCTAGTGCTGCTAATGTCATCGAAGCTGTGCTATCAAGCACAAACACCACTTAAGAATTTTCTGAACTGAAGCTTGCTGAAGGTAAAAGCCTTGTCTCTGTGTGAGACATGCCTGCAATAGCCTAGACTTCATGGCAGACATTCATGCTGCTGGGAAGACCTAGTCTAGGCTTCCAGATACCTGACTTCCTTCCTGGCTTGCTTTTGCAGTAGTCCGTAATATATTAGCAGTGTTTGTGCAGGTCTATTACTCTATGGGATGCCACTGGAAATGCTTCATGTTAACTCTCCATGTCCTGCTCTGTCTAACAATGCAGCTCAGATACAGTCAGTAGTGCATGTATCACTGCAAATCTGACCATCACTGACAGCCCTGCCCCCAGATTTGTCACCAAGAGACCTCTGCCCATACAATACAGAGTTAAATACTTGGAAAATGAGGGGGAAACCAGTGGCAGTGGACATGCAAGAGCTGTCTGGTTACATCATTGGTATTACTGTGTGAGAGCACAGGCCAGGGGGAAAAGTCACTTTCACCCTCTTCAATCATCAGCACTTGTGTCACCAGTGAAGAGTTTGTGTTTTACTTTTAACTACTGGAAGAAATTCCCCCAGGTCTATGGTACTTGGTGAGGGTGCAGGGAAGAGCCATGGTCTCTGCCCATGACATGCCTCAAAAGGAGCTCGCTCTGCAGAGGCTGCCCATCCCTGCCTGCCCCGTGTGACTTCTGGGGTACTTGTGAAAGCTACCTGCTCATTTGAAAGCATTCAGTCACTTTCAACTCCACATTATGACTCCACTCAGAGACCACTTAAAATATGTAGTAGGTGGAGACATCTATTGCCTTCTTTACAATCAGTATTGGAAAAAACAGCTCCTCCTGAAAGAAAAAACTACATTAGCCAGTCCTGTGCTAATGGCAAAGCCTCTATTGGTGCAGTTCTAAGGTTTTGCAAGGAGTGACAAAATCCAGAGGCAAGCTGGATTAACTGACTTCACCATATGGACTAGTTGCTGTCTAACATTTTGTTGAATATTAAGACTATGACTTAATTTACAGAAAAAGGCACACAGTAAGTTCAGTAATAAAAGGTAAGTATGTCTCTACATTGTGGCTATAGTAGGCAATTCATTCTTTAATGTTTAACAAGCATTTGTTAAAGTGGATATGTGAGGATGATGTGTACAGAGCACATTCACTGACAAAGCCTAAGGAAATAAGTGTGTCTTTGTGCCTAGGTTTTCCTAAAGCAAGCATGTTCCTGAGTATAGGCAGACAGAGAAAATGGGAAGGCTTCCCATTTTACGTGGAGGGAAGATGTAAAGATCTGCGCTTGGTTCCTGGCCTTGCTTCCCCATCACTGACATCAGTTCGTGTCAAGTTTACCAAAAAACCCTGCTATGTAACACTCAATTTGAGAGGCAGGGGGGAAAGGATAATAAACTTTTTTTTAATTACTTCCCTGGCTATAAATTAGCATGCATTGAGCTAATTTTTTTTTTCCATGAACAAAAGCACAATTGATAGCAAGGCTTAGGAAAAGTAGGAAGGGAGTTCTGAGCCTCAAGGCTCCCCTGTGTATTGAACCTGAGCAGGGGGAGGTCTTGTCTGTGCCCAGAAGTTGAAGGGCACCAAGAACTACAACAAACCAATAGGGATTTTTATGTTTCACTGACTGTTTTTGCAGCTGCATCTTCCCCCCTCCTCCTCTCCCCCCATTATTTCATGTGAGAACCAAGTATGAAAATAGAAGCCATGGCTTTCCCTCCAGATAGAGTCAATGTGCATGAAACCAGGGCAGAAATCAGCAGAGAGTAAGGTTAGTTATAACTCAGTGTTACAGGCAAAAGCAGAAATTGTTTTTTGCTCCTACTCCATATTTCATGTCTGTTACCACAGAAGTAAACGCGGGGCTGAAGCCCAGCTTCACTGAGGGTTCAGTATGCTCCTCTTCGCATCGACGCTCCTGATGGCATTTGAAGAGAAGCTGGTAGAACCCACTGAGTTCTGCCTTTACAGCTCCCCTTCCATGCTTGCCTCCCATTCAGCCTTGGAATATCCGGCAAACCATCTTTTCCCATGGCAAAAGCTCGTCTGAGGTAATTTTTCTCCAGAGCTGTCTGTGGAAGCCCTTTTGCTACTTCTCTGGTGCATCCAGTAACCAGCCTGAACAAAGAACCAACTACAAGTAAAAGTAGATGGGCATGTAACACAACTTGCAAAGTAAATGTTAACAGAGATGTGGACGAAGATATGGGGCAATTACTGATAGAGAGTGGCTGAGAAATGGCTGAGGAATGGGGATAGAGAGGACAGATGCATGCCTGTTCTCTCATACCCTGCAGTGGAGTCATCCCTTGTTCTCAGCATCCATGAGCATCTTCACTATTTGTAAAACAAGAAAGAATCTAATTGAAGACCAGTTGCACAATGAGATGGGTTGCTAAACGAAAGGGATGAGGTTTGTCTAGAACAGGCAGGTAACGGGAAGCATTTGCCACAGGGCCTTCATGTGCAGGGTAGACTGGGAAGGGTAGACTAGGTGTCTACCTCAGGTCTTACCTAGGAATTTTTTATATTATAGCAATTTTTTTGATGCTATAAAATGTACAGAGATGGAAAAAAAAAAAGGTAAAAAAGAATAATCTTTAAAAATGAACAAGCTAAGAATAGGAAATTTACTTTCTTACCCCTATAGTTTTTCAAGCAGTGGTTGCACCTTAGTTTGCTGCCTAAATATCTACACTAATGAACAGCTTCTCCCTTTGAAAATTTTTTTCTTTTTTCTTTTTTCCTTTTCTTCCTTCTTTCTTTCTTTCTTTCTTTCTTTCTTTCTTTCTTTCTTTCCTTCTTTCCTTCTTTCCTTCTTTCCTTCTTTCTTTCTTTGTCTTTCTTTCTTTCTTTCTTTCTAGACCTACAACACTACTATTTAGAGAAATAAAGAAGTCTCTGTATTTTTGCATGGTCCCTCCCTGATTTATTCCATGTTCTTCTTAACTCAGTGCACCTTTGCCTCAGGGCAAAGTGGTGGTGGGCTGGAAAACCCAGATTATGGTCTTCTGAAGAGGCAGGAACCCTGCCTCATCCACCACACACTCCCTTGCAGAGATCATCTGTCTCCTGAGGTACCTTCCCTTTTCACCTGTAAAGAGTTGTGTGAAGGCCCCTCTCCCATGAGTGTGTCAAGCCTCCCTCCAACCAGAAATCTGAGTAGATGCTGAAGGTGTGACCAGGCACTTGTGACTCCCAGGGTGGGTTTTCTGATTTCATTTCATGCATCAGTAACACAGCAGTGACTCCAGAGCACCAAATCTTTCAAGTTAAAGCGCACTCCTCCTACTGCCACTCAGGTTCTGACAATGTTTATGTTCTTTAAAATATGAGGGTTTTTTGTTTGCATCTTATTTTAAAACAAAATTATCCCAGAGGCAAATAATTCTTTTATTATTGTATTATAGAATGGAACATTTGCAAAAGTCATTACAACTCTCATATTTGAATCAATTTCAGACTAATGTCCTGTTATCCAAGGTTGTCAGTTATTTTTTTGGCATTATTTTGGTTGATTTTAAAAACAGTTCTTCACTGTTACCATTAGAATTATATAAAGCATCTTATTTACAGAGCTGTGAAATGCTTTAAAAGCAGCAATTGTCCAAACCGAAATTTATTTCATCCAAAACAATGTCCTGGACATCTAGGTGGCAATGAACATTTTTCAACTCCACACAAACTGTGAATTGCATTTGAAATGAAATCTCTGCATTAAAATCTGCATTGCTGAGCCTCCTGCTGGTAGCCACTGTTCTTCTGAAAAGTGACATCTTCCCTGGCACTGGTGGGGCGGGAGTTCTCGCACAGATGTTGCTGAATGATTTCCTATCACTCTTCCCATACTGGGACTTCACAGCCACATATGCCGAAAAAGTGCAAAGGATGCAAGGTGTGTGAGGAATACAGGGGGCGGTCACCTCAGATTTAGTAACTATAGATGGTTTTGTCCTGACATACGAGGGTGGAAACCATTTTATAAACCCCTATTAAAGCGGCATATTGCTGATGTCACAAATTATGTCATTTTTCAGCAAGCTGTTAGGTAGCAGCAGGATACTTAGAGGTCCCAATCTGAGTTCACAGCTTGAGGCCTCATCAACCACTGAAGTCAAGGAAATACTCCAGTCCCCTGGTCTTCTGTTTACAAATAATATATCAAGAATCAGGGTGCCCACAAATGAACTTTCAGGCACTGAGCTAAAGGAAATATGTTTGTGAGTGCATATTTCTATACATATATATACATACATACTCTATATTATTTGTGTATGTGCATGCGTGCATTTGTGAGAAATGCAACTGAAGTCTGCAGTCTGACATTAGATTTTTTTTAAGCCATCATTTTTCTTTATTCTTTGATATATAGAGTGAATTCTTCATGACCAATTTTGCACACAGAATCCCCACCACAGTTAGAGATAGCCACATCAAAAAGGGCTATACCAAGGACTCCCATTTTTTTCTCCTCTTTAACATAGTGAGGGTATAAAAGACCTCTGATTTAACCAAATGTACATAGGAAGAGATTTATCTATAATGGAGTCGAGAGGATTGTGCAAAATAAAATAACAGAAATGTCTATACCCTTACTGATTAGTACAGCAGAATAGCTTGTTGGAGGCTCTCCTCATCTCCTGGATAAACCTTACTCAACCTTACTTACTCAAATATGTGTTTTTCCCCCACTAGAATAGAATACACCACTGCGTTTTCCCAACAATTCACATGCACTTGGGAGACAACAGCCCACATTAGAAGACATAAAATACATAGTATGTGGCCTGAGGTTGTGAAACAGCCGAGGAGAAGGAATTAAATCCAAAACTAGCTGTGCCAAACTCATCAGTGGGTGCTTTTAGCCCCCCTCCCCATGTATTAGTGGGAGCCAAGGATGCAGTATCAAGGCACAGCTTTGTATTTCCTGACTTTTGCCAGTGTGTTAACATCACTCCCCTGGTAGAACGAGGGTCCTGGCAGGAAGATAGATTAGATGGCCAAACATGGCATTTTAATCCCCACAGCCTCTCCATACACCTATTCAAGTATTTTGCTACTTATTTACTGACATAGTTGGCTGTAACTTCCTCTACTGGAAATATTACAGGTTTGGATTAGCTTCTCCTCTGCAGTGTGTCCCTGATTTAATTACCGCTGCAGCTATCCCCCACTATCTGCACCATAAATGCTGTTGCTTACAGAAACATGATTACAGGATTAGAGTTATTGGGCCCTTGCCCAGACGAACGCAGTGACACAGCATAGCACTGGCACCTCTGAAAGCTACACTGACCTCAGGCATCTCTACATCAAAGGCCACGGCCACAATCTGAGCTTCATTAGCTTTCAAGGCTGAAGTTACAGGAGCACTACTTCCTCAGCCACTAATGGGAAACATTCTCTTCCACTTGCTGTTGAGGTGTTAAAAGTTCCTCTTAACATCAGTTACTGAGCTACAGCTTCACTGGTACCCCAGTAAAATAAAAATGAGTTGTGGAGTGGGACCTGAGTTCAAATTGAAAAGCTATGTTGGACATCCCTTACTCAAGCAAAGGGCAGTCACCAGTGCAGGGATGCTTCGTGAGGAAGGACTACAGGGGGAGGTGCACTCCAAATTCCAGACTGGGAGCCACAGGGAAATTCCCACAGCTCCTGAAGGGTTTCATATAGTTGTAACCAACTGTTTGATGATGGAGGTATGTGAAGGATGCTCTGGTTTTCATTTGTAGGATGTGATGTGGATGATTATGCAGCTAGCTGCAGCTCAGAGAATCATCAGGTCCATATTCACCATGAGATATCTGTGAGCTGTGGTGATAACTCCAGCAATCCCCCTGGGTTCATCTGAACCTGCAAAGAGCAAACCTGGGAGGTAACATTTAATTCCAGAGAGAAAAGCTAGTCAGAAAGAGAACCACAAGGTGATAAAGTACTAGGTTGGACCAAACTGAATTTTTCTTTCTAGCATACATTTCCTATGTGGAAACTTGAGTATACATCTGTTCCTCTTTACCCAGCTGGAACATTACTGTTTCCTTTGCCTTGTCTATTTAGATGATGTATTCTGGCATACAGATCACCTCTTCCTGTGTTTGCACAGTTCCAGCAAAGTAGTTTGGAGCTTGCAGTCTTTGCCCTAATTGAAGAAACCAGATAAGTGTCAAGATGGCATGAAAGAAAGCTCAAGGTTTCTCTATCCAAAAGAGGAACTAAATATTTGTTCCATGAAAATACTTGAGAGTGGTAGGACATAGTCCACCACAGTGAGCACAGAAAGGCAGGAACTGGCTCTGTATGAGAATTAAAAGGCTGAAATAAATAATTAAAAGATCTTAATACGAATATTTTTTTAAAAAATTAAAAAAAAGAAAAAGAAAAAGAAGTAGAATAGAGCTAGAGCATGTACACTGAAGGGCTTGCTTTTCTTTCTTCAGTCCAGCTAGCCTTCTATGGTGCTTTGCCTATGGGATTATAATTTCTACTTTTTGAGCTGGTGCTGAATAAAGTGGCTTGCCCATGAGCCTCCCAGCTGGGCCAACTGGATAAGGTGTGCTGGTCTGGTGCTGCCAGGGATAAGGGTATGGAATAACAGGCTGGCCTCTGGAGCTAAGCTGCTCCTTCTCCTCAGGAGGTAGGAGAGTTCCCCAGGTCTGAGGAGCTCCTTGTGGCTGGAAGATTTCGTGGAAGATATTAGCAGGCTCACATGCCGGCTTCAGAGTTTCCTCCAGCTTGTATGTTTGATAAAGCTCAGAAGCTTTCTTCTGCTGGCAAATTTAACTTAATCTCTTGGGTTTGTTCTGCCCTAAGCATTCTGTTCATGTTATCAGAGCTCATTTCAGTTTCCCAAGATTAGAGCTGGGTTAGGAACTGAGCCACATTTAGAAAGTAGAGTAAGAAGAATTCAGCTGATTTTCAGCTAAGCACATTTTCACCACAGAGATTTTTTTAAAAGGCATTTATTTCCTAGGAAGTTGTCACTGGATTTCTTTTTAAATTAAATTACTATCATTCAAAGAAATAGGAAATTCCTCCTTATGTGTACCTTTTTCATGAATTACTGATTCTTTCCAGGCTTTCCCTTTGCAGGGCAGTGACCCCCAGCTCAAACACTGCAACAGCTCTCTGACCAGTGATGGCTTAAGTGTTGCAGCAGCAGCCACTGCTGTTACAGCAGAAATCCAAGCCCTTTGCTTTGCAAACTTGGTAAGTATTTGATGTTAATTAGAAGCACTCACTCCCTTTACTGAGTAAGATCAGGAGTGGTGTGGAGGCATAGGTTGACCGAGGGAAAGTAAAGAGGGCTCTTCTCCCTGTCAGCACCAGGACCTGCAGCCCTTACTATCATTGCACAGGACACACATACAGCCCTACAGTCATTTTCATTTTCATTGTTTCAATTACTTTCATCCATCGTTTTTATAATTTTCATCATTTTCATTGTTTCCTCGTTTTGGGACAAGGCAGTGTGTGAAGCATGGTACAGTTAAGTGGACATAAAAAGGCTTAACAGTGGTAATGGGGTCCAGGTGACAGTGGGCTCTTTAGAGCTAGCACGTTCTTTAAAGGTGATGTACTCCAGTTTTTTGTGTGTCGCCAAAGATTATTGCTGTAATGATTTTAAGGTGCTCAAGGGTCCACGGAAGGGTCTAATCCAAAGCCTTTTGTACTGAGAGGAGACAAAAAAATGCAAAGTTTTAAAGATCCAGAAAAAATATTTCTAAGATTGTCTTATATAAGAAAATGAAATGAGGGAAGAAAACAATTTCTCTCTTCCTCTGGCTTGCCAGCATGCTTTGATGGAAAACAGGGAAGGGATCTCAAGAACACTTGCTCCAGCCTCCTGTTCATAAGTAGCAGGAAGGCCTGTCAAACCTGTCAAACTCCTTGAGCTCCTGGGGTTTACAGACTTCTCTAAGCTACCCCGAGCTAAACCACAATCCCATAAAGAAGCCTTTTCAGTAAAACCTTCTGCCATTTGCCTGAAGCCAACAAATCACTCATTTTAAAAAAATGTATTTCTCTTTTGGAAACATCCCTTCCCCCTGTGCTTGCTCTCTCCTGGTGAAGCCCTGAGCAATGGCTTGCACCATCAGTTTTTTGCAGAAACCTACCACCACAGGGTATGTCAGACCCCAAAATCTGCAGTCCATACAGAAAAAAAAGTCTTGCTGGTCCCAGGAGAGTTTGGCTTGGGTAAGGACTGCAGAAATGACCTGGCTTCAGTCAGAGTTCAAGGTCAGTGTAGGATGGCTTGCATTCATTTCTGTCCCTTGCCTCTTGTTGGACTTCTCTGAGCTTCTTGGCTCCAGCTAGCTGCCACAGTGCATGTCCCATATTCTTTGCTGGAGATCTAGAAGAGACATCCAGGCTGTCTGGTCTTTGTCCTTCCTTTCACTCCCTGTATTGCCTCATCCTTTCCCTGAAATTTGTTGTGAAAACAAAAGCTCTCAGATAATCACCACCAGTAGCAGCCTTTGCCTTCATGCTACACCCAATGGCTGCTCCAAACTTCCCTCTGTCCCTGCCCTGCCAGCATATGGAAACCTTCAGTGCCACAGATCCAAGACCCCAGTTGGCCATGGAACAAATCTCTGCAATTCTCAGGACCACTGCTCTGTTCTGGTGTCTAATCCAGTGACAGAAAAAAATAGTAGCCCCAAAACAAGAGGGCAGACGTGAAGCAACAGTCGCTTTTGGAGGCATTTCTGGATTTATTTGAATGGAATTGAAGGGGCACATTCTGTCCTGAGTGACCATGGGTTTGTCAGCTATTTTTCAAAACCATTTCGGGCTTGTCCCAACTGGCATATGTCTTTGGCAATTATCTGAGTGGTTATATGTCAAATCATATTCTTTGATTTAGAGGTGGCAGATGAGAGGACAAGACACCATATTTTTTTCATGTACTTGCTAGGAGTAACAGAATCACACTCAAAGTCCATCATGGCAGAACCATAGCAACACCATAATGAATAAAACAGTGAGTCTTCAATGGGAGCAAAATGTGGCAACTTCAAGCTACAATTTATTCACAATATGGTAGACACACTCTGGCAAGAGTTAAGCAGTCATCAGTACATGTATCATAAGGGCAGAGGTATAGCAGAAGCAAATCTGTTGACAGCATAGTAAACAATGATACCATAAAAACTAAAGCAAAACTTAAAACATACCCCAAAATACAGATATTGAAACCTGACACTTAGTCTGTGCTATGAGCTGAAATCTTGTTTCATTTTACACCTACTCTTACTTAGCATGCAAAAATCCACCCATGACCACCCAATTCAATGCTCAGAAAACTCATACCATATTAAAGGTTTGGTTCTAAAGAGATATTCATGCTAAGCAAAGGAGGTTTTTTTTCTACAACCTTAGAAACAGCTAAAAACTCTTCAGTAGAGGCTGCAATGCTCATACTGTGTGAAAAAGGAAGAATACATGGACAATATTATAATTGTTGTTGTCCAGAATGCAAAACATGAAAACAAAGTTAAAAGGAGAGAGAACCAATTTAACATACTTCCTTAGGACCTGGAGCTACTGACTCCATGATTATGCTCCTTAATAGACACAAGCAGACCCATGACAGAAAACATGAATTAATCTCCAGTTCATTACCCAAGTTCCCATGGACTGGGACTTCTCCATGGCAAAGGAACACACATGTGTTTCAAGATAATACTCATCCACAACCATGGATTTTATCCAGAAGTGGTGCACAGCCCTGTATATTAACGAACACATACAACTACTACAGTTGCTGATTTTATAAATGTACTGGCAGGAAAGAATATGAATATAGCAAGAACAGTGGACAAGAATATTTAAGATGCACTGACAAAACCCCCCTGCCTTGTCTTGAAGCTCTTTCCCCTTATGCTTCATGCTTTTTTACTTAAGAACAACCACAGTAATTCAGGATGAATAATGGCCAGCAAGCCAGGAATCCTGTCTCCAAGGGGGTGTGTGCTGGGTTGCCAATGAAAAGGACGAGTGTATGCATGGACACTTCCTGGGCACTTCGACAGCCCACTCACCTCCTCCATCTGTAAAGGGCAGCAAGATACCCCAGTTCATTGCACTGTCTCAGACCCTGCGCCAACACTGATCCATGTTTTGTAAGGGCCAGAGTCTTTACAAAAGGTTCATATAATGAAAATTAGGACAAACAATCCATTTACCTGAGACCTGAGCAACTAAGATGAGTAGTCACTCAGACCCAATCCTGTGGCAGTCTGTGCTTTGGGTGTTAAATCACATTTTTTAGTATAGCCAAGCTTGAAAAGTACAGAGAAAAGTTGAAAAAGGTTTCATAGTTCTGATAAAACAAGCAATGTCCTCAAAATTGTATTTACAAGAAAAAAAATATAGCCAGTACTTTGTCTCAGCTTTATGCATGATGTGCTAAAACGGAGGGTTGACATGCCAGTGGGTTAGGGGGAGGCAGAACAGATCTCAGGACTGTTCACTTTGTCTGGAAAAGAGTTGACAGGATACACAAAACCAATGTATGCTCGAGGCAGCCATGTTGGCTTCTGCTCCACTGGAAAGAGAAATGTTTGCCACATGGAATCAGAAAACATTGGCAGGAAAATAACTTTAATTTCCAAACCTGAAAAGGAGTGTTGCAAGCATTAAAAAAAAAAAAAAAAATGGCAGGGGAGGATGGGAATAACATTCACCTGGACTCTCTGATTTCACCTTCAGATTCTGACCCTACGGTGGGTATGTGTCCTGGTTTGACAGGAAGGAAGTTTTTTAAGGAAGGTGTAGTCAAACCAATCATGGATTAGAAGTGAATATTGACATCTGGTGTGGCCACTAAGGAGATGTGTCACCTCTGAGAACATGGGGAGATAAAGGAGAGATTCACGGAGGCACTTCCTTTTGTGTTCCGGCGGCAGAAAGGAGCAGATCTCCTCCCTCACCCAGCCCAAGGCCTGAAGGCCTGGGCCTGGGTGGGGGAGGGGCAGCCATGCGGCCTGAAGCCATGCGGCCTGAGGAGAGAGGTAGGCCGGAGCCCAGAGAGAGACAGAGGTGGAAGGGAATGGACTGAGTCAGCTTGCAGGATGGAAGGGTGGAGAGACAAGGAGATGATTCTCCACCCCCCCCCCCCCCTCCCAGAGAGAGAGACTGCATCTGTGCCAGCCGAACGGAGCGGGGGAGGTTTCCCGGCCTTGGGAGTCCTGGAGCTGACTGCACGGCAGTAGCAGCAGAGACTTTTTAACCCTTCTCTTCCTTGGGGAAAAGAAAGCTTTATGAAACATGAATCCTCCTGTGCAGTGTTTTGGAGTGAGAAGAAAGACAGCCTGGAATCCTGTGACGTTAAAGGAATTGATGGGAAGAATTTGGTGGGAGGAGATTGATGGAGTGGCTTTGGCTGGACTTATCTTGTATGGCCATAGACTGAACAATCTGTCTTTAATACATGAGACTGCATTTAAGTGGATGCAGTGGCTGGATGCCAGACGAGGCGACCTGCTGCAGTGATGCTGATGCCAAGTGAAGGAAGAAGGAAGAAACCCTCGGCCCCAGGGGTTATAAAATGGGGGGGACGGTTTTGTCCCAAAAAAGGAGCTTCTGGTACTTGGCAAAGCGTCGTTGAATCCTGAGGGCAGTCTTGGTCCATGGATTGGTGGTGAGAGCACCAGACATGGAAGGACACTATGGTTTGCAAGAGAGACTCCTCTCTTCTTAGATGAACTGGGAAATGATTATTTAAGTATTGTTAACCGAACAGGAAATCCAAGGTTTTGTCTAATTGTGGGAAGGGTGGAAGTTGGGAGGAGGAGGAATGTTTCTGAGAGTTTTCATGTTCCCTGTGTGTTTCTTTCCTTTAATGTAGTTTATTAAAGTTTTTTCCTATTCCTAAGTCTGAGCCTGCTCTGCTCTGTTCCTGATCACATCTCACAACCATTATTAGTAAAAAATATATTTTCATGGGGCACTGGCATGGTGTCCAGTGTCTAACCATGACAGTATGTTTGAAAGTAATTAGTTTGTGAAAGAGAGCTTAAAGGTAACTTCCGAATGCACGATGGGGTAAAAGCGCGTGTACCCATCACCTGTGGGCTGGGACAAGAATGAACAAATGCTTCTTGGAGGAAGGAAGTGCGGCTCTCCCATACCAGCTATCAGCACAGAGATGTGGTGACGCCATAGGTATGTATATGTAGTTATATACATACGTACTGGAAAAGGCAGTGGAAGAAGGCCCAGATATAACATGCACTCTGCAAACATTCAACCTTCTACATTTCTCCTGATTTGCACCTTGAATCAGCTTAGGACTCAGGAGAAAGACAAAAAGGCATATTTATTTCCAGACAGTGTCATCAGAGAGTGACAAAAACCTTATGAGACATTTTGTCTCATCTACAGCCTTCCATGCCTGTTGTCATTTTCCTCCTGAACCTAATGGAAATCCACCCTGGATGGTCTGTTCTTTGTTATTCTTTCAATTTCCTTGTCTTTTATTTATTTCCCTTGCCTCTGAAGAGCCGTTCAGAGGTCCCATTACTTCCTGCTGGCCAGGAAAGGCTATGAGAACAAATAGTTATATTGGATTAAAATACACACACTCTCACAAGAAAAACAGAGGGAAGGGGGCAAGGGACTTGCTTAGCAAAGGGTGGTGGAAGTCGTGGGACAGAGAGCTGCCAGAAATATTGAAGCAGGGTTTTATGTCAAGACTTGTTTTAGACATAATCTCTGCAAGGAATAGGGCATCTGGATTCTTACCATAGTGGTGCTGCAATTTGAACCTGCATATATTGAATTAGTTCAATGTTTCCTTTGGATTTTAGATGAAAGTGTGTTTGAAATAATTCAAATTACGGTTCTTGGCAGCATGGATTCTCCTGCCCGTACTGGTGGAGGAGCCGGTTGCTGTTAGAGCAGGAAGAGGAGAGCTCACGCACCGGGTGCTTCCCCTCTGCAGCAAAGGTGCTACACCGACCATCATCCTACAGGAACACAATGTAATTGCTGAAACCATGGGCATCATTAGCCCCCCACCTCTAGGGCAAATGAACCCTGTGGTCCATGCTTGACCCAGGCAACAGCAGATTGTATCTGCTGCATTTGGAAATTTTCCTTTCTATCATCTGTTAAAAAAATTATTAGCAGGTGCTGAAAACTGCAGCCTCCAACCTAGAGACCAAGAGCCAAAATACCAGAGGGGGAAAAGTCAGTGCTTGACAACCACCTGACTCCAGGGCTGGATGAGCCAGAGAGACAATCTGCTGCTATGGGAGATGCCACATCAGAGGAGGGAAGTGGTAGCACCTCATGCAATTAGTCTCCTTTTTTTTTTGGTTGTTGTTTTTTTTTTTTGAAGCTACAAGTGGCAAGGGCCAATTCCTTGCCTCTGTGAAGTTATAAGCCTGGTGATCCCTTCTGGTGCCATAGAAGAGTTAGATTAGCTTGCAGCTGATCCAAAAAGGTTAGGCTACCTGTGCACCACCCAGAATAACAAACAAGTCATTTAACATTAGCTGTGTAAATGGAACACTGCTATGTATGCATATCCCAGCGAACACAGGAGAATAAATTCTTATGTGCCTTGTAATTATACACACACTGGTGTAAAAATGGGCTGATATAAAATAAATATGCATATAGCTATGCCTTTGCCTATTCCAGCCTCCGGGTTATAGCACTGCCAATGTGTTGACATAAAAACGCAGTTTTATGGATCACATCTAAATAGGAATGTGTGAAAAGGGATTTTGTTTTGGCTACAGCCCAGTCTCTTAATATAATTATAATTACTATTTTTACTACTACTGCTACTACTACTACCACAGTGAACTGAGAGCCCCCTCGGTTCTACCTATGGCACAAATAACAAGAACAAGCCTGACCTAAAAAACAGGAGAGCTGAGAGAGGGACAGACACAATGCGATTATCTCCAAGAGTAACAGGACAGGAGGTGGATGTAAGATTCAGCTCTCTTAAATTCCAGTCCCTGGTGTGGCCTGGGGCCTCTCTGCCACAACTTCATACCTGGCTTTCTCAGGGAAGAAAAGAGGGGGGAAAATTACTTTATTGGTGCAATGGGGAGAGTGGCTTTTGTTACACTTGGTGTGGCCTTGCCCAGTGTTCTCAGCATTTTTGCAGCAGAGATGGAGTTAACCACTGGTGAGGGCTGTACCGTGTGTTCAGGGCCACTGGCTGGTGGCCTTGGCAGCACCTGGACACTTTCCCGTGACACTGCAGGTCACCACGGTGGTGGCTGTTCGGCAGAGGTAGCAGTTTGCTCAGGTCACAGACACACTGACAAATGTGTGGAGGCAAGAGCCGAGCAAGCATCTCTTTCTCCCTTTCTTTTTTCACCTGCCTGCCTTTATTAGGGCCATGGTGCAAGTTGTTGTGCTTTGTTTCAGCCTGAAAATCAGAAATACCTCTCCTTGGCAGTTTGTCAATGTAGAAGGGTTTTTTAAAAACCTCTCCAAGGGGAAAAAAAATCACTCAGAGTGCCATTTTGGCATTTCCCAGATCTCTTGTCACTTCATGCTGGGTTCTGCTGGGTGCTTTATGAAAAACCCTCTAAAAGTGCTGCTTTCTTTCTGACAGCAATCTTAATCATGGGCGCACGGCCCATGCAGCCGGGAAGCATCCCCACCACAGCCATTGCTCTATACCAGCCACACTTCTTCTGAGGGAGCTGTTTTCTGCCAGCTCTGGGGCTCAAAAAATGAAATAATAGAAAATGAGAGCACACCCTCCCCTCCTCCCCTACCCAAAAGAAACATTTTGAGAGAAAGGGGCAGGAAACACAACATGAGCTTACCCAGTAAACAGCAGTGGGCTCACAAGGACTAGGAAAGCTGTCTGCCAGGAGGCCAAATGGTTTGCCTGCAGCTCCAGGAAAAGAGATGTTATTTGGTGCTTGAAATCATTTAAAGAAAACAAAGGATGACTGCTACATGCCTGCCCATGATCGTCTGGAGCACTGTGCTGTTGTGGGATATTTATGCCAACCAAATGGCAACAAAATGCCAGTGCGTGGATCAGGGCTGTACACAGGCATGCCTGTGGGACCAGCCCCCGACAGCTCCACACACGACAGCTAACACAGCAAACCCCGAGGAAGGGAGGATGTCCTTCTCATTATGTCCATTTTACAGGTGTTGAAAGGGAGGCTGGGGAGATTTGCCATCAAGGCGGTCTGTCAGAGCTGGGATTAGTGGTTATGGGTCCGAGCTCTCAGCCCTGTGCACAGACCATGTCTCTTGGAACAGATTTGGGGCAAGATTTTTATTTCTCTCACACAAAAGAGAAAAAAAAATCCTTTCCAGCTTCCACTAAGGGAATTATTTCTTCATGCTGATGTCATGTTGATTTGTCTTAAGGGCACTATTAGTATTAGGTGAGTTAGAAATCCATATTGTCAATTAAAACTTTACACCATCCCAGAGAGACCCTAAAGAAGATAGGCTTTCGGAAGCAAGAATAACCAAGTTTGCATATAAATTTGCATGTACACTACTAAAAAAACCTACCCTACCCCCAAGTACTTCTCCTGTTTTGGACTTTCTCTTTCCAGCCATTCAGCATCAATCCTGTTCTGAAATCCTTCAATGCCAAAAGGAGTGTGAAGATTTCCTACCTCATTACTGCCTTTCAAAGGCAGCCACAACCACAGAAAATAGACCTCAGGGAATGGGGAGAAAATCTCCGCATGTTCAAACAGAGCCCCACCTGCCAGTTATCCCCTCTCCTTTGTGCTTTGAAGAAGTATCTCACCTCTTAGGAGGGAAACAAGTTTGTCATGAGGGACATGTGGTTAGTAATTCTGTCTGTGCTTCCCTCGCCTCTTCTGAGCTGACAGTGCTGCGGGCCCAGTGCTCCCTCCCATGCTACAAAAAGAAAGAGTCAGTCTTGAACCAGACTGACTCCCTGGCACGCTTGGTTCCTCCCAAGTCATGCATTTCCCAAACTGTCCTTTAAAAATGCAGTGCTGGTGGCTGAAGAGATGGTTAGCCAGCAGCAACTGGACCATGACAGAAATGGGAGTTTATAACCTGGCAACACGATTTTGGCTCTGAAATGTAATCGATCCCATTTTGATCTCTGCACTCAAAGACTTGAGTCTTAAATAATCTTTCATTGGAAGATAATGTCCTGAGTGTATTTCAGCTTTAGTGTAGTTTATGATCTGTTCCTGGCCCTTCCCAGCTATCAGAGATATTTTCCCAATGCCCCTCTTGCTGCTTCAATGCTGCCTCAGTTAATAATACCTGCTGGAGTGGCAGCAGCATCTCTTGGCAAACTGAATGTGCACAGTCTCAGGAGTCAAAATCTGAATATGTATAGAGCACGTAAGTAATCATTAATGCATAGCATGTCCCCTCTGGTCATTGAGATAAATTATTGACATCAACATCAACAAGAATAAACCAGGTACCGCCCCAATGGTTGAGACCCCGTAGGTAAACATAAATTATCAGAGTGCTTCAAAATTTCTAAACCTTCTGAAAACAAAAGAATAACGACGCAGTGTTGGTTGTAAAGATGTGTGTGTGCACATACATGTCTGTGTTTGTGCGTGAGCATGTATGCACACCTTAATGTGTGCACACCATCATGTTGTGGCTTTAATCATTTGTCTTAAATGGCTGGCGAGAGATCCCTATAGCATCTATATGTGCGTAGCCAAGATTCACACCTGCCATGCCAATTCCTGTTGCCACACAGTCTACAAATTGCTTCTGGAAAAGTGTAATCCTGGTTTTACCTCTATATTTTAAAAATCATTTCCCCATGTATTATCTCTTCACAGCTTTATACATTTACGCTTTTACTCTCCAAATGCCTTGACTAGAATGCTATATCCTTGAACAGAAATATATTCCCCCCTGCTATTTTTCTGCAGGAGCCTGGTTCATTCAGAAACAAGGAAAAAAATACGAATGATTGTTTTTAAAATCCCCAACGTGCAGAGCTCAGACAAGCCACAGATGCAAATGTGGAAAGCAAATGTAATGCTGGCATTGGGTGGGTTCACTGCGCCTGTAAGAAAGCACCTTTATTATTTAGGCACAGTTGTAAGATGCCATTTTGATATAATCCCTGGGTTTCTGGACTGGGTACACAGAAGCTGGCACGACACATCTACTGTAGCCCCATAATACCCAGCCATCAATCAAGCACCTTCTGCCAGCACTGAACTGCACTCATTCCCAGAGCTGGCAGCCACAGACAAGCCTGCATATCCATGTCACCAGCAATTCACGTATCCATCCCTTTTGTTACTGGGGAGCATTGGGGCCTGAGCTAGCACACCAAATGGTACAGCTGCCCTCCATGAGTCAGAAGTCCAGTGTTGCCATGGGGAATCCTGAGCTGGAAGGTGTCCTGTGGTGTCAGAGCATGGGCACTGCCCCAGCAAGGGTAGCGGTGGGGTCCTTCCCTCGGGAGGTGAAGGCTGCCCTCCTCAAAGGAGCAGACAAAATGTGCATGGCCCTCTCTCCTGGGGACCAGCTTGGGCTTTCTGCACATTCATTTCAGCATTACCCTTTCCAGTCTCATATCTGGGCTTCCCAGCTGCCCGGCCAGAGGATGGGATACATGTTGCTCCCCACCCCTTTCCCTGCTGACTTGTCAGACCCACAGGTGCTTTGGGGAGAGTGGAAGCTGCAAGTGATGCTTCTGATAGGGCAGCAGGTAAGATGTACTTGACAATGATTTCACCCCATGTTTTCTGGCACTCAAAAAAAATTTTTAAAATAAAATCCTCCACCTTGACATTTTTTATTTGCTTTAGATACAATAAATGGATTTTGTAAAATTCTTCGTTCTTCAACAGATAGGCAACTGAGAAAAGGAGAGAGCAATGCCTTAGTCCCTAGGAAAGCTGGGACTCTGCTTCTTAAGTGGCAAAGTAATAAAAACAAAGAAAACTCCACAAAACAGGCCATTAATATAAGGCCACATCTGCCATTAAAGGGGACCTTGCTGTCGCTCTGCGCCCCATGCTCTGTGCTGTGGTAAGGGGTTGGTAGTGTCCTTGGAGAACTCATGGGAGAAGGCAAGTGGATGTCAATGGCATCATCTTCCTTTCAAGCTTGTTTTTCTTTCCCCTATATCCTGGAAAAGCCCTGTGGGTTTTATTCTTCTAATGAACATGATCTGAGGGTATTCAGGTGAGATTGGTGCCTGTGTGGAGGGGAGGGCTGGGAACCAGGTGTGTGTAAGTGCACGTGTTGTCTGTGTCTAGGGGGGGTTTAGTTGCAATTGCAGACATTGTCTCTCTTTGGGTAAAACACAAAGCAGAGCTGGAGTGGCCAAGAGGCAGATAGACTTACGCTTTACAGTACCTTACAAAACACTGAATGTATCTCCGTTTACATGGTTATAAAATGTTGCTAAATCTTTATCTTGCCAGCTCATTTTCATGTTGGGCGACTGGGACTATTGACCTCTCTGCTTCAGTACCCCATTGGAAGAGCTCAATGCCCACAGTTCATTTTTGTATTTGGGTTTAAGATCTTCCCATTTTTTCTCCTTTCTATTTAAGAGCCTCCTGCTGCAGGATTGCATGCACCCAGCTCAGCGTTCCCTCTCCAAGCACTGCCTGGCAGGTCATACCCCTGGAAAGATCCCAGGTGCCAGCTGCAAGCATCAAACCCCGCAGGTATGGTCCCAGTGATCAGGGCAGTGTACTCTCATTCCCAGGTTATATTTCTCCAACCCTGGCAGGATGCGCTAAATGGCAAATGCATCTGGCATATGCACATTGCCAACTAGAGAATAGAAGTCTAAGTACTGATGAAATAAATGTTGATGAAATCCCGGGCAGATTGCCCTGGATCGGGTGACGGCATAAAATAATTCAAGGTTTTCAGGCATTGCATGATGAACAGTTTCAAGGGAGGGTTTTTGGTTTTTTTCTGTGCTAGAGGACAGGAGGAAAAAGAATCCAAGGGCTGTCCCCAACAGTTAAGCATACTTGGGCATGGCCGTTGTAGCCAGTGCCTGGTGCTGCCCTGGCTCGCCACCAGCAAACTTGGAATCTAAAATTCTGCTCTGGGCCAAGCCTGCTTCCCTGTCTTGCAAGAAATGAGAACAAAAAGTCAAAGGAGGCCCCCCACAATGAGGGTATCTGAGCTGGGGTAGAACCACAGCAGAAGGCCCCTGTCTTTGGCCTGCCCTGCCCTCGGCCCTTGGGATCAAGGCTGTGCCTAAGCTTGGTCTGAGCTGGGTTGGTTTGTATTTGGCTACAGTTTTAAAAGCAAAGCCTTATGTCACTGTGGAGAGTCTGCGTTTTTGTGGAATTCAAATATTCCTTAATTAGATGTTGTCTCTTAGTAGAATGAAAGAAGAGTTTTTATTTAGCTTTACTTTGTCATTTTAATTTACTCCCATTTGTGTTTAATAACTGGGTAGGGGAACATTAAACAGCTGCTATAAAATATTTGGTAGCATGGCTCCAACTTTCAAACAAGATCTGCCATCCAGTTTGGTAATGGTCGGTGTCTGGGAAGCTGCTTCCAGGTTTGGGATAGGGGAGAGCTGACTTGATTTGTCCTGTTGAACCTCCTCTCCTCACCCATTTCCCACAGGAAGCAGCTTTCCTCCTCCTTAGTACAGATGAAAGGGATGTACCCTGTGAGAGGGTACAGCCCCCAACAAATGGCTGTGAGCTCCCTGGCAGCAATGAGCAGCACCAGGGGCAGAGGCTGAGGGTTGCTAGTCCAGGAGGTGCGGGCTGGGCAGGCAGGGACAGGCAGGACAAGCGGGACCACGGAGGACAGGCAGGGAGGGTGGGCACAGGCAGGACAGAGAGGCACACCCAGACATGAGTGGGGCTGGGCAGGCGTGAGCAGGAGCACTTGTGGCCAGGCAGGATGGGCCGTGGGGCGGAAGGGACCAGAGCCGGAGGCCGGGGAGTGCAGAGTCGCCCCCCATGGACACTGTCCGCGACTCCCCGAGGCTCCACCCGTGACACCCCTCACCCATGGGACCTCGGGACGGCGCAGCCGCAGCGCCGCCACCCACCCAAAGTGGGTTTAGAGTATAAAACATGGCCGGGCTGGGAACCTGCTCCCGGTTCCATGAAACTCACGGGCACGGGCAAGGGCGGGACGCGCTCCTGGCCACGGGCAGGTGTCTCTGCCGCAGGCAACCTCTGCTCCTTGGAGCGGCGCACAGCAGGAGCGCGCACCACGACGGCTGTCCGGCAAATTCAGGCTCTGGGCTGGACGGAGGGGACGGATGGCATGGGGTCCTCCCTTCTTTCTCCTTCCACCCACGAGCAACTCGTGTCACCCGCGGCTGACTCGCTGACTCCTCCGGTTGCAGCCAGCGCTACCATCCTCACCTGCATCTCTCTTGCACTGCAAAGCCTAGGGTTACCCCACCATTTCCAGCCCCACGCCCTAAAAATAGCACCCTATAACATGCACCAGTTCCCACGACTCTGCGTGAGTACTCCCCGCGGAACAAGTTGCTCCGGGGATTTGTAGATTTGGGAGGAGAAGGGGGAAAGGATGGTAGAGGTTTTCTCCCCCACAGGAAACGCTTTTTTCTTTTTAAGGTTTAGGGTTTAGGCTCTGTCTCCTGCCGGGCAAGAAGAGAGCTTGCCGCGCTGAGACTGCTCTCGGCCGCCGCGCAACCCCCGCGTCCGCGCAGCCTCGCTCGCTGCCTCCCCGCTGCCATCGCGGGGGAACTCCCATTTATCCCAAGCCCGGCGACAAACCCGCCCCGCTCGGCTTCTCGGAGGGTCGTTTTCGGACAGATGAGATTGGATATGTTCTATGTTTAAGCGATTTAATATTAAAAATATGTAGCAATTAAAATCACGCCGCGTCCCGGCTGCTCTGCGGAAGTAAAGCGCCTCTCTCCCTTCCGACTCCCACATGATATCTAGGGGGTTTTCCCTGCTATTTGCTTGAATTTGGGAACCTCCGGCACTTGTACTAATCTCGAGCCGTGTTACTGGGGGTGGGGGGAGAGGGGGTTCCCCCCTCTCCCGGCGTGTTTTATCGCCCGTATGCGAACGGCCTCGGAGCCGCCACGGCGGCCCTGAAGGGTGCCCTCTCCCCTGCCAGCGCCACCAGCCCCTCCCCGCCTCGGCTCTTGCAGCTGGGGGGCTCCGAGACTCGCGACCCTGCTGCCCCGACCAGGGTCGATGGAGACCCACCACGCCCGACGAGATGCCCGACGGCACGGTGAGGGGCGGCTCCGTCGAAGGTGACATCTGCACCCTCCCCTGCACTTGTCTTGCCTAGGACCCGGGCTCTCGACACGTCGAGGATGGAAATTAAGGATCGCTCCATCCCCTCAGCCGGTAGGAGCCGACCCAGGCAAACACCGGCGGGGCTGTTTGTCCCGTTCACCTCGACGGGTTTCCGTGGGGAAGGACCGTGCCAGCAGCGGGGCGAGAGAGCCCAAATGTGGGCAGCGCCTGAGGACCAAGAGTGGGGGTGTCGTCAGAGCCGAGCACGGTACCATTCCCATACAGGGGTACCTAGAGCCCGACCCGCCACGTTTTTTCTTCCCGTGGGTCCCTGCCTCGGGGCACACCCGCGACTGGCTCCGCGTGGGGCGTATAAGCCCGGGAGCGTGCGGGTGTGCTGCAGCCTCTAACGGGTTATCAGCTCCCCTCCCTCCCTCACCTCCCTCGCACTGGGAGGGAGTGAGGGAAGTGAGCCGGCGGCAGGCAGACACCCCAAAACAGCCCTCAGGCCCCAAACCCCAGCCCGCCTGGACGGCGTCTTTCTGGGAGCCAGTACGGCCCGAGGAGAGAGGGGGCTGTAAAGCCCTCCTCCCCCACAGGGCCCGAACCGGCGTGCACAGCAATGCGGCCGCGGCAGCCTCTGCCGTGGGAGAAAGGGGCCGGGGCTGTC
>WEIT01021197.1:130158-157931 GCA_013389985.1 Dryoscopus gambensis
GGTCCGGAAAAAAAAAAAGAAAAGAAAAGAGAGGGAGGCGAGTTTCCCGTTTCCAGTTCTTAAATGAAGTTATGGGACTTGACAAAGACAGCGCAGGTATCCACGGATGGCCCGTTCCGCCCGCGGAGGCTGCCAGAGTCTCACGGAGGTGTTTGCTAGCGTAGATGCCCCCGCGGGATTTCCCCTCCACCCGCGCCTCCCAGCTCAGAGGGCAATGTCGCTGCGATCCCTGACGGGACGTGCGTCGTAGTTGCCTGGGGCAGCGGCCCACCCGGCCTCACATCCTCCGGCCCCCGTGAGTCCCTCCCCTGCTCTCCCGTCAGGGGTCGGCCCCGCACTCCTCTCCGCGCTTTCTGCACAGCAGCCCCGCGGGTGCCCCGAAGTATTTGGGGTGTCTACAGCAGGTGGACTGTTGGTCCCGGAGAGGGGTCCAGATCCTGCCCCCCGAGCCTTTCCTTTAATGGCTTTGTAATAAACTGGCGCAGCAGCCCCACGTGTCTCCCCGTCAAGGTTCTTCGTGCCTACAGAGCTGGCAGGGGTGCACTTAGCGACTGCCCCGCCCTGGTCGAAGGGTCCGATGCTCAGCGGCCAACACAAGCCGTCTGCTTCCTGAGAATTAGGAGCCTAACCCGTCTCGGCGGGGTTTTAACAAAAACGCGTAGTTGCGTGTAATTAAAAGCATCGACGTTTCACCGAGGCCAGGGGAACCTGGGTTCAGGAGGTGCTCTCGCAGCTGAGGGGGATTTCATTGGCAAGTCCTTCGGGGTGCTCCCTCCAGCCTGAAAGGTTCCAGTTTCCGCCGCATTAGGGGGAATGAACGTAAAAGTCAGAGACAGCTTTTGCCCCAAAATCCTATGAACGCAATTTTGCAACGCGACGAGGAACCTAATTTTTTTTTTTTTTTGGCCGGTTTGTTCCCCCTGGGGAAGCACTGAAAGCGGCTCCTCTAGAAAGAATACAAAAGTGTTGAGCGTCCTGGCCCTTCCAGGCTTCGATTCCCGAGCCCGGCGACACGCAGCCCCGCAGGCACGGGAACAGCTCCCCTAGAACGCCCAGACTCTACAGCGGGACCGCCCGTCCTATTCCCGCTTCTCCCGCGGCGGTAACAGCGGGATGCCTCCGCCTCACTCGGGCCGTGCATCCTGCTGCCCTGAATTTCACTGCCGGGAGAAAGGCTGGACTCCTACCCGCGGGGCCACCGAGCGATGGGTCCCTGAGTCCGCTCCGGTGCAGCGGAGGGTTTCGGATCACCTTTCCCCGTGCCCACCATCTCGGGATTTCGGCATTTCGTGATGACCTTTAAACGTCCGCTGCACTAGGTATGTAAGGCGCCCTCGGGCTTTTGGGGAGGCTGCCCCGCCTCCGGGGTGACTTGGGCAACGAGGGGCGAAGTCCTCGTGGAATGCTCCAGCGTCAGCTCTCGGGAGGTACACGCGGGGCACACGCACACGCTGTGCCATCACTTTGGCATGTGCCTGCCGAGCTCCGGAGTCTCCGAGTAACCTCCCGCAGTTAATCCCGGCCCCTCGCCACCTCCATCTTCTGCAGCAGGAGGGACATGAACAAACAGGGCTGCGGCTCCCTCCCGGTTCCTGGCATCCTCCAGGGCCCACTCTGCAGTGCCCCCGGTGCTGGGAGTTCCTGGGGGCGGCTGGGTCTCTTGGCACAGTCGGGGGTGTCCCGTACGCGCCTTCGGAAGAAGCAGCGGGCAAGAAACCTCCGGGAGGTTCGGGGCAGGCTCTGCGGAGCCGGCGCAGTGTCCCCCGCCTCGGGGTGTGTGTGGGCGGCGTTTGCACACACCGCGCAGAGAAGCGGTGAGGATGTGGCAGCGGTGGCGGCTGTCTGGGCTCAGCCCCACTCCCAGGCACCGGCAGGTTGAGAGCCCGGGCCGGTGTCTGGAGCCCGGGACCACGGAAGCTAGACCACTGATAGAATCCCTTCGAAGCAGCGGGAGAAGGGAAGAAGCAGCCTTCGTTACACTATTTCTTATTTTGGCGGGATACACCCACATTCATGAGCCCTTTCGCACTAATGCCCTTTATCTTACACTTTCAGTGCTTTCTAAGGACACCCACGCGGGAGGATCCCACACAGCGTGGGCTCCTCCACTGCCACCTCAGCAGACACTGTGGCAGCCCAGCTGCCCCGGTTGCTGGCCCTACCTGCCCTCAAACACCCATGGAAACCCACACCTGCTTGGAGATGCGAATAAGACTGAAAATAGATGCTCCACAGCACAAAAGGTAATGTAAAATGTAATGGTACCTGGTACTGGAACAGTTACACGGGAAAACCCCCACATTTCCTTTTCTATACAGTGGCAATGTTTTCTTTCCAGCAAAAAGAGTAACAAGCAGAAGGCACACGTGGAGGTGCAAAAAACCACCTTCAGGGTCAGGTTCTTGCTTCCCAAGCAAAACCAATGGACCACCACCACCAGCCAAAAGAAATCTCATATGTTTTATTTGCCTTCCATGGACTTGTATATTTAGCACATCTTTTATTGTCCCACTGTGCTTCCAGAAAGTTGTTTTACCTTACCCTGAAATCATAGGCTATGGCATGAGCTTTTGGCAACTCCCTCCTGCTACAGCTGTGAAAGATTTAGCCTCCAGCAGCATTCATTCATTCCACCACTCACGCCAGATATTAAGTGACTAAATCAGCTGTTAGGGTGGTTCGTTGTGCAACCAAAATGATCAGCTCCCATGTGCAGCGCACTAGAGATATCACCACCTAAGCCAGAATGACACTAACATACAAAACTCCCCCAGCCAATTGTTGGGTTTTAATAAGCAATGATTACATCATGTACAGCTCATACCAGTTTTGCTATTGTCAAAGAACAGCAGAAGCTATGTGAGAGAATGTAACTGCGAAAGTTCTCGGGTTAGCCCAAGTTAGGGGACTGAGCATTGAAATGAATGGGTATGTTAATCCTTCATCTTAATTTCTGCAGGAGATGAAGCAATAAGAAATCATGTAGGGATTTTTGTCTTTGAAATCTGTTCCTTTAATACTCTCAAATAATAATCCCTAAATGCATGACTTCTTACCTTCATGGGGTTTAAGTGGATTTTAAATAATTCCTAGACCTTGCACAGTCCTTTTATAGATAAATACCTTTTATCCTCTGTACCTGTGTGTATTTTGCTAAGCAAGTATCATGGTGGGGTGTATCAGAAATACCCAGATGGGCAATGCCATCATCTGTGGTCCTATCAGGAGTTGCTGAAGAGATAATTGAGGTGTCAGGAGGCTGCAGTGGGGATTGAGTAGCAAGAACTTAGGCACTTTAAGAACAAACAGACCACTTTAATTCAATATTCTAGAATGGGAAAGACAAATAGAAACACCCCAGCAGAACTGTTTTCAAAGAATGTTTTCTATGAAATCTCAATGGTGTTATGGGCATATCCCATTTGCTTGAGAATATTTACTTTTCTGTTGGTTATTTGAGAGTCTTTGATGTTTACTCAGCTGACCCATCCTGATTTCCTGCCCTTTGCTGCCCATAGGCACCTTTTGTCACTGCATGCCTACATGCTTTATATTCAGTTTCCATACAGATCAGAGTTGTCTCTTGGGCAAGCCAGACGAAATGAAACCTCCAGGTTTATTTCAGCTGATTTGAACTGCTGCCAAGGCAAGGGCCACACTGTCTCAGGGACTGAGTTTTTAAAATCTAGTAAAGAACAGAACACTCAATTACTATTTATTTCCAGAAGGTATTTCTGCATCTTCCCACAGCTGAATTTTATGGAGACTCACCCCATCAAATTCTAGCCCCAAGCTGTGGTTTGGTTTTACACGTCAGTGAGGCAGTTTTCCTTCAACAACAACAAAAAAAGGCTCCCAATGGTTTTAAATCTTGCATGATTGAATGTTTGATTGTGACCATTGTGCAAGGGACCTGGAGTTTAACAAATAAGTAGACAATCAACTTTTTTTTTCTTTTCAGTATAGATCTTAGTGAAATGGAAATATTTCTATAAAACAAGGACTTTGGTACTCTATTTTAGAAATCTGTATTAAATACTTAATTTTATAAAACTATGTGCAAAATTATTCTTTGAGACATATTCTAATTCCTAGCATGCTAAAGAAAACTGGACTTTAGGTTTCTGCATCTATAGAATTAACAGATTAGCAACCAAAAAATTCTTCAACCAGTTCCTCCACATAGATGCCCAAACCACACTGTATACCCTGAGAAGTAGTCTTGCTTGCTAGTTTTGTAGGCAGCCTTCAGTGAAGAAGCCGGGTACCAGCAGGGGATGAAGTGACCATCTTTCTCTCCCCAGGAGGTGATTTCATCAGGTCAGGATTAAGGAAAATAGCAGGGCAGGTTGGAATATCTTGCAGGACTGTTAAGACAACATCTTCCAAGAACAGTACATTCCCACAAAACTATAAATAAGAAAAAATGCGTGCTAACAGCAGCATATGAGCAGAAAATCTATTATGAGCCTCTAGAAAAAGAAATCATCTGTCTATTTGGGAAAAATTAAAAGCATATGCTTGAAGCTGTTATCATATAAACACATGCCTAGAACATGAGCTTTTCCAGCATGCAGATAAATTGACTAGTCACTCAACACAGTTTCTATATACTGAAATTTAAAGTAATTAGAAGAGAGTTGCTGGGCTCCATTCACAAATATTTTATTTTAATAAGACTCAGGATATTTTCTGTATTTTCAGAGGTATTAGATTTCAGTTTGCTACAGTTAATGTAATAGAAAATTCTGTAGTCATTATTGACTGCAACTGCCAACATACAGTTTGAGAATTAAAGTCCAATGTGGAAAACTGGTAATGGATATTGAAAGCAATTTGTGCTCATACTCACCTTATAACCTACGGTTAGAATGAGTTGGTTTTTGAGGAGACACAAGGGGATGTGCAAGATGGTTTCAGAGAAAACCAAACAGACATAGCACTGTGTCTGCAATCAGTGGGTTGGTCTGTGAGCTCAGGCTGGTTTGGTCTGACAGGAATAGATAACTGGAATTTAAAGTTTATGACAATGGATTTGATAGTATGTTATGATATTCAAGATATCCTCCTGCATTAGCGTGACTGCCCATTTCTCATTAGGGTCAGAATGCTCTAATTAGTAAATTGGCCTGCATGATCCAAAAGGGCTTTCCCTGAGGGCTGAAACGAAATGCTGCCCTGGGGAGAAGGAGCATGGGGGTAACTAAGTCCCAGCCCTCTCTGCTTGGGGCCCTTCTGCGCTGTGCCAAGCACATGCTGGTGATCTGAAGCACAGCCCTGTCCCAGTGCCAGGCAGGGGTTTGGCCCTTCCACACAAAACAGCTTGGTGTACTCTTTGCGGATCAACATCCCTGTGATCTTTCTTTCCTTTTCTGTAGAAATAGAGAGGCTCAGGCTTACAACTCAAATTATAGGGGACACTAAAGAACTCCTGATGCAAGGGGAACCTGCCTGTTCCCATCACAGATGGTATCACCTGGTCACGGGGCTTAAAAGGGATCCAAAAGTGACACTGTGACTAGATCCTTGATTAAATTTTACCATTTGTAAATTTGAAATTGTAATTGGAAAAACATTAAACTTTTTCTTGACAAGGAGATGGGGGCAGTGTCTGGCTGTGTCCTGCTGGTAGCCAGATCTCAGTACCTTCCCTGTCTGCTCTCCAGGGACCTCTTGGGTGACCTGATTTGGGTATCCCCTAACTAGCAGGATATAATGAGCGCTACTCATCTGTCAACATTTCACTGTTCTGATCCCACATAAACTGCTGTGCTGTGACAGTTGATGTGGGGCTGTTAAATTGTGAGGCTTTAAGAAACAGAGTCAGGGTTCCCAAGCATGTAACGCCATGAGCCTGTTTGGCTGTGTGGGGCTCCCCCCTGGATATCCAAAACCACCTATACTGGAGAGGCACTCAGTCATCTCCCAGGAAGTGATCAGTCACTTAAAAGATGGAGATCCTCTCTAATGAAATAATGCAGCCTTTCTCCTCTGCCATCTGCAGATTATCCCTGTGAAGGCCCTGGACCCATGGAGCTGGGTTAAATCTCCCTCTTCAAATGACACCGTTAACCTCAAAGGTATAAATTCTTTGAGAATATGTTTGAGCATTTTTTTCTTCCAACACTTCCAAGGATTTTCAGTATTTCCTTCCTGTTATCTTAATTTTGACTGTCTTTAGGATAAACAAAATCCATTTTAATTTATAGAAATTTATTTTAAAATCCTATGATGCTACAGAACCAGCTATGGCTACTCTCAGGGTTATAAGCAGAGAGCAAAAGCAGCAGTCAGATTCACAGATTGCGTTTCTTGCTGTGCTTTAAGGGGTAAGCACTGCAGATAATCCAGACACCCAACTCATGGAGAACAATTGTCAACCTTTGATAGAACAATATGAAGTCTGGGGCCTCATGGCTGTATGACACTTCCCATAGGACATGAAATGATGAAGAGGAGCGCAGCTCACCTGCTTTATATAATGGGATATTTAAGTTTTAAGGTCTGTAGTCTCAATCCTACAGTCTCCATATTCCACATGCTTTTGGGAACATTGATGACAAACCACACATTTCTGGGAATCATAAGGCAATGAACACATAACCTGGCTCACACCTGAAATCTGACATATTGTATATACTTAACTTGTTCATGTACAGCTTATACAGTAAACACATCAGCAAATAATTACTGGTGCCTATTATACTTAAGGCTGCCAAACATTTTCAATTTAATCATCTCCTTTCCTGTTTTCATGTAATCAGTTTTCCTAAAAAAATATTCTGTGGCTTTGAATTTCCTCTCTGTGGCTTTTGCCCCTAAATGATTTTCCTAAGTCTTTTTTTTTCCGTGTTCTTTCATCCACTTTTGAAGTGGCGATGGTTAAAAAAAAAAGAAAACATAAAAAAAAGGGTTTCCACATAGACTAAACCTCCCAAATTATGAGAGTCACAGCAAAGTTAACGTGGACATAACCTGCATTGAAGATCAGTGTCCTCCAGTTAGGTTTTGATTAATTTTCCACTAATTTTGACTTTTTTGTAATAGGAACCTTTCATTTTGGGAGAGAAATTCAAGGGATTTGACTGGACAGGCAGATACTTCAACACAGGTTGCCATCTGTCTGAAGCCTCCAGATATATTATGCTCATTATGTGTCCCATTCCTCTGTCTGCATTTTTGTTTCTAAGAAGCAGAGCCTGTACCCTCTTTAGGATGAATAACTCGGAAAGAAAGAATTTACAAGCTCCATGAGTTTATTGGTTCCAGATTTCTTTCCTTTCTTTTTTTTTCTCTCCACACATAATTTGAGATGCCTTCTCCTTAAAAGTTTAGATTAATATGTTGAAAACATTAATACATCATAAAGGTCAAAAGATTAAGCATTCAAGAGTCAGCCAACCTCAAGAATTATTGTAGTGAGATTTACATGATATATATCCATCTCAAAAGACAGTATCAAGGACAGTTACAAACTTGCACCAGCATTTCAATGTTTTCTGAGCTGCCTATAAGTTCGTATCCTGTTTAATTCTTTGCTGAAACATAAACTAGAGGGAAAAGGCTTTACCACATTACCAAAATTTGACATGAAACTCCTCTGACCTTGGTAGGCAAGACGTGCATAATGCTGAATAAACAGTGCATTGTCACTGCAACACTGGTATTTTTCAGGTATGCTCTCAGCCATCTAGAGACCAAGCTCAGACAAAAAGTCTATTACTTTTCACAGTGGCATAAGTAATTTCAGGAAAATAAATAGACTGCTCCATGTATAGTAAACTAGATGAATTAATGTTCAGGGGGAAAAAAACCCAAACAAAGCTTAACAAATCATTAGTGATATTACCTTATAACAAGGGGTGCTAGGTATGTATATCCAGATTAGTTCTGTTAATCTGAAACTACGCACCAGTTGTATAGACCAAGAGAAGCTAGGAGGGACTTTGCCCGCTCTTTCAACTTAAAAGGATGGCTGCTCTGCCTTCTTCTAAGTTTAGGGACTTCAGGACAGCAATATTGGGCCAGATGTGAGGAATTAATTATTTTCCATATCGTGCTGCAACTGAGAAGTCGAGCTGCAATATTGCTGTTTTAAAGTGCAGTTAAGCTCCATTTTCTCTCTAATCCTTACTTTCTAAGAAAGTGATGGTCAAGACTGATAAATGCTCAGTATGGTTGTGGATAAACCCTAAAACTAAACTAAACTTTGGTTTGGAATGAATCTGAAATTAAAATTGCTCCATGTTTTCCTCACTCCTAAATAGAACTAAATCCTGACTCCCAATCTGCCTGAGAAGGCTCTGATGGAGAGCAGCAACAACAGCAGGAGCTAGAAGCAGACCAGCTGCTAAAAATCAGGAAAGGTGAAGAGTATTTGTTTCCATGACAGTGATCACCTGGCAGTTGTCATGGGTAGCAATATGAGAGATAGGTACTGGAATGTGATGGTAAAAATCTTCCTTTCCCGCTAAAGAAATAGCCTGAACTGCTGTTTTACAGCTAAGGGAAAAGCTGTTTACGTTTTCCAAACACACCATGGAAGTTGATGTTACTGAATAAACTTATCTCAGATCATCTGTAGGCACATCAGCCTAGGAAACTTGCTTTAACCAACTCTAAGTATAAAAAATAGCTTTTTGTCTTCCGTAGCACCTTTTGCTAGAATGCCCTGTTTTGAGCAATGAGAATCCAGTACAGATTTTCAATAGTTTTTGTAATTGCCCCCTCCACAGCTGCAGTGCTAAGATATTATATAACTGCAGCTGTTCGTTATTTCTAATGTCATCATTCGGATTCTCCAAGAACCATCTGACACTTTTCCCATATCTATTAGGAAAGTAAATGCAGACTGGGAAACATGGCAGCGCTTGGGTGTAGTTTCCCAGATATTCACATTATCTGTGAGTAAGGACTGAGAAAGAGGCATATATCCCTTCCTTAACTCTGCTTATACCTGAATGAAATTACATTTCCTATTTGACTTTATGTTTTATTTCTTCATCACTTTCCCTCCTTCACAACAATTACAAAAGGATAAAGAGAAGGTGGAATTGCCTATGTGAAGCAAAAGCAGTGTAGCCTCTGTAAGAAAAAGACGCATCTTTATACATAGCAGGTTTAAAAGAAAAGTCAATTTAATGAGATAATTTACAAAGTAATAAATGAAACATATTGCAGCTTGGACTATATTACTGTTAGAGAGGTCAACTATTCTCCCTTACAAATTTTATCAACATTTTCATGGTACCTTAAAAGTGTTGAAACACTTACACTCCACCTGCAAAATCTACTGAAAGATGTAGTGATGGGAACAACAACAAAAAAGAGGTGAATAAAGAAAATCCACCCCTTGGGGCAATTTCTAAGGAGGCAAGGGCTTCTTTCCTGCCAAGAACCAGTGTCTTCAAGGATCATGCAGCAGTCGGTGCCAAACGTTTTATGGCACCAGACTCCAGCTGGCAGTGGGTTTTGGACCGCAGCATTGGCAGTGGGAGCAGGGTGAGCTGACTGCTGTGTTTCTGAATGCAGCATGGTTCTGACAACCCTGGTGTGATCCAGAAAGGCACCTTATTGCTTCTTGAGTAGGTTTCACAAGCAGATTAGGTGCATGGTCACCTGGGGTGAAATCTTTAAAATTAAGCACTTATATTCAAAAGACAATCTACCTGGTGCCCAGTATTGGGCAGGGAGCCCCTCACAGCTGGTAAGAAATGCTGTGCTTTAGCTCTCACCCCTCGTTAGTCTTCAGCAGCCTGATTTGCCCTCGACTGTGAGTTTGAATTTGTTTTCAGAGACAGTCTGACTTATAAGGGAGAAGTTTTAAGTGAGGTGGGCTGAGAGCCGTTGAAGAGTTGAGAGGTACAGCACCACTTTCCTGGGGAGCCTTGTAAGTGGAGAGTGGCTGAGTGGGGGCCACATCCTCTACTCCTGGATTGCAGCAGAGACAGGAATGCAGGAGTTATGAGGCCAGGAGGAAGGCAGGCAAGAAGAAACATCAAATAAAAACCTAGGGGATAGGGCAGCCAGCCAGAAGAGAGAAGACACCTAGCCAAATACATAAATAACCCTGGGAAGCCAGAGTAGAACTCAGTAATTCCCCAGTGCCTGCAAGCCTGTGGTAAGGAGCTGAGACTGGATCTTCTCAGGCAAAGGACAGCCTATAGCCATGCCCTGCAAAAGACAGCCTCCAGCCACCCTGACCACCTTGCACAGGGATCTGGATGAAGAATAATTTTTTACTGAAATCACATATTTCTGCCATTTTTATCTCCAGCGCAATGGCACAGTAAATAATTTCAGTTTGCCTTATTATGTGGCCAACCTGACAAGCAGAGGAAAACATATTTGGAGAAGCAGAGCCAAGAGAGTGTATTTAGTCTCCATTCTGAGAACGTCCCAGACTCAGCAAATCTGTTGTCTTTAGTTTAACATGGTGTTAAATACAGAACCTACTCAGATAAGAGCCTGGTGCATTAACATCTGAATATCTGTAAACTTTAGAGTGCATAATTCTCAAAGAAGTCTTTTCATAGACACAGTGAAATTTTTGGTAGGAGGGGAATGCTAACATAACACAAAGTAATAATTCTGAAAACAGGGGGGAGGTTTATTCCTTCTTGTCTTTAAAGCAATGTGGATAAATGTCAATATTTCATATTTACCTCTTATAGATGGGTGCACCTAAACAAAATTATTTCCAGAAAGTTTGAAAACTCCACAGCTTGTAACTCCAAAGAGTCAGTGACTGTGGTCTTCATACCTTATGCAGGTGTATGCTGAAAGACAACCAAATGTTACTTTCAAAATGTATTTCCTGATATGCCAAGTTTCTTACCTCTTTCTCTAATGACATTTTGTCACAAAACCCAAAGAATGTCCACCTAAGAAAAAATGCTAAATGGCTGAAATGGCAACGAACAAATTTATCCGCTGCAAGAGGGTGATAAATGTCTGAATATCAGTCCCAAAAAAGAAGTGGAGGCAAAAACATTAAAATGACAAGCCAATGCTCTGTTATTGACAGGAAACTATTTTCTCACTGACTGTGACAGAGTTTGCAAAACCTATTAAGATATCAGATGTGTAAAGAACTAAGAAAAACACATTGTAAGTGTATTTTATGGAACAAAGATCTTACTGCTATAATGTCTTTAAAAATTGTAGTACTCTGAAAACAAGAAATGTAGATGCATTAACTTAGACCCTTAAATTCTGAAATAATTTCAGGGACTTATGCAGACTACAAAAAGTCTGCAAAACAACAGTAATAAACGTATTGGAAAAGTAAAAAGGAAGCTGTAATTTTCCACAATAATCCACTGTTTCATGTGGGACATACTCTCTGAAGTTAATGGGAATTAAGGTGGATTAACAGAAGGATGTGGCCCGAATTAGGTCTACAGGGGCACAAGAGAAAAAGGCCATTCTACAAGAGGAAAGGCCATTTGTAAAGGAATCAGGCTTGAGACACATCCACGTAAAAGAGTGCATAGTATGTTTTCAACTTGATGTTTACTGAACAGTAACGTATTACAGCATTGAAGTCATGATCTAGTCCTGTGAGATGTCACAAAGAGATGCGGCCCTTCACTCCTTTTCTCCTTGAGTCAGAGAGCTCAGGAGTCAGAGCTGTTTTGGAAAAGCTCTCAGGACTCTGCAGGGCTGCGCCCCAGGCACACACCCTGCTGCGGGGCAGGTAACACAGCACTGCCCCATGGACCGGAGGTCCGCCTCAGCGTGGTCCTCAGGAGACAGAGACACTCCCCATGCAGGAGAGGTCTGTGGCAACCTGCCCTTTCTCATTGCAGATGAAGAACAACAATTCCCTCTTCTCCACAAGGTTCAATTTTCAAGGATTTGTGGGTCAGTCAAATTTCAACCAACACCCCTTGGATTATTCACAGACACTTTTCAATAAAGAAGTATTCTATCAAATATTATCCTTTTAACTCCCAGCCTTTTTTTCCATAGAACAGGATAAAAAAGCTGCTTGCAAATTTTTTAAAGAGGAAAAAAAGAATATTTTGCACTGTCTTGAGACTCAAAGATTGTTGCATTGTCTTGATCAAAAATCCCATAAAATTTTTTTTGAGAAGACTTCAAGAAAGCAGATCTTTTAATGGAATAGATCAGGAAGCTGTATGGAATAAAAGATAGTGATAATATGGCCTACAGCTTTGCTTCATCAGATATAATAACTTATTATTGACATTTGGTCTTCGAAAACATATTTTATTCTTCACTCCAGGCTAGAACAGTGGACTACAAACAATGTTTAATCAAAACTGGACACACAATACTACTCCTTAAGTAAAGCAAATAAGAAGAGCTGAGGAAATAAAACATCCAGGTTTAGAGAAAAGTGTGAACTCAATAGTCTTTAAAATATGTCAAATTTATCTGTCAGTTTCTCAGATAAAAGCCCTCAAGCCATCAGAATCCACACAAAATTTAGGTTTTCAGAACTGAAGCTAGGAGGGATGCGATCTTTGGCCCTTATGAGGGTTTGGTTCCCACGTTATGAGCACCGTGGTTTTACACATAATGAAATGTGTGTATCACACCAGTATATGAAGTTTGAAGAACAGAGCAGAAAAAAAAAGGTGGAAAAGAAAACAGACATCAAAAGAAACTTCAGATCCATGTGGTATAAAACTATTTGGACACACAGAAACTGTACAGCCACATCTGTGAACATAAAAGCAATAGTAAAAAGGACAAATTTTACTTATTTTTCCCAATCCTCTGATCAGAAGGTACACTATGCATGGGAAACTGCAGTTGTTTTGGCTCTGTTATATTCAGGTGAGATTGATGGTTGCTATCCCTGCTCCTCATTTCGGGTTGTTGCCAAAACCAGGTGTTCTGTGGGGTACAGCAGGAGTGGGGCTGTCCCATGAGTGAGGTGGGGTGCTGCATGGACCCCAGGGCTGGCCATGACCCCTGATGGGTGCTGTCCCATGGGTGCCAAGAGCCCTTGACACTTTTGGGAATCAGTGAACCCAGGAGAAAAACTTCCCATGTTGCTGGGCCCAGCCCTGGCCAGAGACAGTGCAGAGATGTGGCTGAGATGGGGCATGGCTGAGCCAAAAGGTAATCCCGTGCCCTGGGTGGAGGTGGTGTGCATGGAGGTCACTGGGAAGACTGCTGAGGAGAGTAGGGCTTGAAGGTGCCCTCAGGGACCTGACACAGTCAAGTGTCTCACAAGTCAAACCAGAAGCATTAGTCTGCTCAGGAATTTGAAGCATTTTGGTAAAGACAGTTTTTGGGGTAGTTACTCGAGCAGAAATGTGCTCCACTCAAACGTTTGCCAGCAGAGCCCAGAAAATTATTTCTCATTATTTATTATTTCCCATGGTCAGGAAAGCAAGATCTCTTACATCATCTCAAAGTAACAAATACACCACAGTATCACTGAAATTATGTAGGCAAATATTTCCTCACCAGCACAGCAATGCAGGCAAGCTCCAGTTTTTCCTGATTGCTCTGGTTCCCAGTCAGGGGACAGTCCACTGCAGCTGTGCAACCCAACACTCAATTCTGTGTGCAGATTCCCACTTTCTGCTTTTGAAAACTCAGTCCAGATTTCCTTTCACTCTGGCGCTTCATGAGCTGTGGATGTGTTTTCAAATACCAAACACACTGACTGCATTTTGGAAGGGTCTCACTGTAAACACTCAATGAGTTTTTCCTGCAAGCTTCATTGTTACAAAATTACAAATGACATGGAAATGAAAACAGGTCAAACCCAATTACAAGCATGCATTTTCTGTTAAGAATCCATTTCTCAATGTATGAACTCATTTTGTTGGGCAGTATGCCAAAGCATTGTTTTGAATTTATGTCCATCTCCACCAACATGGGATTACAAATATGAAAAAGATGCCAGAGTTTATTGTAGGCAGAAGAATGCGGAAATAAAGATAAACTTTTGTTTAAGTCTGCTATACAATATTTTGTATCTGTGTCTATTACTGGTTGTATGGGATACTCTGGACATTTTTTATTCAAATGCCTATGGGGTGTGAAAAAATGGCTGGTATTATAAAATACCAGCTATCCAAGTAACACACGTCCAACAGGTAAGAAGGAGACCATTCAATGGCACAGCCATTAGCAAGGAGGCCTCCTTAGAGGCTGGTAACGTCCTGCTCCCTGTAGGCACACATTAGTCATCTGATTCAGTGTTGCACCATATAACTGTGGAGACCACGGTCTGACTACTTTCCTTCCTTCCTAGATAAAAGTTTCTACTGTTTCATCTTCCAAACTGGACACTTAATGTTTCTCAATGAAGCAGAAGTCCTTCAGTGGCTCTGGACTACTTGTGAGCTCTATCTCCTTGGTTTTTATATATATATGTATATATATATACACACATGCTCGTTTATTCTGAAATGTCTCTAATTCCTAAAACATATTTTATCTAAATATTATGTGTTGCCAGTAAAAGGACTAATATACTAAAAATATCTGTTTTCAGAAGCTGAAAACTACAAAAATACCTGCTGGCACATTTTTCCTGGGGATGCTTTAAGCAACTCAAGAGCAAGTTTAATTAGGGTGTTGTAAATTGGAATGACTCTACTGATAACAGTTGTGCTCTTGTTTTAGTGTAATTGGTATAAAAGCTTTTTTCTGCCTTCCAAATAATTTTTTGAAATTGGAACTACCATGACTACAAAAACCAGCAGCAGAAGTAGAGGAGGAGGTGGAGTAATCAGACAGTCTAGACTATACATTATAAACTCCTGTGGAAGAAGAGGTTAGACTACAAGACACTACTTGTGTGATGACATTATTTGCAGAAGGCTGCTGTTGACACTCTAACAATAAGCATGGCTGAAGTAATCTTCCAAGTCTAAGGTAAAAAGTTTCATTTCCCTTGATATCTACTTATATAAGGGTGACACTGCAGGACGCCTTGGGGGCAATATCACTGTTACAGTATCAGTCTCACTAGCACTTTCTCAGATAAAAAATGCCTGTCCCTGTTGTTCAGGAAACTGATACGAGTAATCAGTAAATCACCAGATAGTAAATTCATTTAAGCAAAGCAACTGCTGCTGTGGTTTGAGATGTAAGAGAGTTGTAAAATACAACAAATGGATATACCTGCCTCTTACTACAATTATAAAAAGGCTCTGTGTTAGACAGAAATCTCTCAGAGGGCAACGGACAGATGGATTTGAGCCAGAGACTCCTGCTGCAGCATGAAGGGATGGAGAGGTGGAGGCTGTGATGGCTGGGCCATCATGACACAGAGCTGTGTCCACTTCCAGGTGCAGACCAAGGAGCTGTGCTGTCACCTGCCTCTGAGCTATTCCTACATTTTCCCTGTTGCTCAGGTCTTCGAGGTGTGTGGGATCCATCCTGTGGTCTTCAGCCCCAAGTCAGTCTAGGTCCAGGGCTCATAGGATCACAACAGTTGGTCTTCTAAGAGGGGAAATTTTATGGAGGGAGGTGTTCTCTTGTGTTTATCGAAGTACTATTCTGCAGCATTTATTACACATCTCCATGCACTACATCAAGAAAAAAAAATGTAATAACTATTTTACGTAACACACAATAAGTAGCAATTTGGTATTTCCTACAGGTTTTCTTGTCAAAACCTCTAGGTGATTTCTACTTTATACCCTCTGTTCACAAAATAAAGCCATGGTATTGGCCTGAGCTGTTTGTTGTAAGGATAAAACAGCTAGTGTTTATATGATATTTTTAAATGTTACATGCTGTTTTGGTTAATAAGTCATGGTCTCTATTAGTGAGGGCATGACAAAAACCAGCCAAGCCTCTACTGTACAAGAGTACTGCACTGCACACCTGCTCAGCAAACATGTTTTATGTACTTCACAAAAGGGTAATATTTTTCTTTTAGCAACACTTTTTGCTTTGGCCACAGTGAGTTTTGCTTTATTATCCTGCTGGTATTTTGATATTCATAAACAAGTCTCAAAACAGTTTTAAAACCTGCTTTAAAGGAGTAGTTCAGCAGTAGAAAACAACAGAGCCTCTGTCTACATATATCTTCTGCAGCATTCAGCCTCTTCCCTGAGGTGTTGGACTTCAGACACATTTTATTAACATTCTGGAGTTGTACCCTCCTGACTAACCAGCCATTAGCTGGCTCACTGATCCTTAACTGCAGATCACTTTCTCTCTTATATAGGCTGCATTTCCCTTAGGTTCCAAAATAATTAGTCTCCCGGCTATGGATGTGATTTCTGTTTAAAGGAAAGCAGAAGCAGCACCTCAGCCACTGCTGGCAAGCATCTTTATTCATGCTAAGCTCCTTCTCTGGTTGATATTCACAGAGCACAAGATTCTAACTCTACTTAATAATTAGACTAATACCAGACATACTTACATTTGCCTTCCAGAGCAATTTTCGGCACAGTAAGCAGGGAGTTGCACACACAGAGCTCCCATAGCAACATGTTATTGTTAACCAAAGTTGTGCGCACAGCTCCATGTGCTAAAAATTCACGAAGGACCAATTCAGATGTCAGATACACAGGGGCAACTCCCACGGGATGTCAGTGGAAGGCTCAGAGGGCAGAATAACCTTATAAAAATATAATATTGTGTTATGATATAATCACCCAAAGCTCTGCTAGGTCAGTACTGTGAACTGACCTGTTTTGGATCACAGAGATAAACTCCCATGCTCTCTTTCTGCCAGAGCAGAACATAAGGGTGCTGTCATTACAAAATATTTGAATACTGTTTGTTAAAATGTACTCTACTGAAAGGTGTGATACCTGTATACCAAGGAAGTGTTGGTGCATCCTGATGAATTGTGTGACTGCAAGCATCACTTTGGAGAACAGAAATGGAAAAAAACCTGCTCTTTATCTCAGACTACTAAACAAAATACTGCAAGTGATGTCAGAAGGAGACAAGATAAGCTCAATGTAAATATTCATCAAATAAAATAATAGAAATATTTGCTTGCATAGCATATACTGACCTCTTCATTTAGGAAAGGGGAAAAAAAAGGCAATAAAAATGCTGTGCCTGAGGAGTCACTTTTGCATAGAGTCACAAAAATCCAGGGGACTTCCCCCAAGCATTGAAGAGTGACTGATTGTTTTGATTGTCTTTTGATCATATTATGCCTTTTGATTTGGCCTCCTATTTATTGAATATGTCAAAAGCAATCAGAGTTGTAATAGACTAAAGAAATTTTACAAAAAGGGTAGATATCTAATAAGTAACTTTTGCTTCTGATACTTCCTGCATTGCATAATTTTAGTGACTCTAGGAATATATTTTAACTCAGGTTACTGGACATCATGAACCAGTGAGAACAAACACAATACATGGTAGGTCCCCATAGAAAGTACTGAGCGAATTCAGCTCCCCTGCACCCATACAGAGAGGTATGAGGGCTGTTCCCCTCCTCATGTTTACATCTTCCTAAGGTAAGCGGGACTAGGCACTTTCCGCCCTCCTGCCAAGTCTCCTCTGAGGGATGAGGCTCTGTGCTGTTGCAAGTCCAATTACATCTGCCATTTTTAGGTGTATCACTTGTATCACAGTCAATCATAGCTGTAAATGCTGAGATTCAGACAGCTTACTTGCAAATACAGCAATATAATGCATAATAGCAGCTTTATTTTTGCAAAAGTTACCTGGAAAATAACATTTTCTTTTCAAGTAGAATCAGTCCTCTGTCTTTCTCTGTACATGTGCATATACCAGGTCTGACATAGCTACTTCATACAAGGATGACTGGTTTTTCAGTCAAGCACATGAAGCCAGGGAGGGAGTCTTCTTAATTCCCTGCGAGGGGGGTACTTGGGCAATCTGCATATTTGCTTTCTTTCTCCCCTTTTTTTATTGGATTCCGTCTTCCTAGATAAGTCATTTTAAATGTACATTTCAGGCATTTACTTTGATCTGTTTTCCTGGTAATTAAATTGCCAGTCTTTAAATTGACAATTTAAAATAATCCTAATTAAGACAACATCCCCAAACTTCAAATACTGGTTTTGAATTATAGCGTGAAGAGAATGAATAATGATTCTCTGAGTATTCACTTTAACACTGTCTACTTCTCCCATACAAGGAAATTGATTTTCTCACCTGTCATGTTAACTAAGGGCACAATCCTGCAAATTCTTACTTCCGCAAGTCATTCTTAGTCAGACAGCAATTCACTAGAACTAATTACAAGATTTGCTCACGTGGGTAAGGATGGCCTGGATAAGATCATTTGGATAAATGTGCAAGTCTGTAAGTGCATTGAATAAGCCTGTGCAATAAGCATTTCATACATACTGATGCTTAAGAAGCTGTCCCTTGCGAAACAGTAACTGCAGTTCACATAGGACGTGGAAATAAAGATTTTTACTGGTTGAAATAAAAATAATTATCATAGATACATAGATGCAGTGAATTGTTTTCAATCTGTATCTGAGTAATTTATGATCAAATGATCTGACTGTAAAACATATATAAAAACCTGCAGTACTTTATTTTAAACAACTACAAACATCACTGTGTATTGTGCTATTACGACACTTAGAGAACTTAGACAGATGAGAGCTTATGAGCAACTCAGTTCATAAGTCAGAAGACTAATAAAAAGTCAGGAGAATATGAAAAATATGTAATCTCAATGCCCAACTACTAATAGTCTACAGAGGCTGTGAAACAATTATACATTACTATGTTTACCTCAGCCTTTTATATTTACATATCGGAATGTATGTTGGAGGGTTTAATTGTGAGGCTGTCAAAAGTAAAAGCACTTTGAGAAAACCAAACCATGCAATATTACAGGAGGGAAAAAAAGATTCAAATCTTTTGTTCAAATGGAAATACAGAAAACAACATGTTGTTTAAGCAGGAATTTATTTTCTTCTACTCAAGTGATGAAGAGGCTTTTGTAAAGAAAGGCTTTCATCTTACACATGCAGTACTCCATCACAACATAATTACCCTAATTTGTATTCCACTGTAGAAATAGGCTTTTTCAGCTTAAACAAATTAAGCAACAATCACTAAGCGTACATGACCGGCATTCTTTTCAAGTAACCTGTTATCAGCTCCGGCTACAGCTTTATCTTGATAAAATGGAAATCCTTTTTTATTTTCCTACTTTCCCAGCCCCCCAGGATTCTGCCAGTCAGATTGCCTGGAGAGGCACCATGATTCACTGGCTGTAGAAAGGGACAGTGCATCCAGAGATTATTTCCTACAACCTCACTAAATCATTATGTGATCTGGGTCAAATCCTGACTGCCTTTGGGCCCCTGTTTAGGAGAGAGCCTAAGTATACACTTAACTCTGCACATGTGAATAACCCGGCCACACTCAGAAGGTCTTTTCAACAGCTGCATGTGCTCCCTGCTGAATAAAGGCTTTTCTGCTGCTCTTTTCCTCTGGCTTTGGTTGATATTATGTGTCCTGAAGGATGACAGGACAAGCTCCATCTGTATTTGTATTACTTGTCCTTTAGCCGTGTAACTGTGGATATCCCTGCTGTTTGTACATATTCTTCTAAATATTAATCTCACTCTGACCTGGTGGATCACTTCCAGTGAGGCTTTGCCTTCATCACCTTCTCCTCCTCAGTTCCTCCACGTATGAGCAGGGTATCTTTTCCACTGCTGGATTTCAATGAGATAAAATCTCCTTGGTGCCCACTTTACAAGATGCAGCTGTGGAAACGGCATCTGGCTTCATGTGGGCTTGTTAACATACTGACACAAAGAACTCCCCCAAAAACAACACCAAAAAAGAGGAGAAATAAGGCCATTCCAGAGGCACGGTAGGAGGATAGAGGTAACCTGTCTGCTCACGAGGCAGTAGTTACCAGAATTTGGACACTTCCTCAGGGAATAAAAAGTTCAGCCCTAAAGAAGGCTGATCCACCATACAGAGATCTTTTCAAAGTAGGTAGCTCCTAGCAGGAATGAGATGAATAGGAAGAGAATGTACCAAGCTCCAAGGAGTGGGAACTATCACTGCTCCTCCTGAAGTGCTGGAGAAACAGCACATTTGTTGTGATCTCCTCTGACACAGCGGAGATCGGCTGTTAGAAATATGAGAATTAGTGGCAGCAGCTGGGGAATGACACCTTCCCCAGAGTCCTCCCATCTCCCTCTCTTTCCCAGCCACCCCTTGCAGACTTTCCTTTCTCCTGCAATCCCCACCGACTGTCAGAGAGGAGGAGTCTCAAGGCTATTTCACGAGGGAAGGTGAGCTGAGGGTGCCCACAGCACAGAGAGGGCAATGCCCTCACTGTTGCGGCACAGTACCACATGTCTGGGAAGGGTGAACGGAGCAACAGTTTTGATAGCAACCAACAGTCCAGCAAACTAAAATGGGGCTCCTGAACATGGGTAGAGGATGTAGATTGATGAGGCTTCAGGAGAGGAGGCATGAAAAATGGGATGAGTCTTCAAAGATCATGTAAGCCAGAAGCCGAGGGTGGACACAACCCAGGTGAGGCAGTCCCACAGCAGCCCAGTGATGTTGTGACAGAAATAGGTCCTACTGACAGTCCAACTATCATCAGGCAGAGACAAGGTAATGAGTTGGGTCCAAGGTCAACCCAGAAAATCTGAACAATAATTCAGAAACAAGGGGCTCAGAGCAGGCCTAATTACCCAGACCTGAGCTGAAATGGGGTGATTGAGCTGATGATATGGGTGCAGTGAGGCTGACCAGGACAATTAGGGCCCCATCCCAGCCTTCCCCAGTCACCAATCCGGATCCTGGATTGAATGGAAACCTCTCTTTTTCTCAGAAAAAGCAGAGAGAGTAAGTAGTAGTTGTAGTGCTCCTTCCTCAGTGTTTAATATCTTATTTGTGCTCAGGAGTTCCTGAAATTAATACCTCAAAATCTGGTCTTTTAGCTCCACCACTCTTTGAACTACCAAAATCCAGCACTTCTTGGCACCTAATGGTGAATGCATTGTCCTCCCTTGTCATCACTGGATCCAAGGAGGGATATGAAACAGTGGGCATTGGAAAATTCATACCAGAGAAAAGTGGTGAAGACTTAGGGGGCTTAAATAGTCTTCACAGGCAAAGTAAGGACCTGCTAGGAGAATCCTCATGCTTGATATGAGGATTATCACCCATGTGTCATACGTCGTGGCACACACAGAAGATATCAATCATTTGTAGGAAAATGGGATGGAAAAATCCACATAATAGAGACCCCTTCCTGTCAGAGAGCTGTGACTAAATGAATTTGCTGCTTGACCTTGAGATTCAGCCTTCTTGAACTCCTTTTTAAAGTTTGAAATTTCCAGTGCATCCATCAGAAATTAGAGAAGATGGGTAAGAACGTAGGTCTTTGCTGCAACAGCAAGACAAGTTGTAACCCACTGGAGGTTGTTTCAATTGCCAGTTCTGGCTGCCACTATCAGAACAGAGCTGAGCAAATACTTTCTCTCATGCCTGTTCCCCTTTCCTCCCTTGGTGTTTCATTTCCATCTGTGTAGTCAGGGGTATGGTTGCACTAAGTACCCAAGAAGAAAGCTTCTTTTCCTTTCAATCAAACCAACCTGCCTCTCTTGCTCCAAGCTTTCATGCCATGGCTGGAATCCAAACAAATGATTTAGCCCTGTTGAATTTATTGCCTCTTTTAAGGAATTTCATCATCTCCTTTACCCTGTCCATGCCCAGGAGTAGCAAATTGTAAAGGCAATCTTAAATTTAAATGTACCATTCTGTTTACTGAACAGCGAACCTTCAGGCAATAAATACTACAGCAGGAATTCACCAGGACTCTGTTAGGGCTTGACAGCCCCGACAGCCATTGCACAAATCTTTGTTCGTCCTGACAACATGGGTTTTTTTCCCAACCAAATGAATTACAAATTTGTTTTTAATCTTTGGGGTTACTCCTAATGCCGCAGAAAGGATCCAAAGCTGCTTAAAACTGTATTCACATTACCAGCAGGCAGTAAATTTCAGACTACTAGGCAAGCCCATTGTCACTCAATGTGAACAACACCACAGAGAAGAGACTCGGCAAAACTTTTGTCCATGTACTAGAGTTCTCTAATGCGTTTCATACACAGCGAGTGCTCTGGACTTTTCTGGTTTTAGAAGTCACTTCCCTGGTTCCCAGACAGATGACCTGCCCATCATGTGGAACCTCTAGAGGCACCGTGCAGGTGCTAAGTAGCAATCTTAGCATGTGCAATCATGTGATTGTGTTAACTTCTCCTTGGTTCTACAAGTGTGACAGCTCCAGGAGTTGTTCAGCAAGGTTTCAAGCCAAAGCTAATTTCTGTACAATGGGATGAATAACGCTGTGAATCCATATTTGCTCAGACTTGTAGAGCCTTCATGGTTATCCTGGTTCTATAACACGCTTGTCCCAAGGCTCCTGAAGAGGAAATAAGACTTTTACATAAGCACAATCTGAGTTCTCCCCAACCTATGAATCTTTTTCAGTATTTCATTAAGGTGGAATTTACTTCCAGGCTACACTGGAATACATTTTTTGATTCTTTTTGCCTTCTCTCTGTGGATTTCAGATTTTCATCCTTTTCCTCCTTGAAGAACTCTGGATCTCTGCTACTTTAATGCAGTCTTGCAGAACCCTTCAGTCCATGAAATAAAAGGAAAAACACAATTCCCACAGAGACATCACTTCTTGGTGTCAAAGCAGTTGAGATTCCTGTGCTAATCTTGTAAGAAGATTCATTAAGTGGTATCACCTCATCACATCCAAGTGTGATGCCTTCCCAAAATGTGCCATTTAGGGCTGCACCTCATGACCTGCTTGGAATGAACTGATAGGTGCTTTGCTTCCCAGCCTTTGCCCACCTGCCCTCCCTGCTGCAGGCATTATGCAGACTCCAGTCAGGTATGGAGCAGGCGGTGCTTAACTCCTAGTTTTTACATCATGCTTCTGTCAGTGAGCTTCTAACATCTTAAGGATATGAAAAAGTTAAAAGTTGTGTTTGATCCAAATCATCAGAGTGGAGGAAGCCACACATGGTCCCCAAGACAAAGGGACTCTCACTCTGCTAATGTGTGAACTCCCTTCTGCATCTGTCCCCACTCAGCCCTTTATTGCAGTGAGCAATTTTGATAGAGTGTTGGGGCACTGAATGCATCAACAGCCTTTAATGTCCCCAAATAGCCTCACCTGGGGCCTCCACCCATATCCTCTGCCCATATCCTGGGATGTCCATTTAAGCTCAGTCCTGAGTCTCCAGCCTTACTTCAAGCTATATTGGTAGAGGTGTATTTGTCTCCTGTCTGTGTTCCTGTCTCCTGGCTGGACCATGGTCTACTGTCATGACTTTGTCTTCAGCCCTGCCTCTTGCTGCTTCATCTGACCAGAGTTCCAGGATAGACCTCCACCTAAGTCATCACCCTGCCTTCAGCAGTCTGGGACTGTTGACGAACCTCAATATCAGCTCCCAGGTCTGCTCATCCTGTTCAGACCCTGCAGGACTGTGCCCTGGAGGTGAGGGCTCCCTGAGTCACTCTTGCCTAGGCTTTGAGGCTCCTCTGGGGTGGCTGGAGCCAATTCATGCTGCCCCCAAAGAGCTGTAGGGACTGAATGGCTGGTGTGGGTGGAATGAGTGTGGGGGTGTGTGACCAGTAGCAGGAAACTGGAATGCTGAAGCTATCAGTGGGGTTGAGCAAAAGTGGGACAATCCAAATTTCCCTGAACCCTCCTCTTAAACTATGTGGTTGCAGAGGGTCAGGTTGTCCCTGGGGGCCAAGGGCATCATAGAACAAGGCAACCTGGCTTGGGGATTCACCATCCTCTACCTGGCCTGGGGATGCCACCCCTGAAGCCAGGTAGAGGATGAGGTCAAGCCATTCTAAGACTGGACTAGTGGTGCTTGAGTTGCCTCTCAGAAGCTTCTAAGGCCAGGGAGGTTCAGGAATTTCCTAAGGAGACCTGAAGGCTGGGGAAGTTGAATGATGATGGCTAGGAGGTTCATGTTCCTGGAGAGACCACGGGGCATGCAAGGGCTCTTAGCCACCCCTGAAGCCAGGAGGCCAATTTAAGGATCAAGTCAGCTCTGAAGAGTGTGTTTATGTGGTAGGGTCAATCCTGAGGAGCTTCAGAAGTGGAAGGGTGTTCTTGCCACCTCCAAAGAGCCACAGTGTACTCCAAAGTCTGGGCAGCTGGGAATGGGGTTGAAATTAAGGTGCCCCAGATGGGTAGGGAGCTGGTAGCTTGTACCTCTCCTGGCTTCCCAGTGTCTGTGGCTCAGCTTTGGAGTTTCTCTGGGGTGCCTGAAAACCCCTCCAACTCCTGACTCTCTTAGGTGAGTCTGGTGTGAGGGATCTTTCCTCACAGTCACGGTTTTTGTGTGGGTACATAGAGAGAGATGTAGGGAGATATTGGTTAGTAAGACTCTAAGGCTGAATTTCCGTCTCTTGCAGGGTGTTGAGCAGAATGCTGATAGAAGAAAAGGCTGTTTACAGAATATATAACAGATACTTCAAAGAGTTTTCTAGCTTTGAGTTCTTCAGGCACAGGCTTTTGTGCATAAGGCATTTCATGTTCAGTAAACCTGATACAATATATTCCCTATTAGATGAAGGATTGCAATTGCTCCAGTTTTCTCCCTGGTCTGCAGCTTAAAATTTAGGTGATGATACAACAACTCATGATTTCTGTCTGAATTTGGGGCTATGTTAGAAGATGAAGGTAACTCTCTGCTCTAATGAAAGGATCAAGGAAATTCTAAGTACTCAAAGCTGCAGATCTCTAGGAACCCCTCAAAATAATGAGAGAATAAGCTGCACACTGTTCCAGTGCCTTATAAACCTGCTGAACTTTATGCATGTTAATAGCTTCAGTAACTGAGACAGGAGGGTATATTGATTTACAGCATTACAAATATGCTTACAGGCATGCAGAACTAAGGTCTTTGTTTTTATCCAGACTCATGTATCATTTAATTATTCTAGATATTTTAGTTCCACAAGTTAATTTTTGAATATCTACGGTTTCTTTAGCAGTGGTATGTTAAGTTCTCTTTTATTTTGAATATTCAATTGTAATTGTATATAATCTTGATCCATTAGATACCTTCCTTTTCTTACAGAAACAAAACTTTATATTTTGTGTGCAGAACCCATTTCAAAACAGAATAGACAGAAAGACTGCTAGTAGAAATCTGTCAGTCAGAATCAAATCAGACTGAAAGCAGAAAACTTCACGTGCAGAGAGAAGATTAGCATTTTTTTCTTTTTTCCCCCAGTCCCTTCCATTTGTGAGGAGCCTTAGCTTCACTTGGAAACAGGCTTGCATTAGGCGATTTCTCATCAAGTTCTTTATGCACCCAGCTGTCAATGTCTGTGTGTAATCCCAGACAGTTTCCCTTTGCAGCTGTGGGGGGCCTCCTTTGATGCGCCTCTGTAGGTGGTTGCCGGCCCCTCAACCGGTGCTGGCAAACAGAATCTCCTCTGTAGAGGAAAGGAAAACACTCTGGTGATGCCATGTGACTGTTAGCTTTATGCGTGCAGGAGGAACTGACGTCAAGTGCCTCAGGATATTGTTCTAATGCAGTAACACGATGTTGTCGTGTGTATCTCTGTGCATCTAATATACCTAACTCAGTGCCTGTGGTGAATGTGGTCAGTATATCTCCCTTCTACTCTTGGTCTCTTTTACTTCCAAGGCTCTCCACGTGTACTGAAAAAAAAAAAAATTGCAGGGTCTGCTTGTGACTATCAGTTGAAAATACGGTGACCTCCTCTAGGACATAGTAAGAACAGTTTTCTTGCATTGTTCCTACCTGTGCAGTTGTAGGTGTTGTTAATACAACAGAGCAAATAAGTAAGAGTGCAACAGAGGGGAACCAATGCTGATTTTATTTTTGCTTCTTGCTTGGGAGGAAAGGGAGAGAAGTTATTTCACGAATCTTTGGTATGCAGCAGAGTTCACAGCATGGTTAAAGTTAGAAGGGACCACTGGGTGTCTTGTAGTCCAAACTGCTTGCTCAAGCAGGGACCCCTGCAGCACGTTACTCAGGATTGTTTCCAGATGGCTTTTGAGTAACTCCAGGAAGGAGACTCTGCAACATCTCTGGGGATTCTCTTCCAAACTTCAGTCATCCTCACAGTAAAAAAGATCTTCCTTGTGTTCAGATGGAGCTTGCTGTGTTCGAGCTTCTCCTTTTGCCTCTCATCTTATTGACCAGCACCACTAGAGAAGATCCTGCCTCCATCCTCTTGACACCCTCCCTTCAGATACTAGTGTTCTCTTTTTTTGGTCACAGCTTTCATATCTTTCCAGTCTGAATGTAAATACTGATATAACAGGCTTAAAAAGTGATGTCAAACAATAAAACTAGGCCAAAATTTTCAATATTATGTGTAAATGCAAGTAGAGACTTGTGCTTTGCTGAGGGGACCATGCAGCTAGTGTCCTATGAAAATATCCATGTTTAGGTGAACCTAGTTGCCCAGAAGCTTCTGTCTTCCTCTGGTGCCTCCCTGCACCATGGGAATATGCAGAATGTGATTGTACATATAGTATACATAGCCTGAGAGAATTTACTGAGGAGTATAAAAGCATGGGATAAAAATGTAAGGGTTGATGTAATAATGTGTGAATTGAGGCAGTGATGTAATCTGGTAGAACCTGCACTTACATGATCATCTGGCTGTATACGAAGCACATTCTTACCTGCTCAAGGACCTAGCCTGTTCTAAAGTTTGAGGGGGTTATTCCTAATGTAACTGTGTGCATTGCTCATATACCTTTTCCTTATGGATGTAATATTTTTTTCTGTTTTCTAACCCTATTGGGAGCTTGTTGTAAAACATGTCTTGGGTGAACTGCAAACTATGACCTACTCCTTTTTCTTAACTGAGAGTAATTGTCTTTTGGCCTCAGAAAATGTAGTCTTGATCTGCTACTGTGGTAAGGATACAGAGGAGGCTCATGTCTACCCTCATCTGCCACATCACCATTGCAGGGAAAACAAAATGGTAGAAATAATGCTATTTAAAGGAAAAGCCCCCTGTTTTTCCTATGCTTTGTGAACACCCATTTGGACATCTTGGATTGTGCCTTCTCTATACTTCAGTGCTGTGGGCAGTTTATTTTGTATTTTAACAGTGATCTGAGATGATAACAGTGATGCTTCTTATGCACTCTCATCATGGTACAACTTTTACAGCGCTTCCTGGGATGACAATTTACTTGGGGGTCGGCACTACTCCGTCATGTCCATCAGCTGAGATCCAGCACACCAGCAGCAGAGAACCCGGACGCAGCTGCACAGGTCCCTTCAGAAGGGGCTGACTCGGAGTTTCCCGTGCTAGGGAGCCAAGCAGCAAGTACTTCCTGCAGATGATATGAAGCAGAGGATGATCGGCATCCCTTTCATGCCGGCTGTGCTTGTGTATCATAGGGCAGGAGCTCGGATCAGGCACGCTGGCACAGTTGCGTTTTTCACCTTCTCCCCGAGGAAGTCCAGGGGGAGAGAAGGATCCCCTCCCTGTGCTAGAGATGCACAGGAGCAGGCAGCCCCATATGCTGAGGGTGACAGCACGAAGCTGTGTCAGAAGTAGTTTTAGGCTGGATATTACGGAAAAGGCTTTTCATCCAGAGGGTGGCTGGGCACTGGAACAGGCTCCTCAGGGAAGTGGTCACAGCACCAGCCTGACAGAGTTCAAGAAGCGTTTGGACAACGCGCTCAGGCACATGGGGTGACCCGGGCGCCGTCCTATACAGGGCCAGAAGTTGGACTTGGATGACCCTTGTGGGTCCCTTCCAGCCAGGAATGTTCTGGGCCCCATGTGCGTGCACGGGGCTC
>WEIT01021197.1:158213-189077 GCA_013389985.1 Dryoscopus gambensis
GTGCTGCCCCTGCGGCCCCGGGAGCGGCCGGCGGTGGTCCGCGGGTGTCGGCCGGCAGCAGGCGGCTGCCGGGAGGCTGTAAAAGCTGGGTCCTGGCTTCTGTGCCTGCGGGCTTCCAGCGTCCAAGAGGCCGTTCCTTGGTGTATCCCATCGGCGTGTTGCCAGGAGACCGTGATTTTTTGTTTGTTTGTTTTGGATTTTTAAAATTAATTTTCTGCTGCTGAACAGGGTTATGTGGTACTTTAGGACGGTGGAGTCAGCGTCCCCGGCGGCGTTTATTGAAAGGCTGGACGTGTCACTTAGTGCCGTGATCTAGTTGACATGATGGCGTTTGGTCATAGGTTGGACTCGATGATCTCGGAGGTCTGTTTTGACCTGATTGATTCTGAGGTTCTGTGATTTCAGTTTCCTTCTGCCCTTTCCTTCTGTTAAACATAAGCTTATCAAAACTGTGGGCTAGAGGGTAGTTTTGTGCTATTTTTAGTTGTAAAATGTTACCTAACAGAGAAAGGAGTTGTCTCTTCACCCGCCCTGCCTCTTTCCTCCACCTCCCCCTTTGCCCCAGATACTTTTGGTGCTTTCAGCTGTTATTTAGAGCTTTACTGTGGTTTTCTATTCTTCTTGCTTTTCGTGGAAAGGCAATAAACTGGTTGCAGAACCATACCAGTGTTTTTGATGAAGACCTGAAATTATTTAGGAAACCTTATTCTTTAGCCTGCAGAATAACTTCACTGAGGCACCTGCTTTGTTTGCATCTCTGTTACTTCTACAGATTGTATTAAAAGAAAGGGATTATTTTAGACAAGAACAAACAGTATTTGCATGTTGGGTTGTGTAACAGTTGAATGACACTGCAGTTAGTTTCTTTATGGGAAAAATAGTGCAAAATACTTCTAATTGTTTACGGTAGGAAGAATTTACAGTTTGGGATTTTTTTTTTCCTGAAAAGGATAATTTCTGTAGAGGTCTGAAAGTTCCAGTGGAGAAGAGAGCAGTGACTTACAGAAAATGTTTTCCCCAGTGCACCCTTGAGGGTGTGGGATGGGTGTCTCTCTAGAAATGTTGCCTCATAGCAATACTATAAAGAACTCCTCACCTGTTTCTAGGAATCATGTAAAAGAGGTGGTTTCTGTGGGCAGGGAATTTTGAGAAGGGATTAAAGAGGAAAACGGCATGTGCTTTACCCAAGTATTTTTCATTAGGAGACATACATATGTATATATATTCCATTTTCCTGTGAAGAGAAGCTTTTGAAGCTCTTTGAAAAGCAAGGTTGTTTAATTGGAGATGACTTCAAATTAACAAAGGGCTCATCCTGTTTGAAGATGTCATTTTTGGTAGCCGTGACTATGTGTATATAGATGTGGAAGGCTTCTACTCTTCCTACTAAGTAGTTCTAAGACTTTGATGTCAGTCCTTTGGAGCCTCCAGAAGGCCTGTAAAAAGCCTACTTGGTTCCTTCTTTCTGGCATCTCAAGGGTGTTGTCTGACAGCACCAGTGCATGCAGTATGGAAATACTGCATTAGTGGCACCTCTGTAAAACAAAATGTTTTTGTAGCTACTTAATAGCACTCATGAGTTATGTCACTGAAGTGATTTCTAGCCCTTAATATCCGAGTATGAAGGTCACCATCATGACAACAGTATATTGGGAAACCTCTAATAAAATAAATGTGCATGGAAATTGCTTTCATAGATTCTTCTATGTTTTGCTAACATAGACAAATAATAAATTGATGTCTTCAAACTTTAGTGTGCTTGGAACTCCTACAAGTTTTGCAAGGCCTAGTAGCTGCTGAGGTGTCCTTAATTTCTTTTGCTGCTTTCATGTGGGAATCAAGAAAGGACCTGAGAAAGGTGCAGAAACACTGAGCTGGGGATTTGACTCTTTGCTGTGTTTCTAATTTAGTGCCTATCACTTCTGTTTAGGTTTTATGCAGAACTGGTTCTGCTTAGAATATAACCAAATTTAATTTTGAGTGCTTTGCACTTCTGGAGCTATGAGAAAATCTGATGTTGAAAGAAGGCTGTAATCAGAGAGTGAGGGTGAGTCGTGAAACTCTTTTGAATGCTGTTGGACTGTTTAAAATAATGTAGAACGAAGTGATAAATACTGTACATCATGACTTCAAGAGTAAACTACTGATACAGATTTTATCAGTGTGGATAAGTTTTCTAATCACTGAATTAAATGCATGGAAAGTTTCTCTGCCATCTGTGCACCCAACATTAAGTCATGCAAGTTATCTGTATGGTGGGAGCTCCTTGCTCTCTTCTCTGATGTTATTTTTAGCATGCTGTATTTCCAGGGAAATATTTTGACCCTTGTTCATGAGGACAGAAGTATCAGGCTGATGGGATAGCAAGGTTGGGTATCTATCATTTGCCATTAGGGAAGGGAGTTCAAATCATTGCCAATCTGTGGGGATGAATGTAGCCATAGACTTCTGGAGTGCAGTGATTGTTTCTAGTGTGTAAAATACAGATTTTAGTACTGACAAGCACTCTTAAAGCATAATTCAGGTAGAGATTTCTGGTTCCAGGGGCAGTCTTTCGGAATTTGTAGGCAAGGTAAGCTGTGCTATGTACTGTGGGCAAAAAGTAGTTTTGAAAGGAAAAAAAATTGAGAGTTTATTAAAGTCTACATTGAGTAAAAAAAGTCACTCTTGTTCTGAAACACTCTTTGTGTTTTAATTTATTTTGTCTGTCCTGAACTTACATTGATTGTTACAGTACTGTGATCTATTTCCCAGGTGCCAGCCAGCCTTACTGGAACTCTTAAGGCTGCTGCCATTAGAAACTGTTCCAACTTTCTGCAGCTGCTAGGTCTTGATCAGAGGCTGCTCCTTTTGAGCTCCTGTCTCCCTCCAACTTGTGCCAGCACTGCTGCATGAATATCTTGTATAAGCTGGACTGAAATCTGGCTGAGAACCCATTTTTCCCACTCCTTGTGAGTAGCTTTTCAGCTGGTTGTATTCCCATGCCCGGTTCACTATACAAGCTTTAGTGACTGGCACAGAGGAGAAGCTACCTGGATATAGGAATGATTGAGTTTAAAAAAATAGCCTTAGGTGGAAGACTGTTTCATTGTTTGTAGTTCGTATGCTATGTTGGCAAATATGAAAGAGATTTTCTGTTCTTAGAATCATGTTTGTCTGGTCAGAGGGAAGGAACTGTGAAGTGCAGTGTACCTCACAGAACCTTGTGCTACTGCTGTGTTTGCAGTTGGCTTCAGGAGAATCTGCTTACAGTTACAGAGCTTTGGCTGTTCAGCACTCTGAGCATACAAAGGAAGGGAAAGTGCTTTCTTAGAGCAAAGAAATACAGAAATGTTATGTTTCCCTTCCTGTTAATGAGGTTTGTATGATATTGTATCATGAAGCTACATTTTCAGCCTTATAGGTTAAAAGTCTTGCAGTCACCCAAAGGTGTCTGCTTCCTATATGTTTTATACATACTCCATCAGTAGAGTTCCACAGATGGGAAATTATGTTAATCAAATGAGTTGAAATAAAGATTTAGGAACACTTGCTGTGTAAGCAAAATATGAAAAAAATAATCATCATTTTAGTCATATTTATAACTACTCAGGAATACTGGTTTCTAATAGTAGATACACTACAAAGATAAAGGGGTGATTCTCATGGTATCTTACACCTTAATCTCAGAAAGTGTAGGGTCAAAAATCTTAGGAGAAGTAGAATTTGTCTAGTGAGAAGGAATGTGCTAGTCTGGCTGTTACTATTGGGTATTGCTTCCTCTATTTTCTAGTAATGCTAAAATACACTTTCCTTCCCATACTAGACTTCTTACAGCAAATATTGATATACAATGTTTTTCCTACCTGAAATCTGGAACTCTGCATCTCCATTTCAACACTGAGACTGTTTTCTGCCTGTAAAGCTCAGTATCAATGAGTTATTTACAAGCTGACCAGTATGGCAGGGAAATTTCCTTCCTCCATGAGGGCATGTAAACCTTTAAAAACACACATATAAGCCATATCTAAATAACAAGTTAATTTTCTGTTTTGCTGTCGTATACTGTGTCCTTAAACCCACCTGAAGAGGTTTTCTAGGGCTGGGTGCCCGAGGGGAGGCAGGTTCTCTGTGAGGTCTCAAAGTGGCAGTGTGCAGTGGGCATACTGTTCTAAAAGGTACTCTGTAGTTTGATGATTTTTTTTTTTTTAGTATGAACTTATTTTATAACTGTTACAGCTATTTGGGTTTTTATATGAAGTTAGTTTATAACTGTTACAGCTGTTTTAGCTCAGTTTGGCTGTTTTGCAATTAATAATAGATAAAGGAGGATGCTTTTCCAAAATATACCACTGATACTATCTGTTTTCCAAAAATTCGCTAGATGTGGGAAACTCCAAGCCAAATGCGGAAGTCCAGAACTGAGTTCTCATAAATGAATAGCCTGCATTCTTGGGCTTTCAAGAGTCAGAAGCTTTATCAAATGGAAGTAACAAATCATGACAAAAATAGGTTATACCAGATGACTCTGCTGCCCTCTCCTAGTTTTGCAAGACACAAGGAAGTCTCTAGGTGAAGCTGAGCTCTCTGGGCTGTGTTCTGGGGAAATGTCTATGTAAGGTGAAGTAGCTAGGGCGTGTGTGGTTTGGGGGAGACAGCCAATTAAGGATGAAGCTTGAGAATTGGTTTGGCTTTGCTGGGTTGTTGGTTTGAGAGGTCTTTGGGGGTTTGATGTAGCTCTTAATGAACCTATGCATGGCAGGAGCTTGGGAGCCTAGGCGTAGATGATGATACCTGCATAGCTCTAGATTTGGAGATGGCAATTTAGTAGTGTTCCTTTGTGGCCTTAGATGTGCGTTATTTACAAAATGTTTGTTTATTTTTAAGTAATTATTCAATTGCTCATAGTGGCTAGGAGCAGACCTCTAAAGAGATTTTTCTTGAAGTAGATGCTAAATTAAGCAAGCTCTTAAACCTTAGTGCATATTGGTACAGATGCATACAGAACCCCTTCTTTTAAAAGCTGTGAATTCGAGTTGGAATTTCACATCTGAGTTGAGCAGTATGCTTGATTTGTTTTAGGAAATTACCCAACAAGTATTCTGTTCAGGGCTGAACCTGGCTTTCTAAGTGATTTGCTTGTGTGTGTGAGAGGATGCAGTTAAGTTTTTAAACATAGGTACATAATTAGGCTATTACAGGATTTTTATGTGAAATCTGTCCAATTCTGTACTGTAAAACCAGAGCTGCGTGTGGTTTAAAGTTTTTCCAAGGTTTTTAATTGCTTGGTAATTTTATTCTTTCTGCATAAAAAGTTTTAACAGGGCTTTTTTTTTTTTCCCCCAAGATGGCTAAGATTCTACAGCTTAATGCTAGCTAATTTTCCCCATCATAGCCTTTCCTTCCAGTCTCCTGTGCGTAGCTCTTCTGGCTTCTCATAGGCATATGAAAATAGTTTTGTATAAAAGGTATTTACAAGAAAGTTCAAAAGCTTTTCCTTCCTTGCCTGGCTGTCCCCTTCTCCCTGCTAACTGCAAGTATTTAGATTAGCCCCACTGACCCTTAACAAGCACTTTCTCCAATGAATAATATTAACTCGGTGGAGAGTTTTTGTGTGTGTCCTGTATGACCTTCTTTAGACTATTTGTGGTCCCTCAAGCACTTCTGTCAATGGTGTTTCTGAGGATAGGGACTTAGTCTGCTTAACCATGTATATTCTGGAGCAGGAGAGTGTACTCTGCTGCTTCTGTAGCTATCCTTCCTCTTCCCTCTGACAATATCTAGATCACAGTACAGTCACTGAAGGTGTAATAGTTGTGCTGTCAACTTGGTGCCCAGCTGGCAGGTGTGATTGCAGCTTGCAGAATTCTGTCCTTAGCTGCATCCCTTTAAGGCCTGAAACAACTCGAACTGTCACACCCTCAGATGAAGAACAATATACCCCTGCAAAAAACCCCCAAAACCCAAGGAAACCTCTAGTTGTTTTGATTCTAGCATATCAAACGATTTGTGTTTCAGGTTGGTTTGGATTTTATTTTTGGGGAGTGAAGTGAAAAAATAAAAGAAGCAAAAACCCCCGCCAACCAATCAAACAAAACTGAATGGGAAAGAACTCAGCATGTGAAACAAGGTGGAACAGTTGCCTTTTTTAGTTTCAGAAAAATTAAACATATATGAATTGTTCCAGAAGAATTAATCATAGGTGGATTATCTGTTAACAGTGTATGCTATATCTGCCACTAGTGACTGGCAACTAAATGATTTGTGAAATGATAGTAGCTTTATGCTCATGAGGCTTGGTTGGAGCTGGCAAGAGATGGTATTGCTCTAGGGCTTCCTTTACTTGTGTTGAAATATATTGTTTTTCCTTTATAACGTGTTAAGATCAGCTGCATTACAGATGTGATGGCTTTCTCAGTCCTGGGCTGGTTTCTGCTTTCTGTGATGCAACATCAGAAGTATTTTCAAACTTGATCAGGCTAGAGGGCTGTATAGGAAGTGTTCACATTCCAGTTACTGACAGGCACTGTTACCTCAAAATGAATATGAGCTTACAGTAAACTTAAAATTTTATCAATTTTTCAGTTATCTTAAGTTCACTACTCTTGTGGAAGGTGTAACTGAATTCTCTAATTAACCTCTTTATGTGAACGTATGCTTCCTTATTTTTTGATCTTTTTTCTAATGTATTCCATATTCGTATTTTTTTTCCCAGTCTTTTCACAGGACAGTCTTTAATATCTACTACTTCCTCAGATTTCTGCAAGTTTTGAAAACAGTTCTTTAAGATAGAATTGACAGATTCTGAGTTCTGGCAGTTGCCCATCACTGCTGTTTCATGTTTCCTACTAGACAATATTTATTATTAAGGCTTTTTACAATCTTCTGATTCCAAGTGGGTGGTCAAGTGTGACTTTGCTAGAGCTGTCTGTATTGATGCATCTTTGATGTGGTATCATTTTCTGTATGATTATTTTTGTTTATGGCTAACTAACTGCCATTATGTTGTGAAATGACTTGCTTAAATAATACCTATCTGAATCTCCTTTCTGATTCACTTGCAAATCTGTGATATCATCTATTGTGTTTTCTTTGAAATAGTGTGTGTATCCTGCTTTTTCCCGTGTTGTGCAAAAATCTTAAACTGTTGAAACTGTCTTTGTTGAAGTGGTTCAAGGCAGAAGTCTAAGAGAAAAAGACCTCTTTTTCTCAGACTACTGTCAGGAGGTTGTGGTAGGGAAGACTGGGAGCTTAGCTAGCATCTAAAGTATTTTCTACTCTTCCTCTCTGTATGTGCCTAGTCTGCTGCCTGCTGTAAGCCCAGCAGTTCCCTAGCAGTGAAGGCCTCTCCCCATCACCACTGGGTACAGACACACTCATGCTTTTTTGAGAATTTCTTGGAACAGGAAGGAAAGAAGATAGTATAGTAGAGAGTTTATTACAAAAAAATTTGTGCCTAAGATAATAACCTCATATCTAGAGCTTCTGATTACTCTTTGTGGGTGTTTTCTTGGGGAAGGGCAGTTCTCTATGTGCTTTAATCCGCTTGGTGAGGGAATGAAAGGCTGTGGAAGTTTCCTCAAGATGTCAGTGTATGAAATGTTTTTAATTTAATGTTGTACTGTAACAGGTTTAACTCCCTGTTTCTTCTGTAGTGGGAAACACTGTGTTCAAGATGGTGCCTTATAACGTCACAGAAACTGTATTCATCTGTGTATGATCCAAATGAAAAGGTAAGTAGTATGGTGCATGTTTTCTTTTTGACATCTTATGTAATACTGACATTGTGCTGCTACTAACAATGGTAGTTCTCTTGGTACAACCCATTGCTGGTTCAATAGCATGTTTTTCTTTCTAAACCAAAAAAAAGGAAGTTGCTTTTGCAGGATACGTGTCAAGATTGGATACTACTTTGAGTGTATACCAAAAGGGTGAATAAATGATTGTGAGCTTGGGAAAGTTACATACCGGCCTGAACATGTTATAATTATGAAACAACTGCTAATGTTTTGCATGGTGTGGGTGGTAATGGGCCTGTTAAAACATCCAGAAGCTAGACTAGCCAAAAGCTGTTTGTGGAAACACAACTAAGTAATAGTGGCAGCATGATTGTTAAATGATCTGGCATGGGGGTGGGAACTTCAGAGTTTGGAAGAAGATGGACCTTCAAGGCCTGCAGAGAATACAAATCCTCATCTTGGGGCTTGTGCAGTAGCAATCTCAATTTACGGTTACAAGCCAAGAAAAACTTTCCTTGTGGAAGATTGTCTTGGCATGGCCTCGGAAGTAACACACTTGGAAAAATAATGTGACTGAAGATTCAAGGGCAAGGATGCCAACAATTCCAGACTGATTGGCTTGTCCTTATATACCAGTGTAGAAGCAATTAACCAGAAGTGAAACAGTATTAGGAAATGGGGAAAACCAGTGTGTACCTAGTACTGTGGCTTTACAGATTTTTTTCAGGTGATTTCTTTTTTTTTTTTTCTCCTTAAGGTTCTTGCTTAATTAAGGTCCCCTTGCTTTTTTAAATGCATAGGTATATTTAGGCCATATAGTTGGGTATTTGGTTTCTCATTACTAGGAGCTGTGTAATTTCAGCCAGTGACCACTACAGACAGTAGAATGGGCAGTGAAGGAAAAAAGCAGAGAAGAGCTTCAACTGTCTTTGTAATGACAAGACTTTCATGTGACACCTTTTCAGCCAAATTAGTGGAAATGACATAAAAAAATGTTACCTCAAAGCTGTATGTGATTTCTCTTTTTTTTTTGTGCTGGACTGGAGTCCAGTCTCTGTTTCTTTACTGCAGAATTGAAAAATTAAAATGAATGTCAAAAATTCTTACTCTCTTGATACTGAAAGTCTTGTCTTGCGCTATGACCACAGCTGATTGATAAAACAGCTTTTATATACCAAGAACTAGGTTGATGAAGCATTTGAGTCATGACACTTCTCAATACCAAGTATTTGGGAGTATTTTTAAAATTCCCCCTCAAGTCTGTATGCCTAAAAATCATAGGGTACCTGGAATGCTGAAATTTATATTCAGAACAGGTTGTTATGAGTATGTTGGTAACCTTTTTAGACCAGATCCCCAGCTAAAAAAAGCTCTTCAAAAAAATTGCTAGCTTCTGTGGTGTACTTAAGGTATTTGTACTTCTGATGATTGAGCTTGTTTAAGGATGTGTAAGATCTGTCTGAGTCAGTTGAGCCTGCGCACTTGCCAGTGGTATTCAGCAGAACTGGCTGAATTTACTATATAAGCTTGCTGCAGCTCTCACCTGCAGGGTTTTCTTAATTTCTGTATGGTGTTATCACATGGTAGTATTTTTCAACTGGTCATGTGATGCCAGCTCAGCCCTGACTTTGAAAAGGTAAATTTGGTCAAGGGCACCTTGAGTTTGTTTGGAGTATACAGCAAATAACGTGTTCTAGTCTGTCAATAGCAGTTCCTGTTGGGATTTTGCAGTGCTCCTTCCTCTCCTCTGCCACCTGTCTTCCCCTCCTCAAATTAACTAATGACTGTGAGGCTAATAAATGGTTTGATTGTTGCAGTGGCAATAACTTTTCTTTCCCTAGTCCATATGAAAACAAGCTGTTTGGTGTAGTCGAGGAAGAATAGCTGTCAAATGTCTTTGGGTATTAACTGATAAACCTAATGTACTATGACTGCAGACTGTCCCTAAAGGAGAGAGTCCTGCTGGTTCCCTATCGGATGTTTTTCATTTGGAGCATGGGAGGCAGAGTAGGACTGTTCAATTACTGTATTAAACTTGTAATGTGTCCTGGAGCTGCATCCCTGTCGTCTGGGGTGTGGAAGGCGGTGGGGGTAAGTGCGTCACGCAGGATGGTCCCTTTCAGTGGCAGTCTGTATTTACAACTGAGCAGCTGCAGTTCCAAAGTCCGCCTGTGTGTTTAGTAGTGAGGCCCATGACAGCAATAACCCTCACTCCCAGCAATGGGATTTTTATGCTGAGCAACTGTGCTGTTCCACCACTCTTTTTCTTAATGGGAAAGGGTGTAAGGCTTATTGACTTCCAACAGCTTGTTATCCTCTTCTTACAGGCATGATATAGAAGTGTTGAAGGTGCATTTGCAGCACCTTCAAGTGCATTCCAGTGTGAAAGGTGACAGTGAATTTCAGAGGAGTAATAGGTTTGATTTGCTATTCTGTTGCATTGTGTTTGCTACTTAGTATTGAGTGTGTAACAATGTCATGATGGCCATGCAGGATTTTGCCCGGTTCCTCAGGCGAGGCTCAGGTAAGAGAAGGAGCAAGGCTGGTACAACTCAGCAGGTGTGCCTTTACTGGGTCAAACTGTTGGTGTCTTACCCTCCATGACCTAGGCACGCTGTAGCCTCTCTTCCTTATGATTGGAATGCCTTTTAAAGGGCTCCCATAACAGATGAGTATTGTGTTCCAGGTCATCTATACTGGTTAGGGGCAGTAACCACTGTACCTTCCAGCAGTGTACCTGTGTACTACCAGTATGTAGTGTGCTGCTTCCAGGAGCATACCTACCTGCATCTCTTCCCTGGTCCTGACTGACTTCTAGAGTTGCTTTGGGGTTCTAGTTGGCAAGGAGATCCAAGGAATGCTGGTGTGAATAGTCAAAGCCTTTTCCTTCTGAACCTGTGTATGTGCAAGGTAAATCTAGTATAGCACACTGTTTTTTATATCATTTAAATCAGGAGAACCCTTTTAAAAGTAGGTGATCTCAGAATAACAAGCTCGTGGATAAACCATGGTTTTAGTGGAAGTGGAGGAGAAAAGAATGCATGTTTCTGGAGGGAGAAGAACTTGTGTTCTGTTTGTCTCTCAAGATTCTTATTGTTCTTTTCCCTTTAGACTTTTGAAAAACTCCTTATTGCCAACAGAGGAGAAATTGCATGCCGAGTAAGTATATAACCTTTTAATTTTTTGACATTTAATTATAAAACTATTGGTATTTTAAATATTGTAATTGTCACTTCTTGTACGGTAGGTCATCAAAACATGTAAGAAGATGGGGATTAAAACAGTTGCCATACACAGTGATGTTGACGCCAATGCTGTGAGTACTACTTGAATCCAAGCAGTAGATGAGGTTTTAGTAATTCACCAAAACTTGCAGCTGTTATGCAGGCTTGTTGGTTATTGTGGTAGGCATGTTGGCAATTCTGAAGTACCTTTGTATATGTCCTTTTCCTCTATGTGCTTGAAGTGAGTGGATGGAGATACCAAGGTGGGGGAAGGATTGGACAAGTATTTAGCATGTTTTTTCTGTCTGCTCTTCTGTGTTTTGCTTGCGTAAATGTTACCTTTGTCTTTATGTGGATTAAGCTAGATATATGTGCACATAGGTAGAAGTGTGAGAGTGACAGTGAAACCTAAATTTTGTTTTGCTAACATGCACAAAAAAGCAATGAAGAGTGGATCCTAGAAGAAGGTATAGAGCTTAGGATAAATTTTTCCTGTCCCTGGTAAATGTTTTTCATTGCTTCCCACTTTCCAGAGAAATGTCCTCTTCTACCAGGTGTGTTAAGCAGGCCTAATAGAGCTGTTCCATTTGATGAGGATATTGATGTGCCTTCAATATTCAGCAGTATGGCAGGAAGGTGGTAAAATGGCTTTCTAGGCAAGTAAGGTACTTGTCTTGCCCATTTTCAGGTTTTGTAGTCTCTTCGTAGTTTAGAAATATTTGCAGTCATCCATGGCAACAATAGGAGGATAATTTCTTGTGTGGTGTAACAGCAAGTGTAGTCATACTTGCATATTCTTGTTAACTGGAAAGAACACAGTGTTATTCCTTGCCTGCAAGAACTGCTACAGGATAGATGACTGGGGGTACCCCCATGTCCCAGGAAAGTTTATTGAAATCTGGAAGGGAGTTAAAACTCTGTATTATGATTTAATAAAAAGTCAGTTAGACAAGCTACCAGAAAAAAAAAGTGTATTTTATGCATGACAGGACCTGTGAATATAGGTAGTGAGTTACTCAACATTAGAAAAACAGACATGGTTGATGAAATCTGAAAGTAGTTAGAACTTAGGTGTTCTCAGAGTTAAGTGGAAGGTGAGAACTGTTGGGAGATTTGGACTTTTGAGTCCCTTTGTGGTTCTATTACTGCATGACCAGCTCAGTTCATATAAATAGGCTGTAGACTAAGCAAGGGACTGAAATGGGACTTTGTGAAATGCTCTACTGATGGATTCTTATGCCAAGTAATTCTTTTTTTGAGGTGAATGGAAAGTACACTTGGTCTGGATTTCAACTGGTAGCCATAACTGGTAATGTAGTAGCTTGTGGGTGCTCAACGGGCTGTGAAATGAATTCTTAATGGGTGGATGTCAGACATCATGATAAATTCTAATTCTTTTGGAAGCCAAGGGTTATGTGAATATGAATACAAACTACTCTGTATGATCTATGATTCCTCTAGTAGAACTGAAGCATGCTGATGGGTGCTTGAATTCCATCTAATGTATATGATACATATAGAATCATATACATAATGTTAGGATAAATGGATTCACTATTTACTAGCACTGTATAGTCTTGTTCAGTGACATGAATTCATCCTGAAAATAGACTTAAAAAGTTGTTTAAAAAAACCTCGCATGTTCTTTCACCACTCCATAATAGACTTGAGAAAATGAATTGGTCTTCTCTCCAGTGTGTCTGTTTATTGTGTGGATTCTGCTATGAACTGGAGACTATGAAAAAATCTGAAAGCAGTAAATAAGAACCAAGATTGAAGAACATAATGAGAGAGTAAGAATGGCACAAAAAAGTGCAACTTATGACCTTAGGGGGACAGGTGTACAAACAGTGCATCACAAAGAGGAAATTGAAAATATGTCTATGCTGCTTTGATCTACAGTGCTGTCTTAGTTTTAAAATACAAATAGGGTCTTTAATTTGTAATAGTTCCCAAGAGAAAGGAAGTCCAAGCTGGTATCTCAGAAATGCATTAATATACTTATGGCAGTTCATAAAGATAACATTAAGTGTGTTAAGAGGGTATGCTGACATTTTGAATTTACAGACAAGAGATGAGGCCCTAATAAATGCTGTAAGGGTGATGTACTGTCTGCTTAGCTCTTTGGATTCTTACGTAAAGACTGACCAAACCTATACAAGGTTAAGCATTAGCTCTGTGTGCGTTGAAGAAGCTCTGGGTATTTAAAGGAAAATGAGAGGAAGGCTACTTGAAAAACTATTCTATGTCTTTAAGGTAGTGGTATTAAGTCTAAGCTAGTTTTTTGGGTCTAATGATACATGTTGTTTATGTCTACTTCAGTCACTACCTTGTGTACTTGCACTGGGAAATAGTTTAGTTGATGTTGTCTGTTTTAATGACTTGCATACTTCCAGTTATTCATTATGGGGATGACCTGGCCCATTGCAGTGATGTGTGTGATTGCCAGTTTGGATAACCTTGGCAGATGAGTCCACGGGTGAAATTCTTGGACTCTGTTACTTACCATAAAGTAACCAACAATAGTTGTCCATAATTCTGTCCAGGTTTCATCAACAGCATCCTTTTTGGTTGTATGAGTTGTAGCAAAATCTCAAATGCTCTGAAGTCATACTTGGCAGCTGATGCAACCTGCCTAAGAACCTCTGTCCTCATAGAGCTAGGAAAAATCTGTTTGTTTAGTGATGGGGTGCTGCAAGAGAGTGGTTAATATTCTTCTGATTTTCTGCTTGACAGGATATCTCTTACTCCTTCATGGATTGTATTGCAAAAACAATGAGTATGATAAGCAGCTACCCTGATGATGATGATCACTGAACCAAAGACAGAAATAAATGTAAAGAGACACGGTTGAACTAGTTGCCCATCCCGATGCTGTTTGTCTTTACTAAAAATAGTGGGACCTGGTTATAAGTGACCAGAGTAGGTAGGGATACCTTACAAAAATAATTTTTTATTAACATGTTTAGAAGTAGCACTAACTGCAGTAGATAAATTTTCCATTTAGAACTTGGAGTAACCTTTGAGAAGTAGTAAGAGCCCCTTATTACATTACCTATCATCTATATAGCTACTTACTGAAAAGCAAGTAGCCTGATACTCTTAATATGAATTAATTGTAATAAATGTAACTGTAAAAGAACGGCAGTCCAGTCAGTCTGTTACATCTCTCTGGCTTTATCATACTGTTTGAAGACACAACTGAAATTGAAGCAAAGTTCCTTCAGCATGCTCACTAAATATTTAAGGGGAGAAAGAAAACAGGTATCACAAGGTATTTAGCAATTCAGGCTCTTCAGTGATAGCTTCTAGTTTATTCCTTATCTAGTGATATGCATAAATGATTCAAGCAGGCATTTTCATTTATGTTTGTATAGGAATTGTATACATAGTCTTAAAATAATGGTCTTTGAATAAAGGTACTGTAAGACTTGCAAGTGAATTATTTTATCCTAGAGCTTTATTTTGGATTTTTTTTTTTTTTGGTTGAATATTCAACTTTTTATTTTTTTTTTTTAAATTTTAAAATTACCTGAAATCCTTAAGGAACTTACAGTGCTGAATAGACAAAATACATATAAACTTTCCATGAAACAGCTTTCTCTTGTTCTTTTAATTTCTGTGGAGCACCATGGCAAATATCTTGAGTATGCTGCTAGAGCAATATCAGTGTGGACATACTTACCATTAGTAGATAAAACTAGTAAGTAGACTATAAGAGCACAAAGCAATTTTCATTTCAAGGAATTAAAACTTTGCTGTTATGGGGAGGAAGCAGCAGAGAGCACTGTTATAAACTGGGAATGTGGCAAAAATGGAACAACCTGCTGAGAACCAAATAAAGCTTGCCCAAAGAGGGAAAATACAAAGAACAAAATATACTGTTTTGTGCTATTAATTTAAAAAATGACCAAAGATCTGAAAGGGTTTTATAGGTGAAAATTGTTGTGGTGATAGGGAAGAGAACATTAACAAAACTTAAAAGGAGATGTGTGACTTTAGAGACTTTTGGGTGCCTCTGTATTAATGCAAATTTACAAATAGCTGGAAATGGTATTAAATGGGATTGAATTCCATTTAGTTTTGTGGAGGTGGGAGGATGTGTGAACTGCTGAAAAAAGGTTGTCTGAAGTTATTTGTGCTCTGGAAGAAAAGCTGCTGCTTTAACAACTGTCCTGAAGTAAAAATAATTGTGATGCATGGGAAAAACAGCCTGACAAAATGGCTGCTGAGACCCCCATAGAACATTACAGTTGCTCATGTGGTAGTGAATATTTTGAAAAAAATAGATCGTAGTGCGTGCTTTCAGGCTCTTGAAAATAGAGGCTAATACTCTTTTATTGCATCTGTTATTTTGGGGAAAGGAGAGAAAAAAAGTTGTATACTGTTCAAAGTGCTGAGTTTTGTTTTTTTTTTAACTTTAGTGTTCAACTTTCAACACTCTAATTCTTTACACTTGAATAGGTAAAGTGGGGAAGGACCAGTAAAATTCATATTTTTTTAAAAATTAAGACATCTGGTGGAATTATTCTTGATATGAGAAAACAAGCAAAGAAGTTTCATCTGAACAAGAGTAATCGTATGTACTTTTCCCCCTGAACTGATTGGAATAGAGGGTTAAGATGAAAGAGCCTCCTCAACCATAAATGTAACACTGATGGTGCAAACATTGTCAAGGAAAGCTAGAGAACTATTATAATGCCTAATATAATCAGCTAAAAGTATGATAAATGAAGAACAAGCTTTCACTAATTGGATCTGAACAAAAGAAGGTATAGCATAAAGCAGTGAATGAGATATAATTTTACTTGGCATTTTTTAACACAGCAGGGATTCTATAGCCATATGAAGCAATGAACTATAAATGACTGAAAAAAATCCCATGGGAAAGTAATGTAAACTGCTAAAACTTAACAGAGTAGTGGGCAGTGAGTTATACTTCTTTCATATAAGGTTTTTACTATCAGCTACGTAAGACTTCAGGTGTTATTGTATTAAATTGCCTGTCCTAAATCCTGTTCTGCCATATAATATAGAAAAAAAAAAAAAGCAAATGCTTTTATTGATGTAAAAGTAATTGCACAGAATTGAGCTGTTCTCCTGAAACTGTAGTCTTTTGAGTGACAGAAATTTGAAAAAATAAATTAACTAGAAAGGGATGATCTATATTCCTTTCTTAAATTTATATATATTTTTTAAGCTTGGAGTCTGAGACAGTATTTCAGAAGGAGGCTGGGGAAAAATGTGGTTTAGGGAAACTGCAAAGCTGATTAGAGTTGTAAGTTTCTATACCATATCTGTATTGAGCTGAGTGAATTTGAGTGAGTAAGATGAGTCTTTTTCTGAAACAATAAAAACTTAGAATTTTGCTGAAGACTTCTCTATAGCTTAATGAGATGCTGTCAGGTTCTTTTGTTCTTAAGAAATCTAGGTGGCAAAAATAAGTATTGGAGGGGAATTTGGCATTTAAGTTTCAATCTAGAAAAATGAATTAGTTTGAAAAGTGGAAGTTGATCTAAAACTGAGGAGTTTTATTTACTTGTAACTAGCTTAGAGGTTTTAACATTTGTCCAAATTCTTTTTTTCTGTTTTGTCTTTTAAAATGTGCAAAGCTTTCTTCCGTCATCTGCTACAAAACTAGAAATTCAGTCATTTTGACAGCTCATTGTCTCCCAATGGCATTTCAGGGATTTGTACTCAGAACTTGGAGAGATCTGTTTTGTGTACCTATATGAAAAGGAAACTAGTATTTTAATGCCTTTTTGAAATATGTGATTCCTGGGCTGTTGTCCAGAGTGTGGAATGGGCTTTGCCTCCATGTACTCTCTGGAGAAATTCACTTTTCCTAAGTGGTGGTGTTTGCAAGGTGCGCAGAACAGGAATGGGCCAGATCATACCAAGGAAACGTTAGGGTCAGGTTTGTGTTCTTGTTTTGCTCTTCCTTCAATGTATTTGTCTTTTGTTTCAAAAGCAGGACATGTTGCTCATCACTTCACAAGAGGGGATGGAGATGATGTTACTATCTTGTCCCCATGCTTTACTGAGTGAACTACTGACCACTTTTGTAAAGCATGAGAAATGCAGGTGATGGTCATCCCATGAAGTGAAGTACCTCTGTGGAAGGAGTGTGCTTTTGTTCAGATTTGTATCTTGCTTGCCAAGTAATCTGCCCTTTTTTTTTTTTTTAAGTTTATCATTGCTTTGAAACTGACTGGGTTGCTGGAGGAAACAATTTTTCAGTGGCTATAAGGAAAAATGCAAGCTTGATCTGCAGTTTTAAAAGTTGAAGGGGCTCATCAGAGCTCTAGAATCCTAAAGTTTCAGCTTTTTAGTGTGTTTTAATCAGTGATAGGATGATGTGAAATGCATATATGACCTCTGGAATGAGTCAGACTCCTGTTGCATTGTTTGATGGTTAAGCTGAAGGGTCACTTTTATTGGATTTTTGTTGAAACTCTACCACTGAGTAGCAGAGGAAGGATGTAGAATAGAATACTTTAAGCATCACACTGCAGCCCTTTTGGGGACACTGCCTTGGAGATGGAAAGTATACGTTGTAAAGAAGGAATTGATACTAGATCTTTTGACCTTTGTGGGGATGGTTATTTAATTACCAAACTGATTTATTTGAAGGCTCAATGCATGGATTAAAAATAATTTCCTGTCACAAAGGTCCTTTAGGGAAAGTGACTGTTGTCAGAAGTTCTGAATTACCCTTGGGAGAGGAAAATGTGAAAGCCAAGTCAGCAAAGTTAATTGCAGCTTAAAGGTGCATACCCTCGGTGCTGTGGAGAGTCAAATGCTAGTTCTGAGGGTGCTGATGACTGTCTACATTAGTAGGTAGTGTGGAGTAACAGAAGTGAATCTGTGGAGTGAAATGGTTCATGCTAAAGACATGGTGTTCTTCCTTTCTGCCTTTTAGTATCTCTGTGTGATTGGTTCTAGTCTGGTGCTGAGGGCTCGGTGTCCACTTGTGGTGGTTTGATGTGCCTGGCAGGTATCTAATTCATGTACTTTGAGATATCTGTGTCGGAGGCAAATATGTTTTAAGTGGGGATGACTGAGAAATCTGCTTAAAAAAAAATAAAAGCAGTTGTGATTTGAACTTAAATGTTGATGTGTACTGAAGTCACCCTAACTGCTTGCATGGGACTGCCCTCCTGGTGCTCTTGCACTTTTCTGATCTTGTGCTGGGTTGTTTCCATGCTCTGAACACACCAGACACCTTCTTGATCAAGTTAGTTAAAACTTTCTTCTACTGATTTTTTTTTTTTTTAATATTAAACTATTTCATTAGAATGTGTGACAGATGCTGTAGCCATGTATAGAAGCAAACTTAGTTTGGGGTAGGTCAGTAAAGTGACTTCTGTTGCCTACGTTGTCTGCAGTTGATGCTGTACTCAGAGCTATGGGGTTTGGAGATGTACAGGCATCTCAGTGATCAAGTCTAAGCTTTAGGCTGAGCAAGGCTGAAGTCATTAGGCTTCACTTGTTCTAGAGGTTTGCCTCTCTTGGGCAGCAGTGGCAGAGAGCAGGCAGTTCCTTCCTTTGAAGCCACAGGTATGTGCTGAGGCCGCTGCCATTAGCAGTTCTGGATCGATGGCTCCAGCTGCCATAATTCTGGCTCAAACTTATTGTCCTTACTACAGTGGGTTTCCCCAAGAAACCAAGTCGCTGTACATCTGTTGTAGTCTCTTTGCCTTGTGCTGATCTCTAGACCTTTCCAGGGGTAGTGGAAAGTGCTGTATGTAGTAATTTTAATGCAACTGTACATTGTTAGTGTTAAAAAAACCCAATAGTTTTACCGTCTTCCTCTGTAAGAGAGGGGCTGCAGCAGCATGGTTTTCTGCTGCCTCATCTCCTTGGATACAGAACATAAGGTGCCATGGATTCCTCTTTGAGGCTTTGAGAGTGTCCTGTATTTTTCCTGACTTCATCTTTCACCCATGTCCTCAGCAGCAACTACTTAATTGTGCAGATTAGTTGCTCCTGTGGTTCATATTGTCCCAGTTGTACTATTTGTTATCAGCTGTGGTTGTGGTTATTCAAGGATGATCTGTTTTCAGGCACTATTAATGAACAATACTGTTTGGTAATACTATCTCTAATTTCTTGTCTGTGTGGGTGTAAATACTGGTGAGCAGGCCCTGGGCTGAATTTCTTTTTACTATTTGGATGAGCTCTAGATAGAGAGAGACCTAAGGCTGATTTTCTTTGGATAATGTTCACAAGTACTTGGAAAATTAGTTTTACAACCAATGTAAGACTGTGCTGTCTACTAAGAGTAGTTATCTTCCTTTCTATCTTTTGTGTACCTACTAGATGTGCAGCCTTTTGTTAAATGGATCCAGGCTGCTTATCTGTATGAGAACAGTGGGGAAAAGAAAGAAATGTAGATCAGCAAGCTGATATGGCTCTTTGCATAGGTTGATGAATGCTATAGCTGATGGCATCAGGACACATGGCTGGGGACAAGGAGAATGAATACCTGATTAACCTTTTGAGAGGCAATGTAGATTTAGTGTCTTGAGTTAGTGCTATCACACGTCCTAATAGTGGAGGATGCGGGGAAAAGGGAGCAGGGAAGGAAATAGGTATCAGAGATACAGGTTCACACTGTGAAGAGCTGGATTGGTGAGCAGAAACATTTTAAAAGGTCCTTGCAAGAAACATTGTATTTAAAACTAGATACTTTCCGTGGCTGTTAGCTGTATAGTTTAACAAACAGCTGCCCGGCAACTGGGGAATCTGGGATTCTACAGATGAGATCCTGGTGCCATTTTTGTAGGGAGGAGTGTTAAAAAAGAAACTGAATTGCTTATGAGGTGTCTGAAAGATTGAAAAGCTCAAGATCGGAGACAGGAAATGAAGATGCAATTTGTAAGGTATAAGGTATAGATGCATATGTCACTTTTACAGGTGTTGTGGTTTTAGGTTATATTCCTCTTGTTGTTCACAAAAAGCATCTGTCACTTGTTTACTTTCAACAAGGAAGCACTATATAAAGGATGAGTCTGAGATACTGTTTTACTTATTACTGCTGAATAGTCTGTAGGCAGCAACTAGCATCCTTTGCTAGCTGTTTGAAACCAACAACCCCCCAAACCCTTCATGTATCTTGTTTATTAAAGAGGAAGAATGGTAATCGGTGTTTGGCTAGTTGGTGCAAGGTAATAGGTGTAATGGGTGGTGACTTGGATTTATAGACATGCATGTATTCTGTTTAGATACAGTACCTCCTGGTTTCTGCTTCTGTCTTGCTGTGCTAATTGGGCAATGCTTCAAGTTTCATTCCTGAACTTTAATTGGATATATAGCATTGTATGAATTCTCACAGTCCCTTTGTAGCTGGTGTTTAATGTCAGCTCACCTGTTGACCTGTAATGTTACTGGCCTTGTAAAGCAGGGTGCTGACAGTTCTGAAAGTGAAATTGTTTTTAATGTGGCTTAGCTGTTGACACATTTGCAACAGCATATCATCTCCCTTGTCTGCTTTTTGTAGCAAAGGAGCATCCCTATCCCTGGAGATTGATCTCTTGTAATTTTGTTTGCATCTGTTTTATTCCATGTATAACTTCCTGAAGCATTATGAATGAATCTGAGAAGCAGCTATAGATTCAGAGTGGCACTGATGGTACCTGTCTGGGGCAGTGGGTCATAGCACTGCGGTGACACGGTGGTGGTCCGAGGGGTCCAAGGGCTAGCTCAGGACCCCTGGGGGCAACACGTGTCAAGAGAACCTAGGAAAAAGAAAGAGAGGCGCTCTTTTCCTTCGGGATCAAATCCTCAGGTCTTTATTTGGTGGATCCAAGAAGGAGAAGAGGATAGGGGCCGGGGGAGCCCCTTTTTGACCCCCCCCCCCCCGGGAGGAAGGGGAGGAGGCAAAAGCCCATCACCAATAGGGTACAGCTTACATGGGGAGAGGAGGCAGGGTCCAGATGAAGGTGTATGGTTTCAAGGGTTACAACACCACCGCGTGCGAGAGACAGGTCCAGACTTGTACAACACAGCAATCCCAGTACAAAACCCATCAATAACATATCAATAACCTAACCACGTTTGTGCACTACAACACTACAACACTGTGGAAGAGGGAAGTAGGGGAAAAAAGGGGAGTGGGACACAGTTCTTTACATCCTTTCTTCCACAGGAGTAGTCCAAGCTGCCGGACTAAAGTTGTGATGTACTCTTCCTTTTTCATCTTCAAAGACCCTTTTTTTTGCAGTAATACAGAAATCTTAGTCTACACTAATGCCTCACCTAGAAAGCCTGTTGAAAAATCATGAATTAATTTTGTTTGTATCCCTTTGCCTCTGCAATTTGTTTGTAATCTTATGAAAGGGTGTCCCATAGTTCTCTTGCTGCATACAGCTGTCAGTGCAGTGAAGTGCAGTTGGTTTGTTCTGTTGCATCAAAACAGATGTGACCAGGTCATCTTCCAGCTCTTGTTAGGTGGCACTTTTTGATGGATTCTTATCTAAGTATGCTACAGACACTTTCTCAAGAAATAAGGAAGGTGACCTTCCTTAGCACAGATATTAGAGGGTATTTCTTTATTTACCTTGGTAGTCATTGTCTCTTGAGAACAACATCAATAAAAAGGCAGTTTAAAATTTCTCCTGTTGAGTGTCTTTGTCATATGGTCCCCCATGAAGTATTACTTTCTAGATGTATGCAACTGGGTTCTTGTTATTTGGACTCCTCCTTTCTAATGCTCTGTCATCATGCTGAATGGAGGACATCCTGAAGAATGTTAAAAGGCTTCTATTAAGTTTTGTTCATGTGGATGTCTAGTGGCTAATTAATGAAAATCTGTATACCTTGGTATTGACTTGGGAATGTTTTTGGTTTTGTCTTTTTTTTTTTTACTAATATGGATTTATAAAAATCAGTGGGTAGGTCTGGTCCTGTTTCTCTGAGTGTATGCTTATAAGGGGGCAGGCACATGTGTGTGATGAAGATGCCAGTTTGGTGACTACAAGAGAGCTCTTCTGAGTTGTAACCAGACTTTGGGTGAGGGCCCTGCATCAAGCTGCTGTTCTGTGTCTTTAGCAAGAAGCCAGGGGAGCTTAGCACTTGTTTCTATAGTGCAATTTCTTTTAAAAAACTTTTAAATAGATATATGTCTGTTCTTGGATGATGTTTTGAAAGTAATATTAGTCAAATATTGGGGTTCGGTTTCTTATGATACTCCCTGCAAAAGTTTTTTCATGCCCTCAGTAATTCCTTACTGTACTAAGAGTAGAAGAAAAGCATCTTTGAGTAACTGAACACATGTTAACCATAAATCTCTCCAGCAGCCGTAACTTGGTATTAATAAGTTTGTGGAAGGAGAAGGGCTGTTGTCTTTCATGTTTTGGACTCTAGCAATTCCCCGGTGCTTCTCCCTGAGACTGTGATAAGGAGCTAGGGGCCCATATAAATGTGAGTTGTGCTCTGGTCCAGGCACTGAGTTGCAGAGGGAAGAGGTGAGCTGACTTGCCAGGATCAGGAAGGACAAACAGACAGGCTCTTTGCAGAGTAGCTGGAGAGCCAAGAGATTTGTGTGAGACAATGCTTGAGTAAGTGGAGTATAGAGAACTTCAGTCCAGGGGAGGCTTTGACCCCTGCCATGAGGCCCTGTGGTGTTAGATGTCATAGATCTGATCATGAATAAGAAGCAGATAAAGTCGCCTCTAGAAAACTGGATGAAATGTCATTCCAAGACACTAGTACACACGTGGGACAGAGTGAAAACAATTGAGGACTCCTCTTGAATGTGTGGAGAATGATTTCTTGACACAAATGATTGAGTTAATTAGAGGAGATGCTGTGCTGGACCTCTTACAAAGAGGGAGGATGTAATCAGGGATGTGAAGCCTGAGACTACTCTGAAATGTTTAGATTTAGGTTTCCAAGAGGAGTAAGACAGCAGAACTGCAACCATGTACTTTGGAAGTGCAATTTTTTTTCCCAAGCAAAGGAATTGCTTGCCAGGGTGTCATGAAAAGCTGTTTTGGAGGTCAAAGTGGCTCAGGAGAGCTTGTTTATTCTCAGTGTAGTCTTCTCCAAGCAGAGGAACTTGGGCAGAATTCAAATGTATAGAGCAGATGAAGGCAGGGATGGTTTTCCTGGAGATGGAGTATGCAGGGGCATAATTAAGGAAACCAAAGCTCTGTTGGTGTTGACTATCTATGGTAGATGTGAAGGGACAGAAGGAAGTTCTTGCATAGTACCTGAATTTGTGAGGTAGTTAACTTAGGTGAACTACTAAGTGATTGAAAAAATTGATCAGCACTTAGAGGTCCTGTCCAGACGTAATTGTTGATCAGTTTTGTTTATTGCTTTTTTAGAAAGCTCACAAGGTGGGAGAACTTGCAAAGCAAAACAGACTAAGTTTATTTGTATTATGTTGACAAATGGGCAAATACATAATTAATCAATAGTCCTTGGTTATGCAATGTGAAAGAAAGATGCTATGTCTTTGACCATTTATTGCATCATATTTGATGAGAAAAGGAAGCCTCTTCACAGATAACTTAAAGGCTTATTGTGGAAGTATGTCCTCTGGTGTTTGTTTATTTATTGAATTTTTTTTTTACCTGGGGGATGTTTTTTTAAATGGCTTGTCACCAATAGTGATGATTGACCTATAGAACTATCAGGTTCAGGTTTGGGGAAGGTTTTTTCAGTGGCATAATAAAATTACCAAAGCACTGATATGATACAGAGAAGGTATAAAAAGGTAATAATAAAAGTACATATAAGCCTCCACTTGTAACTTAATTTTAATAAAAGTTTAGTGTAAAATTTCAAGAATAATATCCAGGGAAGTTTAATAATAACTCATGTTTGTGACAAACTTTCATATATAATTTTGCTGATCTTATGGTTAGTATTTTTCAATTTTGTATATAGTGCTTTAGCTGTTTCAAAGCTCTTCAGTTCAACTTTTGGGAGATGGTTTTGTTCCAACATGCACAGCTTTATGCTTAACTAGCCATTATGGATGCTGCTGCTGGTTTAACTATTGGAACTGTCAGTCCCCTAGAAATGCTCCTGAACCCAAGAAAAAGTTAATTTGCTGACCCTGATTCAGATTTTTTTTTTCCCTTAAAGGCCTTTGCTGAATATAACTAAGGTCCTTGTATTGCCTGGCTAATGTTTGTGCTCTGTGGAGGTGAGAAATGGTACCTGGAATGTGTTGGAGACTAACATGGAAAAAAAAAAACCAAAACCAAAAAACCCGGGGAGGGAGCAGGCAGCAAAAAGAAAAAAGCTGTGATAACAAGTTTTAGGTACTGTGACCCTTCTGTAGCATTAGGGCTTTGGCAGGTCTGCTGTCTGGTGCAGTGAAGGCTTGGTGCTGGAAGCCTGCCCAGCTTGGCCTGCCTGTTGATATCTTCCTAGGTCACTCACTTGTGCTGTGAGAGAGGATCCCCAGCGCCTTTGAGTGTGGATGACTTAGTACTGCTTACTTTCTTGCATTTAGCAGCTGCAAACCTTGTGTATGTGGGAGGGAAGAGGGACTATGGTTGAGGGGCTGCCTTTGAGCGCTCTTGCCTGATAAAATCAGACCCTGGGGTTTGTGAACCTTCCTTTTTGTAAAAGAGAGTGAAATGTAGAATGGTCGAGCTTGGGCAGCCTCACTGCCTGCCACAGTGACTGGCTGTGGGGATTTGAAAACCCATTGCTGTTCTTTTGTTCTTTTATGCTTTCAGCAAGATCCTGCTTTGCTTGCTCCTAAATTTTAGGTAGATAGAAACTTTACTATTTATGTGTTTCCTTGTGTTGTTTGCCTTGTCAAGCATTGCAAAATTTTTTAGAATTGTGGAAACCACTGTTACATCTCTTGTACTTTTAGTTTGAGAAGCCGTTTTTTAATGTTGATTGTAATACTTGGTAAATTCAGGAATTGGTGATTCTCTGGGCAATAATTAAATGAAAAATTCAAAGCTTTATTTTTACAAGACTGGTGCTAGTAAGGATTTTGCTGCTGGATTTTATAATTTTAATGTTCTTTCATGTTTCTTGGAGGCTAGCTTTTATTTGGTAAGAGTATGTAGAGGGTCTGTAGCTACCTTAAATAGATTACTGTTCTCTCTAAATTCAAAGTTATGACTAATGTGGGAGTGATTTTACATGTGTGATTGATAGGGTTTTTTTGTTAATGACCTGAATTTGAATAGCAAATATAATTTTTCTTTTTCTTGTGATAGTTAAAATGTAATTTGTATTTGATTTCTACTTGTTGAATATTTTGAAGAGTTTTTGGTATCATTCTTGATTATGGGTTGAACTGAGCCTGAAGTTTTGTCATGTGCTTCTTGTTCAGTATCTGTGGAGCTCAGAACTGGCAGATAAACTTAGACTGTAAACTCTGCAGTACTTCCACTCGTTGACAGCAGTTTCCCATTTACTCTTTTCTTTTTTCCTTTAGAGGAAATACTGTAACTCTGCTGCAAGTTAGCTTCAATAACTTAAGAGAAAGGTGTAGGGTTTTTTATGTCTTAGTGTGTCTAACTCAGTATTTGATAATAAAATTTGCTTCTGTGCCAATTTTTGTCAGAATTTTCTTTTCCGATTTAACTAACAAAAACTATAATGTGTGTTTTCTGTCAATTAGTTCTGAAAGCTAATTTTTTTAATTAGGCTGCTGAGATTCAAGAAGTGACACCGCTGTGCTAAGATCTCTTTTTTTGTAAAGCTCTAACATAAAGAAGCCCATCAACTGAACTAAAACATAGAATTACTATTACAATTTCCTACCCTCAGATTTCTGTGAGTAAAGCTAACAAATTAACTTCTGTAAATTCATTTTGCAGGCAGGCTTACATGCTTGTGTATTCTCTGCACCAATATTCTTTCTGCAGAAGAAATTTCTGTTTATGCCTTCAAGCAGTTAAGCCAACAGTAGCCTTCTCACAGCACAAATAGCCCACATGCTCCTTAAGAAACCAGAGGTGTGGTAAGTCTGGGATGAAGGTGGCTGTTTGCTTTTAAGTTAAAATGAAAATTTAACACACTTATGTATGAATTTCATAATGGAATGACACTTGTAAAATTTTTTAACTTCTAAGCTTGTTTGGAGTGATACTTTCAATTTTGTTGTTATTATATTTGTTCTCTCCGTAGCAGCCCTCCTCTAAAGATAGGAAGGAAAGCACTGAGGTTGCATTCAGTGAGAAAAGGTTCTGGTTTTGCTCATAATTTTGCCCTGCTTCATGTGCTAGAGTGAAGATGTTATGTTTTATTTTCAGACTCTCTGGTTCTTTAGGGGAAAATGCTTCAAATTCCATTGTTCAAGCATGTGGTGGTTAACATTTCTTGGACAAGTCGCTGTAGAAACTATTGTACTTAGAATGATTGGTAGAGTTGGTAAGGTACGTTTGATAAGCCAAAGAGGCGAGGGGTATGGGTCATAGATTTGAGAGTGAGAAATCTGTGTGCGTATGTGGACTAGAAACTGGCTTTTGTTAGGGAGACTATTTTCACAGGAAGCTTGTGAAGAGCTCTTGGGTTTTGAACTTCGTTAGTGATCCACACTTGATTTGAAAACTAGACTCTGAATAGTGTATGTCTCAGGTATGTAGTGCATCCACACCTAAATGACTTCATTCAGTGTTTTTCTGTTATAAATGCATTTACATATATTTTAGAACACTTAGAACATTTGAAGGAGAAATCTGAGTTTCTCCTTGAAAAATGTTATGTTAACATTATCTGAACAGGAGCCTGTAAGTTGCTGCCTGTCCTGTGTAGGCCCCACAGGGGGAGAGTACTTTGAAATGGGACAAGGGTTCCATTGTGAGCCTGTGATCGTAATTCAAACAGTCTGGGGCAGTGGAGATGCGAGGAAGTGTGTGTGAGGGTTCCTGCCAAGTTCAGGCACAGTTGTGTGGGCAGGCAGTTGCAGGATGCAGAACCAGTGTGCCTGTAGCAGCAGTACCATCCATACCGGCAAGAGAGCGCCCTGCTGCTCTGGCTCGCATTGAGTCTTTAAAGTGTCTTCAGCCAGAATTCTGTGGGATGGTAGAATGTGCATCTTTGTACTTTCTTTGATCTTCTGGTGTCTGCTCTTTGTTTCTTCTATAGTGTTCTCAATTTTTGGTCCTTAGCTTTGGTTGTACTTTTTCTCCCTCACAGTACCTAGCACAAGCACACATGGTTGTGGAATTTCCACACACTTTCCCCCCATATTCTTTCAGTATTGTTCTCTTTTCTCCTTCATCTGTTGCATAAGTGATGCACCATACATTGAAGAATATGATCAGACATTGTGCAAGTTTAGTGATGGTACGTGATTATCTTGGGCAAGAAAACAGAGTGTATTACAGACCTAGGAGATGATGATGTTTGTTGTTCACTCCTCAGCGTCAAGAGCAGCTCTTAGATTCTGTGCTTGATAGCAAGCCCTGGGCTTCACCATTAGGGATTGCTTTAGTTATATCTGTAATTGGACTGAGAGAGATGGAAGGATGATACTATTTTGGAAGTAGGGAAAGATATAATATTTTCTGAGAAAGCAGCTACTATTAAGTTCTTATTTTGCTTCTTGACTGATCACCCCACCTGCCCCCATCAGCTATTTATTGAAGCAAGAACATTGTCTTTACTTGTATCTGCTTTCCGTTGTGGAAAGTGAACTTTGCGTATGTCAATGAGTTTCAAAGCTAGCATTTCTTCTTTCAGAGCTCTGAATACATTTGTATTGTTTCAGCAGGAAGGATGCTTAAATTTTGAAACTTTAGGTAGGTTGATTAATTTTCTTCTTAAATTAAGGTAATTTGCCTGTCCTTTTCCTCCCCTCCAAATAATATAGTTTTTTTTTTTCTCACTTGAACCCTTGAGATGAATTGCCTTGCTTTCAGCATGTCCTTTTCTGCCAACCTACGTACACATGGTAAAATAGATGAATATTTGACATTTACCATGTTAAAACAAAAAGCCAACAAAATTCATGAAAATCGCCAAGAGCTGCATCTTATCCAGGTGGCCTGCTGTTTGAAATATGACTCCTGGTGTGTATTGTACTCTTAGCCCTAGGATTCAGTAATGAGATTGAGTGGTATCTTGCGTGAGCACTTCTGGATGATTGACAGTGAGGTGATGTGAATCATCATTTATCAGGATATTATCATGCCTACCCTTGATAATTTCTCCCTGCTGTTTGGGGAGGTGGTGAAGACAGATAGGACTTTGTGATGTCAAAGTAATTAGTGTGTGTTGGTTTCCAGCTGAACAAACTGGAAACTAATGATCAGGTAAATGAAGATGAAGTGCATTAGTGTAAGGATGAAGGTGCAAGGACCTTGGGGAAGAGCTTATCAAAATTTCATGGGGGTTATTTGAATATCTTACAATTTGTGCAGTTGCAAGCAGTATTTTTAAACTACTAAAGGATACTTTTGCAACAGTCTATTTACATGTCCTTTGTTGATATCTCTTCTAGTAAGAGGGTCAGCAGTAGAGTTAAGGACATTAGACTCTCTCTTGTAAGGACTGGGAATGCCTTATGATTTTTATATAATCTAAATAGTCAATTTCCAGCTAATGACATCTATTTTGAGTTAAATGTTAAGGAATTCCAGTGTACACTGAAAATGTTAGATTTTCCAGTGACTCTTCCCATTTTAAACTGGGGAGATTGTAATCATTTGGCTTTTTGATATTTGACCTGTGACTGGATCTGTTATGGTATTAAAATATTTTAATGTTGCTTGGTACATCTGTAAATATCTTTAAAATTGTGGATTTTGCTACATAGTCTGTGCTACTGCAACAGGGTTTTAACAGGCATGGTAGTTTCTTGGTACGAGTTCTGAAAATTTTATGGATGAGTCATTAGTGAAATATTTTTATAACCTGAAAAAACTTTGTGTAGGTGCGTACAGCTATGCCAGTATTTCAAATAATGCTTAATGCACAAGACTGGCTGAGTATAGTTGCTATACCAGCAGCAAGTGATCTGAGTTAATTTTATCACATGAATTAATTAGATACTGCTAATTGTAATTAACTGATTGAAAAGCTATCTGTTTTCCATGCTTGCTTTTCAATTATTAAAATGGTAATTTACTCACTGCCATTTATCAGTAAACTTGTATTAATATGCCAGTTTCTGAGATGCCTCCAAGAATAACATACTTGTGACAGCAAAGTTTTGTAATTAAAGCCTCATGGCAAAATTATTCTTTTGGCTAATTTTTATGTACACAGCTTTCTTCTTTTTATTTCAGTTGCTTCTTTGGTGGAAGTGAGTGGGCTAGAATCTCTGGCAGGAATTTGTCCATATTAATATGGCTCATCAGAGACATTATATTTAATTGGAGAGCCTGCGGTATAGTCGCAGGAGGCTGAAGGGAATTATTTAGCATTAGCAATGGCTCGTCTGGGAGTTGTGCACTAATCAAGGAGCTTGTGTGTTAACTGGAGGGATGATGGGAGTTATGACGATTATGACATGTGAGCACATGTCTGAATGAGAACTGGACAGGCAATGAGTTAATCAAGAAATATATTAAATGCCTCTCATGCTGCTTCATTATTACTCTGTAGAGTGTCTGTCAGATTGTGTACTTTACCAAAAATTAAAATTAAATCCAGCAAATGGATGTTTTTGCAAGTAAAGTCAATACCAAGTTTTTAAACCAAGAACCTCTCTCCCCTTCTATTTTTGAAGTGAATGTGTGCCTTTAAGTGTTGTGTTGAAGAAGAGGAAGTGAATGCTTGGCCTGGAAAATGGATTTAAACATGTGCCACTCCAATCTGCAAGATTTTGTATTTTGTCAAATGCTTGTTTTCAGTAAATATAAATTATTTCCCACTTTCAGCTAGATGTTTTTAACATCTTTAAGCTTTTGCATAATTAATAGCTTGCTAAAATCTAAATTTTATTGTTAGCAACTTAGCTTAAAGGAAATAAAAATGCTAATATTTTCCATTATCAGGATGCTCCAAACCTTGTAAAGTAAAGAAACCAAACACAGCACCCTTTAACTGTAGTGCATGGACTATTTATATGCCAGATAGACACATTCTGTTGCTCAGCTTGGTTAGAATCATCCGTTTCCTATCCATCGTGAAATTATCAGTTATGCTGGGAAAATTCATGTTTAGAGGAAATGGAATTAATAAATGGAGCCCACCTTAAAAAAAGTTAAACCAACTGAATTATATCAGTAGGCAAATTTGTCCCAGAGCTACTGGACAGATGAACATGTGCACTTTTCCTGCTATTGTAAGCACTGCCAAATTTAATATAACTTTGTACCAAACTGTAACCTTCGTGTACTAGCTTAATTAAAGCAGTATCATGGATACTACCCAAAGTGTTAACCTGTAGGAGGTTGTTATTGAAATCCATTATCTGCGGAGTCAGTATTAGTGGTCAGCAGCAGCAGAAGTAACACTGCAAGTAAGACCCTCCCTTGGGTGCTGTGAGCTCAGCAGGTTAAACTGTCAAAGCTTCTTAAAGGATGGATAGTTAAACCCCCTGGAGTTAAAGGTAAACCAATCATTTGCTGTCAGCAGGAAATATGACTTTATTTAGCAGGTTGGAGGGGGAAAAATCCCAAACCTAAAGGCTAACAGGAAAGAGGATTTAGAAGGAACCATTCTGTAAGAGCATGTTGCTGTGCTATGTAGATTCCATGCAACTTGGAAAGATTTTTTGTTTAATTCCAGGGGTTTTTGAAATAGGAATTTAGTTATATAGATGTTTACTCCAGTGGCTTATAAAACTATACATAAGGTTGAGTTAATTTATTAAACTTGTGAATATTATCTGTATGCTGTGATGAATGCAAAAGTTTGTGCCTCTAAAATGGAAACAGTTGTCACCTTGCAGAAATGTTTTCTTTCCTTTGGTTCTGTTCAGATGTTGCCTGTATAGAATGTAATTATCTCTTTTTACCATATGAAATATATTAGCATTGACCCAG